>JANKYE010000224.1:21448296-21467077 GCA_032467995.1 Erythroxylum dillonii
GTATTATCTTTTTTATTTTTATTTTGAGTATTATTGATATTATTTTATCTCTTTATCTTTATATTTTAGATTGTGAATTTCTTCATTCCTATTCTATTTTATTATTTTTAACGTAGTTATTTGTGTATATTTTTTTTACTTTTGTCCTTTTCAAATTGTATTTTAAAAACTGTTTGTCTTTTTTTTCTTCCTTTTCTCCTTTCTTACGAGTCTATCGAAAATAATATCTTTACTAATTAGGAGTAAGGTTCTCAATCTTCTCAGATCTTGTAATTCAACTAGATTTTTGCTAGGATATTATTGTTATTGTTGTTTTTGATGTTGAAGATATTACGAAAAGATTCACAATTTTTCCTTTGTATTTATTTTATGTTTTGATTTAAATAATTAGTTTAAGTTTCACAATTACTAGTTGATAAAAATTAAATCCCTTGTATGAGCACCAAGAGAGCTTATATAGCGTGTATATTCATATAAATTTTCAGATTTGAAAGTTAAATCATATTTTATATAATTTACTAAAATTGATGTAATTAAAATTCTTAATAGACATGCGTAAATTACACAACTTTTTAACATGTCTTTTCTTATTATTTTGTCTAAATTTTATTTCTCTATTTATTTTCGTAAAATAATTCCCCTTCTAAATCGCTTTTATACTTGACTTGAGATAGATGACGGAGGGAGACGTAGCTTAAAACAAATGTACCTAATTCACGAACACTGCGGACAACAAATGCGTGTCGTACTTTACACGAAATATATGAACAATAGACATCGCCCGCTATAAAAATTTAAAAGATTGAAAGCTAAAACGAAAAGAAACTAGAAACGACCTAATTAACTTTCTGGGGTTTTACTTTTGAGTCTGGCGCCAACATGAAGTCTCATGGTCATGGTAATTATGTTTTTTGAAAATAAATTCTCATGGTAATTATTGGAAACCCTAGTTCATCTTTTGTCTTCAATAGATCGAAATTGAATATCTGTTGCAATTTGATCCATTAGGCAGAAAACGAGAAAGCTCAAATACAGCTGCCATGCTTGCTTCCTTGATGGGGAAGAGAGAGAAACTTCAAGAAGATCTATTTAGCGTTGAGAAACAGGTCAATATTACTCCTTTTTATTCAAAGGAAGTATTGATTTTTATTTGACCCACACACACACACACACACACACACACACATATATATATATATATTTGTAAATGAACTAGGGTTTCTTTTTTCTTGAATCAAATAGGTTTATGAATTGGAATCGAGCTACTTGCAAGACTCCGTCCATTTCGGGACTGCACTGAAAGATTTTGGAGGTTTTGTAGCGTTGTCGAAGAGCGGCTCCAAGTAACTATTCATCACTGATGCTTCCTTTCTTTGTTGACTGTATTACTATCTATGAATGTACGCTTTTTTCCCCATATGTTTTGCTGTTAACTTTGATCATTTGTTTAATTGGGGAACTTGTTTTTATTGAAAATTTGAATCCTTTATTCGCATTTTCCAGTTTGTCAACTTTGTTCATGGCTTGGCAGCAAATTCACATTGTTTTTATTGAACATTCACGTTGTTAAGGGGAAACTTAGTTTCTTGGCAGCAAATTTTTGTTTTTCTTGATGGGGATAATGGTTTCATATTTCCATTTCTTCTTATTTGTGTTGTTTCCTTAAAAGTAGAGGATGGTTCTATCTATCCTTAAAACTAAGCTTAATAAATTATGTAAAGATATGTGTATCTATCTTCACAATCGGCTAAGATAAGAAGGGCTCAAAGTTTTGTGCTTTAAACAATCTTCTCTAGATAATTCATAGCAAATGGAGCATTTTGAGCTAGTATAAAGAAATTGATCCCTTTTGATCTGGACTATAAAACTTTAAGTTAAAATACTTCAATAAAATTACAAGTCTAAAACAATACATTATAACTTGTTTCCTTTCCTACAAAGGATATATGTGGAAAGGAGTCTCCCTTAAGTAATGAGGGCTGGGAGTTATAGTGCTTCCGGTTCTGTTCTATCATTCTTTGATACAAGAAAAAGCTAAATGTCAAACTTTATGTTTGTTACAGAATATAACAGTTACGTAATTATAGGGATTATATAGTTAATGTAAATATCATAGTTATAGGGATTTAGCATGATTATAGGGATTATTTTCCTAGTTTAAACCTATGTATTCCTGTATAAATACCTCTAGTATTATTCCAAGTAAAATACAGAAAACTTCTTCTCATTCTTCTCATGGTATTAGAGCCTAGTCATGTTTTAGGGTCTCTTCCTTAATTTTCTGTCTTTCGTTTTCTGCCCTATCATAAGGCAGTATACCGACTGTGTGGGTGATACATTTTTTTGGAGAACTTGTTTCTCACCTCCTCCTTCATAAGACACTACTGGTTTCGATCGGCCATCCCCTAAAATCCGGTCGTCGGATCTTGAGTGCGTGACCTGCACGCGCCACCCATTCCAGTCGTCGTTTCCATGCGCCGGCGCGTGAGCTGCCATCTTCTGAACTGGTTTCTTCCTATGACGTTGCCTCCTCTGCCCCTGTCTGATTATCCTATCAGTTTTGGGGTATTGCTGGTCTGTGTTGGTGTAGAAGACGCTGTAGCTCCCTTCTGTTTTTGAGTGCTTCTGATTTTCGTAGCTCTCTTCTGTTGTGTTGGTGTGGCTGCTAGGATATTTTTGTGATGTTGAATATTTCTGATTTACGTAGTGGAGAAGCATATTGTTCTAAACAGTCTGAGGTATCCTCTTTTTTGTTTATGTCGTTTCTTTCCTCCTTTATCTGCTTAATATTGTCAATTGGAAAATGGCTGAGAGTAGTGATAGGAAATTGATTGGAAGGAAAAATTATGCACAATCGAAAAGGATTATTCGTAGATTTCTGACTAGTTTAGATTTGGAAGATCATTTAACTAATAATCCGCCTCCTAAGATTAATGTCGTTGCTCGGAAGAAATGGTTAATGGAAGATTACAAATTTGTATTCAAATCCAAAATACTCTAGACCCAACTATTGATGATGGTGTGAATCATTGTGATAGTGTCAAAGAACTATCGGAATATTTGGAATTTTTGTATGCTTGCAAACAAGATCTGTCTCATGTTTATGAATTATTAAAGATTTATCGAGCGGAACAAAGAGGTCACTCCCTGGTTTAGTACTATTCTAAAGTAAAACAAGCCTTTGAAGAAAAGCGAGCCATGTTTCCAATTGTTGACATAAAGCAAATGCAAGAACAAGAGGAGCAGATTGTGGTATAGTGTTTCTTAGTAGGGTTGAGTTCCGAATATGACGTGGCACGCACACAATTGTTAACTAGTGAGACGCTTCCTTCCTTACGGAAGTATATGCCTGTTTGCTTTGAGTTTGTAAAGATGGAGATGTGACTTTTTATATGGTGACCAATGACTCAGCAGCATTAATGAGCTATGTTTCATATAATAATCGTGGTGGCAATGGTGGGAACACTAGTGGTTCTATTATTGGGAACAGTGGCACCCTTCGCACCTGTAATTATTGTGGAGTCGAAGGACGCATCAAGAAGAATTGTTGGAAACTACATGGTAAGCCTCTCAAGTACTCGGGTAAGAATAATAATAGAAAATTTGCAAATGTGGCTACTTAGGATGGCATCCTACCCTTTCCTCAGTCGTCCTCGCCTTCTATCAAGATTTCAGCGGATGAGTATGCTTGTTTAACCAATGCCTATCAACAAATTTTGGCCACTCATGATTCACAACAGCCATCGTCTGTGACATCAACTTTGGCTAATACAGGTAACCTTGTTGCCTGTCTCTTCACCTCATCTTGTAGTTGGGTTTAGGGGTGAGCATTATTCGGGCCGACCTGATTACCCGGCCCGGCCCGGCCCGAATTAATTCGGGTAAGCAAATTCTAAATTTCGGGTAATTCGGGCCGGCCTGGGTATTATCCGAATTATTTTCGGGTCGGGACGGATAACACTGAAAAAATTCGGGTCGGCCCGATTACTCGAATTAGGTTTAAAAGAATTATGAAATAGGGTAATTCGGATAAATCGGGCTGGATAATTCGGGTAAATTGGGCCGGGTAAATAGGTAATTCGGGCCGGGTAAGTTCGGGTAATTGAAAGTTCGGGTTTGGGCCGGGTAAGGGAAAAAAATTTCGGGTAATTTGGGCCGGGCCCGAATAGTGAAAATTGAGCCCGAATTACCCGAATGCTCACCCCTAGTTGGGTTATTGACTCAGGTGATATTGATCATATGACTGACAACATATGTATTCTCTCTTATTTCAAATCTACTACTGGTTTACCTTGTGTTAATTTAGCCAATGGATTTACCGCTTCTGTAATTGGGCGTGGGATAGCAAACCCAACAAATTCTCTCCCATTATCCTCTATTTTATGTTTATCACACTTCCCTTTTAATCTATTAACTATTAGCCAACTCACCAAAAGTCTCAACTGTTGTGTTGTTTTCTGTCCCAATTATTGTCTTTTTCAGGATTTGGGGACGAAGCAGATTATTGTTAAGGGGTGTCTGGTGAATGACTTGTATGTTCTTGATTCAACTTCTGAGATAGTACCTCGATCAATTGCTTGCACAAGCTCATCTTCTATTTTGCAACTTCATTGTCGTTTTTGGTCATCCGTCTATTACAATTTTATGAAATTTATGTCCTAGTCTTAAACAAGAATCTGTCTTGGAGTGTGAAGCTTGTTAATTTGCTAAACAATCATAGGGTTTCTTATTCTCCTAGACTAAATAAATGAGTTGAGTCTTCCTTTTACTTGGTGCATACTGATATATGGGGTCCTTGTCCTATTCCATCCAAATTTGGTTTTCGTTATTTTGTGACATTTATTGATGATTATTCTCGGATTACTTGGCTTTATCCTATGAAATCTTGATCAGAATTGTTTACTATATTTTGTGCCTTTCATGCTGAAATTAAAACTCAATTCAACAAATCCATTTGCATTTTGAGAAGTGATAATGCTAAAGAATATGTTTCGCATACTTTTCAATCTTATCTCTTTCATCATGGTATTAAACAGTCATCATGTATTCTTACCCCTCAACAAAATGGCGTAGCAGAGCGAAAGAACCGTCACTTGTTAGAAGTTGCTCGGGCACTAATGTTCCATATGCAGGTCCCAAAAGTTTTTTGGGCTGATGCAGTTTCTACTGCTTGTTTCCTAATCAACCGAATGCCTTCTTCTGTTCTTGACGGTCAGATTCCATATTCCCTTCTCTTTCCCTTGTATACATTGTTCCCTCTGGCTCCTCGAATTTTTGGGTGTACTTGTTTTGTTCAACATATGCGACCTTAGGTCTCGAAATTGGATCCCAAATCACTCAAGTGTCATACTGGGATATTCTCATGCTTAAAAAGGATATCGTTGTTACTCTCCTTTGTTGGGTCGTTACTTGGTCTTTGCTGATGTTACCTTTTTTGAGAATACTCCCTTCTTTGGTTCTCCTGTGCCTTCTTCTTCTTACTCTAGCGATTCAAGGGGCAATTTTCTTATTTATATTGTTAGTAAACATGTAGTTTCTCCTCCCCCTCGACTTGTTATTCATCAGGTTTATTCTCAACGAGTGCAACAGTGTATTGAGGCACCTCCCATCGGCTAGGACATGGACTCAACCCATTCTGCTTCGTCTCCAGATTCCTCACCACTACCTGATGCTAGCCTTTATCTTCCTATTGTTCTTTGTAAAGGTAAACGCACTTGCACTTACCTTGTTTCTTCTTTTGTATCTTATCATGCTTTATCTCCCTCCTCTAAGTCTTTTGTAGACTCCTTAGACTTTGTTGTTGTCCCAACGTCCCTTGCTGAAGCATTGGCTCATGATGGTTGGCATGTTGCAGTGAAGGAAGAAATGATGGCCTTAGAGCAGAATCATAATTGGGATCTTGTGTCTCTTCCTTTAGAGAAACGAGCTATTGGATGTAAGTGGTTGTTCACTGTTAAAATGAATCCTGATGGTTCTGTGGCTCGATTAAAGGATACTGTTAACATGAATCCTGATGATTCTGTTGCTCGATTAAAGGCTCGGTTGGTTGCTAAAGGATATGCTCAGACATATGGGGTGGATTATTTTGAGACTTTTTTTTCCATTTGCAAAACTTTCTTTTGTCCTCCTGTTTATCTCCTTAGTTGCCACTTACAATTGGGCACTTCACCAACTTGATGTGAAGAATGCTCTCTTACATGGGGATTTATCTGAAGAGGTTTACATGGAGCAACCGCCGGATTTGTTGCTTAGGGGAAGTCAGGGAACATTTGCAAATTACGGAAGTCTCTGTATGGATTGAAGCAATCACCTCGTGCCTGGTTTGGAAGATTTATTACTGTAATGATTGAGTTTGGCTTGCGAAGAAGTGCATATGATCAGTCAGTGTTCTTTTCATCATCTAGTCCTGGGTGCATTGTACTGGTTGTATATGTGGATAATATAGTGATTACTGGAAGTGATGAAGCAGGAATCACAAGGTTGAAAGCATTCCTTGGGTCTCGTTTTCAGATAAAGGATTTAGGACCATTAAAATACTTCTTAGGAATTGAAGTTTCTCGCAGTCATAAAGGGATCTATCTATCTAAAGGAAAATATTGTCTAGATTTATTAAATGATGCTGGTTTTATTGAGGCAAAGACATGTGATGCGCCTATGATACCAAATGTGAAGTTAAAAGTTGAAGGTGGAGACTTGCTTGAGAATCTTGAAATAGGAAAATTGTGGGAAAATTGAACTATCTTAATATCACTCGTCTTGATATTGCCTTTTCAGTAAGTGTTTGTAAGTCAGTTCATGTCATCTACTAGAACCTCCCATTGGGATGCTGTTATTCATATTTTGAGATATCTAAAAGGTGCGGCAGGACGTGGCATCTTATATCGAAATTATGGTTGCCACACTATAGAAGGATTTATAGATGCTGACTATGCAGGAGATCTTTCAGACAGGCGCCTACCATAGATTACTGTCTTTTTTTTTGGAGGCAATCTTGTTTCTTGGTAGAGCAAGAAATAGAGTGTTGTATCCCGATCAAGTGCAGAATCTAAATATATGACACAGACTACCTATGAACTCATATGGTTACGTCATTTACTTGGTGAGATTGGGTTTGTTCAATCTGAACCAATGAACTTATGGTGTGACAATGAAGCAGCAATCTATATTGCAAATAATCCTATGTTTCATGAGAGAACCAAGCATATAGAAATCGATTGTTATTTTACCTGAGAAAAGCTAGAAGATGGATCAGTCTCAACTTAACATGTCAGAATAGGGAGCCAATTAGCTGATGTGTTCATCAAAGCATTACCAAGGAATTGGGTTAATTATATTTGTAACAAGTTGGACATGATCAACGTCTATGCTCCAACTTGCGGGGGAGTGTTACAGAATATAGCAGTTACGTAATTATAGGGATTATATAGTTTATGTAAATATCATAGTTATAGGGATTTAGCATGATTATAGGGATTATTTTCTGAGTTAAACCTATGTATTCCTGTATAAATACTTGTAGTATTATTCCAAGTAAAATACAAAAAACATCTTCTCATTCTTCTCAATGTTGTTGTAGAGAATTAATGCGCATTATCTTTATTCAATTAATTACTTGATATATTATTATTTTTGTTGATAATTTAATAAGAAGTAAATTGAAAACTTGGCCGATTATAGAGGAATAACCGTGCAATTTTTTATTTTCAATGCCTTTGTATGGAAGGTAAACGTCCTTGAAGTTTTAGTATGAGTTTGGTTAGGAGACTAAGTAGAAAATATGATGTAGATTAGGATGATTTCTATTTACTTCAAATTTCTTTTCTTATGTTATTAGTTTAGCTCAAGTTAGTATCTACCTAATTAGTTTGTATGTAGATAGTTCAATTTCAATTCTTAAATATAGTTACATTAGGATGTCTTATCTCTATAAATATGTGTAAGTACATTAGGCTTTAAAACTAGTGGATTTTTTTAATTGAATTATGAGAATTTCATATTTTTGAAAGTGTGAAACTTTTTATTCCCTAAGATGATTCTTAGTTTGGGATGGATTTGTAACGCTAGCTGTGAGTCTTAGACCCTATCTTTTATTTTCCTTTCATTTTTCCGTAATTCCAGCCTTAAATTCAAGTTCTAACAACCCCTTAGTTTCAATCGGTACACCTGTCCTGCATCAATTTGTTATCAAAGAAATAGAGACATTAGCGACGCCTAATAGAATAGCGTATAGGAGATTACTCAATGATCAAGAGAGTGATGACTTGATTGTACGATTTTTAGAGAGGATGGATGATGTAGGATGAGTAGAAGAGTTACCAAACTAGTAGCTAGAACTCAGAAGACATAAAATTTGGTTGCTGGAATTTTATAATTGGAATATTCATTTAGGTTGTTGGAGTTTCAGGTTTGATATGACTAGAATTTTAGGTTCAGCGTGACTAGAAATTTAGAATTTTGGTTGCTGGAAATTCAAGCTAGAAGTGTTGGAATTTTAGTGAAGAAATTAGCGATGGAGGTAGGGAATTAGGAATCACTCTTAGACTCTAATAGTCAGTTTTAGAGAAAACATTACACATTCTAATTAGAAACTCAAGTTTATAGAGAAAACTGAAGGTTTTTTATTTTATTAAAGAATTGAGTACACTTATACATAGAAAGTTTTTGAAACTCATATTCTAGTAGTAAAGGGATTCCCAACTAAAATATTTAAAATTGAATTGAATCCTACCCTTTTAAGGATTCTTTATGCTTAAATAAGCTTAAGTACTGAACAATTAAGACAATATATCTATACTAAACAATTAAGACAATATATCTAACTTATTATTACTTTCTATGTAATAAGAAAAATTTAGTATAAAGTAAATTTTAGCCCTTGTTGCCTTTGCTGTCACTTAAACTCCAATTTTTATTCCACCAAATTAAAGCTTGTGGTTGACTGATTTGTCATCTTTATTTGCTTTATAAACTCTTAAGATCTTTTGCCTCAATTTTTCTTGGCTTGTTTGAAGTCGTCCTTGTCATATAATGTTATTACATATTTATCAAACAATTCTAGATTTTAGCTTCTGGAATTCAAATTCTGAAGTCCTATAGCTGTAAACCATTGATCTTCCATTCCACTTGATTAGAATCCGCCAACATTCACTCGTTCTTGCGGCTATAATTTGTTTATTAACAACATCCTCTATCTTCTCTTTAAGATGAGGAATAATTGGAATTCCTGCAGCTATAGTAGAAAATTGTGTACCATCATGTCCATGATCAATAGTTAAGTTTGCAAAATTAAAGATATGACTATTTCCTATATCACTTGGTAATTCCAAAACATTACTGCTGACACTCATCTTCTTGAGGATTTTATAAAGTCCAACACTTCTTGAATGAAGCTTCTTATATTTTCCCTTTGAGAAACACTTTAGACAAATTCTCATCATCACCATCTTCCTTTTAGTGAATTTGGCCAGCCGATGATGTTGATCAACAAGTTCTTCATAAGTCATGTTGTTGGATTTTTTTCTTTTATTAAAGATATCTATCATTTATTGCGTAGACTTGTTAACTTCAACACTAACACTTGCTATCTGTGGTAAAGGAACCAAATCAATAAGGTTCCTTGGTTAAATTTTAGAAACTATATTCAAAAGGACTCTTATTGGTTGACCTATTCATAGAACTGTTGTCTGCAAATTCTGCGATAGGAAGAATTAGGTCCCAATTGTTCACATTTTCCCTCACCAAACATCTCAACAATGTAACTTTGAGGAAGAAGGATATGTTTTTTTTGTATATTCATCTCATATTGTACATACAGTACATGTAGAGGATTACAACTAGGAAGAATGGTAAATAGCCTAAATAGAAGGAAGTAAATAAAGAAAGACGACAATATTTCTTAATATCCAAAGCATGATTACAAGAATAGAATGACATTCCCTAGCACCCCCACAAACTGGTGGACATGGACGAAACTGGAGTTGGGAAAAAATGTGTGTGAAGCAAGAATTGCCCAACAGTTTAGTGAACTCTTCTGCTACTTGATCATCACTTGAGACAAATTTAACTATCATTGGACAATTTAAAATTTGCTGATGGACAAAATGATAGTCTATTTCTATATGGTGCGGTCATGAAAAATTGGATTTAGATAAATAACACTAAGATGATTACACCACAAGATGGCAGGTCTAGGTGACGGAAACCTAATTTCATTCAACATAGATTTAATCCAAAGAACTTTGTCGTTGGCATTGGCAATACCTTCGTATTCACGCTCAGTAGATGATCGAGAAAACGTTTTCTATTTTTAGTTGCCCAAAAATTAAGGGATGAACCTAGAAAAATTCCATAATCACTTGTTGGGTGACAATCATCTTAAAAACAACTCAAGCACTATTTGAAAATCACTATATCTAGAAATCATTTAATTTTCATAGGAAAGAAACCGTGATCAGTTGTGTCCTTTAATGTCGAAGGAGCCTTTTTGTTTCGTACAGTGAATATCAGTTGGACAATGAAGGAATTGACATAATTGATTTATTGTACAAGAAAGTTTTGATTGTCTCAAGGTGAGATATTGAAGAGAGCTGACGATGCTTTTGTATTCATCACTGCTCGATAGAGGTAGACTAGCATGTTTAGATAGAATAGGGTGAGCGACCATAGGTGTGGAACTTGGTTTTCAATCTGTGATTGATGTTCAATGAAGAGAATATATATTTCTTCCGGGTGAGTAGTAACATAATAGATAGTTGTTAACCTTGACACCTAGGAAATAGTGCAAGATGCCTACATCATAGTCTAGAAATTCTCTTTGTAATTTTTGAATAGAGGCTGCAATTGCACTGATTGAGCAATTTCAAATTGGCTAGTCGTAAGGTTTTCGACCCTTGATTTGTGCCTATCTTACATAGATGCTTCAACTTATACCTGTGTGCCTTTTCTTCTCATACTTCCTATGTTGGTAGGGATTAGCGACCATGCAATATGGTTAGACATTGTTTAGCTATATAAATTCATCCAATAGTGGGTTTAATGAATCAAGGCCTTAGGTAGTGACCGTTTAGTCCATGGTCCATTTGATGGTCGATGTAAGGCTGAAAATTGAAATACATTGATTTTGCTCATTCCTGTCGAGATTTTTGGCATCATTGTTGATTGCTTTCTGTGAGCATCAAAACAAACATTGCATCTAGCTAGTCATCAATCCAATTTCACCAAGTGAATGTCAAAAGTGCAACTTGCATTGGACCATAGCTAAGTACATATATATATACATAGAAAAGTTCTTAGAATCCTTAATATTCTAGTAAAGAGATTTCCAACTAAAATATACAAAACAGTATTGAATCTCACTCCAATTAAGATCCTTTATTCTTGAATAAAATTAAGTCCTAGATAAATCGGATAATATATCTAATTACTATTCCCTATATAATAACGAAAATATGGTATAAAGTAAATTTTAGTCTTTGTTGCTCTTGTTGTCACTTTAACTGTTGTCACTTCAACTCTCAGCTTGTAGTTGAGTGATTTGCACTCCTTTATTTCTTTTATAAATTCTAAGCTCTTTTGTATTGTTAGGTAGCACCACTTCAATGATTCACTACTTCTATAAGACATAATACAGCCAACTAGAAACAAGTGCTTCATTGTGAAGTTGATAAAGATCAAAGCAACCACCATCCCATGCTAATTCCTAAATATTTAAAAGCTATTTCTAGAAAGGTTTTGATGTGGTTATAGTTTTGTTTGCTTCAAATTCTAGGTTTTCTTTCGTACTTTTTGATACAAACCTATGAGTAATTCTTAAACCTACCCTTTTTTGTTTTATTTACTAAAATCTAGCAATTTGATCAGGTTGAAGCCCTCAAAATTAATTTTGATTCTCTAACTTCTTATAGTAGTCATAGAACCAGGTCAAATCTTATTAACTAATTTAATAAAATTAATAAGGAATCAAAATAAAGCAACTGAATATAAAAGTGATAAATTCAAGAGAAATCTCATTTAATTGTAACATCGATTATTGGTCTAAAAGAATAATTTTCGCAATTTAAGCGATTAGCCTGAAACTTATTAGGATAACTATAATAATTCTCAAATTTTCTTAATTTAATTGGTTCAAATCTAGCGTTCAAACCAAAATTATCATCAATTGATTGAGTATGATATCATTCTATATCAATTAAATGGCAACAATAAGATTCGTAAACAGTACTTGGCCCTTAATTAAGTAATTAAAATAGCTACAACTTTTCAATTTAGTTTTCTGGTTTTTTATAAGTTAAATATGCAAATTCATAAATAACTTATTTGTTACTTCTATCAATTCTTCATGACAATTACGAGTTACTGAATCTATAGATAGTTATAGAATAATCAACATTAAATTAGTTTGTTAGATTAATCTATATTAATTATTTATGAAATATAAGAAAACAAAAGAAGAAATACTTGAATTAAAATACCAATATAAGTTTAGAATAAAATCTTATAAGGTTACAAATGGAGTTTTGAATCTCCTTAAATTAGAATATTTAGGTTTAGTCATACATGACTTTAGTTTCAATACCAAAAATAGAAGAAAAGATGAAAAATTGAGAGACAACTAAGAAGACATGAAAAGAGTGTGTTAAAGAAGGTGATAGACGTGTTTTCCTCTCTCTCTCACGTAGTCTAAACTTGGTTTACTATCTTTCAAAGGTTCCTATCTAAAACAAACCCAAATCCCTACATAATAGGGATGGAAAGAAGTTTTCTAATTGAATTTGAACTCTTTAAGTGAATTTGGCATTAGGCGTGATCTCGCCTTATTCAATGTAGTAATTTGTCTACTTCTTTCAAAATTCGTGATTTTGACCAATATACTCCAGTTTATGCAATATCGACTTTTCATCTCATAAAACAAAACATACATTAATTTTTCTGTTTAAGCACCAAAATATATACAAAACAAAAAAGATAATTCCAATTATTATAACAAAACAACATTTTATCACAATCCAAATCTGAAATTCCAGTATAACAAAATAGTGTCTTATCACAATCCAAACCTGAAATTCCTAGAACCTATATTGGAATTCTGACCTAAAACTCAAAAATTCTTAGCAGCCCATAAACTTCTATGAGTTTTAGCAGCTAGTTGATAGCTCCTCTATACGTCCGACATCTATTTGGGTATCAGATGGGAAATGAAATGGCGTATGGAGGAAATTATGATTTAATTCTGAAGTTATGAAGAAGTGGGACATAGATGATCCTCATTCACAAGGTGTTACAAGAATTAACCCTTAGGTAACAACTTCCTCATGAAAGCATGACCAAAAAAATTTGGTGAGGCTAGACAGACTTGAAATTCATTCCTGACAATTAACAACTCCTCAAAGAAGGAATTTTGCTGACCAGCAACTTATATTTGATGGTGAAGATGAGAAAGATGGAAAAGCATAAGCTGAAGCAACTGAAAAAACAAGGAGAAACAACTAAACAACCAGCTGAAACAATTGAACAACAAGATGAAATACTTGAACAACAAGCTGAAAGCCTTAAATTGCAATTTGAAATACGAGATCAATTGGCTGAAACAACAAAACAAGGGACTTAAAATATTAGCTAGCAGCCACTAAGGGTTCCAGTCTTCCAGAGGTTGTTGGCTCAAAGTTTGGTGATATCCATTTTGAGGAGACAACTAACCTGATTGATGCAGATCTTACTATTGTGGGTGATAAAGGTGAAATAGATATGAAGGAAGATGCAAAACACAGCATATGAATAAAGGAGAAGCTATGAGTGCTTGTATGAAGTCAAAATTCAGCAGTGTATGGCAAGCTAATGCTTTTGATCATAAGAAACAACACTTATGTTCTTGATGCCTATGTGGGAGAGCAGCCGTATGGTTTCATCGTGGAACCATCTCTATCTTGACAAATAGCTAACTGATGTAGGTTGAAGACATTGAATCCTTGAAGTCGACTTCTTATTTTAGTATTTTAGTTCAAGTTACTATCTATCTAGTTAGAGTTCAACTTCAGTTAGGAAATGGACTTATAGTTAGATTAGAACGCCTTGTCAGTATCTACAAATATATCATACATTAAGTTTTGAAAACCGTGGATGACTTTTGTTGAATTATTTTCAGGTTTGAAAGTGTGAAACTTTTATTTCCTATGAGTGATTCTTAGATTGAGAGTGATTCCTAAACTTAGATGTGATTCCTAGACCCCTATCTTTTACTTTTGTTCCTTTTTTCTCCTTAGTTCCATCCTTAAATTCAAGTTCCAGCAACCCCATAATTTCAATGGATACTCCCGTCCTACATCACCATTATTATGAGAACCTTCAGAGAGCTCATAAGTACAAATTGGTGCAACAGTAACAGGATAGGATTTGAGAAAATAAAAATGGGAAAGTACAAACAAAACCAACCAGGGCAAAAACAGAATAAAAGGGTATGCAAAATGATACTACTTGCAAACTGCTAACATACGACCATGTCCTATAAAAGATTGAATAAATTGGGTAGGCAAAATGACACTAATTGAAGAAGTGCAGGATAGAAAAAAATTTGGTATTTTATCAGGCTGATAGGCAACTTATCATACAGATCTTCTTCACATGTTAATATATTCTATGAAGGTCTTTTGTTCTATGATACAAATATCTATAGTCACTTGCGCTGAATTTATATGCAATAAAGTTAAAAATTTGATTTGCAGCTTGAAGAGGTCCAGAAAACTTCAGCCAGAGGATAGAATCTTCTCATTGTCTTCAATAACCTCACCAGCTGTATGTTCTAAATTTTTAATTCATTCATGAAAGATTCTTTCAAGAAAAAAAAAACCTTCCCTTCCTATTTCTCAATTAATTCTCTCTTATTTTTTTTGTGCCCTTATGCCTTTTCTTCTCCTTATACTCTTATTAATGTGCAATTTGTTGAATTGAATTGCAGTTATTAGGTTTTTGAAAATGTTGAACAAGTTAAAGGTTTCTAATATATATGCATCTATACTTTCATTGAAAAATCCGACAGTTTCAATGTGCCAAGGGAAAGATACTTTACAACTTCAGTGATTATATCTAGGTTTAAAGAAACTTGTCACACATTTCAAAACAATTAAGACCTTCTAACTTGATAACAATAAGAGCAGTTCTAACTATGCCTAGGATGTAGGACAATAGAAGAATTATTAACTTGTAGCTAAACTCATAAAATCTAAGAATTGCTGGAATATCAAGTTTCAGGTTTGGATTTCAGCTTGGAATGCTGAAATTTCGGAATTGATATGGTTGGGTTTTTGGAGTTTGATTGCTGGAAATGTAAGATAGGATTTTACTGTTTAATATGGCTGAAATTTAGGTTTGATATGGGTATAATTTGGGTTTTGGTTGTTGATGAGTACACATATTTATAGTTTCTAGAATCCTTATTCTAATAGGAAAGGGTTCTAAAATATTTTAAATTGAATCCTATCATAATAAGGATTCTTTATTCTTAAATAAGCTTAAGTCCTAAACAAACTACGACAATATTTCTTATTATTATGTCTAATAAGGAAAACTTAGCATAAAGTAAGTTGCCCTTATTTACACTTCAATTCTTATTCCATATGCCACCAAAGATAAAGCTTGTGGTTGGCTAATTTTTCCCTTTTATTTTGTTTATAAACTTTAAGCTTTTGTGCATCAATTCTCTTCGACTTCTATGAAGAAGTCCTTGACATAGAATTTGACAAATATTGCTCATATAAGTCTAGATTCAACTTTTAAAATTCAGCTTCTAAAATCCAGGTGCTATAATAAATTGATCTTCCTTTCTATTTGATAAGAAACTATCAATATCCACCAGCTCTTGTGGCTACAGTTTGCTCATTAAATACATCTTCTATCTTCTCTTTAAGATGAGGAATGCTTGAATTCTCATAGTTGCAATAGGAGATTGAGTATTATCATGTCTATGATAAATAGTTAAATTTGCAACATTAAAGATAGGACTAATTCTCATGTCATTTGGTAATTCTAAAATATTCATTAGCACTTGTGTTTTTCAGAATCTTATAAGGTCTAGCATTCCGTGAATGAAGTTTTTTATATTTTCCTTTTGGAAAATGTTCTGGACAAATTCTTACTATCATCATATTCCCTTCATTGAATTCCACTAGTCGATTAGCATGTTCTTTATAAGTTTAAATTGCCGATTGTTACATTTCTTCGGACCTTATCGATGATATCCCTTATATGTGCAAAGCCTTCAACTTCATCACTAATGTGTGTTGTTTGTGGTAAAAGAGTCAGATCAATAGATTTCCTTGGTTTAACTCTTAAAACTCTCAAAAAGACTCTTATCCATTAACCTATTTATAGAGAATGGTTAAAGGTAATCTATGTCGAGGTATATCGTCTTTGAAGAAAAGTGTAGCAATGTTGATACTATCGCAAGTCCTGACCATTGTATTTGTGGATGGTTTCATAACAAAACCACATGGCTCCTTTACCACATAGGCGTCGAGAAAATACGAATTGTTGCTTCTTGTTGCCAATTTGGAAAGCAGTACTTAGCAAGTGCACTTCCTGCATGACCAGAAATAGTAGGGTTCTAGTAATATTTGCGATAGTGGAGATAACAGCATTTTAGTGAGTTAAGGCATGGATGCATTTTCCCTTTTCTCTCCTTTTCATTCTCTATGTAGTTTGCTTAGTGTTATGCCATAATTTAAGCACTACTGATTTTTTTTCTTTGCTATTGTTTTATTTTTAAGTACCCCATGGTTAAGACCTCCTGTTCATCCTTCAAATAACATAAAATAATTGTTTGTTTCACCATGTTATCTTATTATCATTGCATGCTTCAAGAAGTATTGGAGAAAAATTATGTCATAATGTGTACTTCAAGAACCTTTCTGGAGACAAATTTTCATCCAATACATGGATGAATTTTATGTTTAATTTGTGCTTGCATGGGAATCTATGGGTTACCATGGCACAAGTATTGGATGAAATGGTATTGGTATATAAATGGAACATTTTATTCTTAGATATTATAAAACAGAAAACTTATCAACAGAATATTTGTCTCATGTTTATGGGTGAAGAAATCCATCTCAATGTTCGCTCATTTCATGATAAAGGCAAAATGATTGGTGAATGAAAGCTCAATTTTTCCAGTGAGAATTCCTTTTTTTTGTAGAGGTTAAGTTGGACTCTTTTCGTCATTCTGACAATGTCTGCTTCTAATCTGAAAATTGAAAAGGCATTAGGTGCTTGCTTAAGTGATTTTCCCTGCAAGATTGAAATTTGTTTGTTGACCATGGTGAAATGTGGGGGTATTCATGGTGTTACTTGATCCTCTTTTGCTGACAATAGATCCTGCTGTACCTATGTTTAGTTTCTTTTGCTACCTTATTGTCTCTGTTTCATGCTTTTTGGTAATCTCCTAGTTTTTATGGGGCAAGTTGTCTGTGATCAAGTTAGTTATTACACAGGTGGGTAGAAGTTTTGTTTAAGACTTGCTTGTTCACTTTATTTACTCATGTTCAGGCTGCAGAACTTGGAGTTAACCATGGTGGTAAGCTTGTTTTTTTAATTATTAATCTGTTATTCTTCCTAAAGGGAATAGGATGACTAAATGCTATCGTCTTTCTATTCCCTGAAGATGGACGGTCTGGATTTAGTCCTGGTCTTTTGAAGGGGGGACCATTACCTACTAACAGGCGGTAAGTATTACAAGAACTTGGTGCAGTTAAGAGAAAATACGAAGGAGAAAAAAAAAGAATATTTTCTTTTGCAATTGCATATATTTCATGCATTTCCTGTTTCATTTTTACGAGTTTCATATCTATTTGAAGGGGCAGACCAAAGAAGGGAAGAACTTCAGCAGGGCCAAAGGATACAAAAGGGATCAAACTGTTAAGTCCAACCGAATTCAATGATGAAGATGACACTGATATGAGCTCCAGATAGTTGCAACATACACGTTTCTTCTATGTAATTCTAGCCTTCAAGTATGGGGAAGAAATGCTGCCGAGGTTTCTTTTGGGCTGCTATGTTGCAACTTGGGCTGAAAATGGTCAAATTATCTTCTTCTTCATTCTTCAATAGAGCCTCGACTTGTAACTAATAAGATTTTTGCAGAAAACTCTCATGTAGTTAATGAAATTTTTTCAAAATTTCTAAGTTTTCAGCTTTTTAGAAAAATTTCTGTTACACTTTGATTAAAAAGTAACAATATTAATATTAGATGTAAATTAATTAAATGTCTATGATAATTCAATTTAGTTATTAAATTAAACTTGAATTAATTAGAAATTGATATGAATTAATAATTTGAGGTAATTATAATAAAATTTAATTTAGTTAATTCAGTTTAAGTTTAAAAGTTGAAATGAATAAATAATATTTGATTAGTTTATGTTTGGCCACAATGTTAAGTTAATGGAAGTTTGATCGAAAGGGTTTCTTTGAAAAATTGACATTTTTTGAGAATTTCAAGGTTTTTCAAGCATAGAATAACCTTGTGTCCTAGCGTAGCGTTTGGTTAGCGTCTTCAGCAGACGGGGACGGGACAGGACTGGACTGGACAGGACGGGACAGGACTGGACTGGACAGGACGGGACATAACAAGAATTGAAGTCAGTTAGATGTTTGGTTGCGGTGGACAGAACAAAGATTTTTGTCTTCATCCTGAGTACAAAATGTGTTTGGTTGCCAGGGACAGAACAGAAAATAGTGTTAATGACGGAAATGCCCCTGTAGTATAATAAGAATAATAGATGTAATTCATTGA
>JANKYE010000224.1:21474270-21485823 GCA_032467995.1 Erythroxylum dillonii
GGGAACATTCACTCAAATAAAGAGTTTATAGTGATATCATCACTTCTAGATGTTTTACGGAGATTGGTGATTAAACTATTGCCAGTAGTTTGATAGATTAGCTACTCATCAAGTCTTAACAGCAAGATGAGATTTTGTATGTTAATCACTATATAGAGTAAAGAAGGAGATCTAGAAGGAAAAACTAAAATAAGTTAAAAAAAATGATAATTTTACCGTTTATTGTACGGATGGCTATAATAGAGTTTGCAATTGGACATGTTATTTGAAACATATGTTCTCATAATATTTGTTAATTCAAGAGTTCAGTTAATTGTCTTTAGTGGAATGAAATTTTTTAATAAGATGAAATTAATAATGGCCTTCTAGGAAAGATTCCTCACTTGGCTTCTAGAAAAGTCCAATTATATTCCTCACTTGGCTTCTAGGAAAGGTTATCAAGCACAGAAAAATAAATAAAGGTTACCGAAAATAAGAATGAAGAAAGGACCGAATTAGATTCGGAATAATAAGGACGGAATAATTTAATTAAGAGTTAATTAAATTGAGTTTTAAACCTATAATTAAATGATGAACGTACTCTAATTAAGTGTTAATTAGAAGCCCAAAGTAAACATTTAATATTGGGCTAGATTTTGGTTTGATTTAATTAATTAGATTAATTAAATTAAAACAAGATTTAAAGACAAAAAAGTAGTGCAAAAACTGAAAATACAATGATGTAGTTTTCGGTTTTATAGCTAAATGGGTAGCTACATATTTAGCATTGAATTGCTAAATATAAGATGGGTTTTTATCATGCTTCATCATCATTAAATGGTTTAATGGTTTTAATGCTTGTCATTTAATGTTGGCATGTAGAAAAACATATCAACCTTTTAGCATTCTTTTGATTAAAGAAGGAGTAAGTGCATTTGATGCTCTCTCTCCCTTCTTTCATCTTGCAACCAAAAATGAGAATATCACTTTTTTTTGTCCTTTCATCTAACCATATTAAACAAATGTGAATGTCTCATTTATGGCTCTCTCTTTCATTTCTAATTAAGAGAATGAAGTGGTGCAAAAGTAGCCCCTTCTTCCTTTGCCGAAATTGGTAATGAGAAGAGTCTCATTTTAGTTTTTTCAACAACTAAGGAAAACCTCTTTAATATTTCTTCTCCTTTCCCACCAAAGGATCTTGTTAACCAAGTTGTTCAAGAAAAGGAAGTGGTAGATTGGATTGGTTGAAGATACAATAGCGACAAGAGGATACAATAGTGAGGAGTCAAAGCTGTAGCAAAGGAGTCGATAAAATTGTGATCTTGTTCTTATGCTATTTATTTTTCTAATACCATATCATGTATGGATTAAATATGTTGATTTGGTTATTATGTTTCCGCTGCGTTTTGATTTTGGAATTATTTTTGAAATTTACCATTTAGCCAAATTTAGTATGCTTTTGTTTTCGATCCAACACTAGTTACATTAAGCTACCAATGTTAAAAAAGCGCTGCATGGGAGGCAACCCATGAGTTAGTTTTAATTTTATTTAAATTTTGATATTATCTTTTGTTTGCTTTAATCTTAATATAGGATTTTGTTTTTCGTTATGTTAATTCTTTTTTTCTTTTTTCTTTTTCTTTTCTATTTTGCAAGGATGTTAGTTTTGTATTGGATGGATTAGAATTAGAGAAATATTTATGGTTAGGAAAGTACCTACATAACCCTCTCATTTTAACATAAATGCTTATATTATGTACATTGGGGATAATGTATAACTTTAAGTGTGGCGATGGGTTTTATGAATTTTTAACTAATTCCTTCAAGTTTATTATAATCTTGATTATAAATTTTATTAACTAATATCTTGAATTAGTTGAGATTTATCCATAAATATTGTGTTTCATTGTTGAATATTACTTTGAATTGGTGTGCAAAAGGATGCTGGTTTGAATGAAATTAGATTTCTAAGTTATATGTTTCGCAATCATTGAAATATTCAAGCTGAATAAAATTGCATATTATTTACACACATATATACCCAAATTTTTTTGTGAGCCTAAAGAGAAAATTTCAAAAAAAAAAGCTCTTTTTATTCTTTCATATGTGTGATATCATGTGTAGTAGGATAATTCTAGAACTTGCTTTTATTATACATGTTGAGATCATATTTGTTGAATTAGAAACGTTAATATGATGAAGGCATTTAGATTTACCAACTTGCCTAGCCTATTTATTTGAAATTACCATACCCAAAATTTACCTTTAGGAATAACCAAGTTAAGCCTTAGCCTTTTTCATTGTTTATGCTAGAGAAGTGCTGGCAATCACCTTTAGTACCTATTGTACAAATCATTTTATGATTAATAAAGGCATATTTTCATTATTTCGATGTTTATACATTTATGGATTTGATGTTGATTTTAAATTGATTTAATGAAGTCCTTAATACAAAAGATAGCATAGAGGAAATCATGATGAGATCATGATAATGAGATTCCTATCATGTGTAATTATTTTAGTATCTAAACTTTTCCTAGTCATAGGATTAATGAGATGGGATGTCATTAATCTAGATAGATTAGTACATGTTAATAGATTAGTACATGTTATACTCCTTGATTGGATCAAGCAATAGATCTTATAAGCTGTAGATATGAGTTTTTTAGAGTTAACATGTGGATGCTTACTAAGGGTAGTAAGTACATTAGATTGACCTACTATGAGACAATCATATGGATATTCTATTCTAGCATCAATGATAGTCTCATCATAGCAATGGTGTAGGTATCCTTTAACATCAGTTGCTCAAGGATATCTCGAATATTGAACCTGTTCTTTAACTCCATTCATCGGCGCCTTTCAGGGGTTACTCATGGGATGGTGATTGGGTACAGCTTGAGGTATTCGGAGGTAATTAAGTAGCCAATAAAGTATTCACCACTCCTGATAGAAGGGGATGATGTCCATGGCCTTTTGTTAGGATCATTACTCGAAAGTCTCTAGCTAGAGCACATATGTGTCATGAAGAGAGTCTTAAATGATATATAGAGTAATGAGATCCTCAAGACAAGGTCTAATATCACTTGGACTAGATGTGGCATAGTTAGTTTAGTGGGAGTCGACACTTTGACCATACTCTGGACCAATTGGGGTGTAGATGGTAAAAGGATGAATTGCATGACAATATTACATATGGAAGGGTTTATAGTTAAACTACATTCTGGTCAATTGAGGGTCATAACGAGTTGCTAGATACAGCTCTTGACTTACTTCAATTAAGTGTTAATTCAAGTGGCCAACATAATTAGGAACCTGTAGGCCACACACATAGGAGATCCAAAGGATGAGTAAAATGTTATTGAATGGTGATTCAAGATATGAGAGAGTGTTTCTGGATTGTATTGCGGTGTGATCGTGGTAGAAAATGTTGCATGGAACGGCTTAGAAACAAGTGTTCTTGTCTTTGCTAATACAAAGAAAGAATTCTGGCCATTTCTTAGTGAGGTTTCATCCTTCTATCATCGTGTGGACTTTCATTAGAGACGGTCTATGTTAATCATTGTGGTTTACAACAACCCAATGCGAAGAAGATTAAAGAATGAAGGAGATAGTCAGAAAGGTATGTAAACATCTTACATTTCATGTTTTTGCTTTCTATATCTATATGCATGAGTAGATCTAGTTTTTTAGGTTCCTTTTTTTTTTGCTACATATATTTGATATATATTATTTATGATATGCATAATCAGAACCTTACAGTGGTATCAGAGCCAGGTTGTGCCTTGTTAGATGTAGCATACGTGACATGTAAAACTGTTTTCATGGTTGTGACAACTTAGGGTCTCATAATGTTTTTTTTAAATTAAGTATAGAAAAATGGTTTTCATAATTTTCTTTCACCAATCTGTTTATAATTTGTATTTGAATGTTTCAGTGTGATTGAAAATATTTTTAATTTGATAAAATATTTAATTTCGAATTTACAAGAACATGTATGAAATCTATCTTTCTGTTAGGCATGTGATGTCTGTTGGCCAAACTGATGAGGTTACACAAGATTTTTTTGGAATTTGATTCTGGATAAATTATGTGAACATATTTGGGCTAAGATTATGCCTATGTAATTTTTGTAGAATTATTAAAATGTTTAATAATTTTATCAATCAATTTTTTAGATTTGGACAGTTTTCCAGAAGTTGTAGGATCTATTTTTTTAATGTTTTTGTAAGTTTATTTTTCGATTACAGAACCTTAAAAATATTTTTATTCGATAAAATGTGTTAATTTGATGTTTTATGCACGTATAAAATGTGTTATTTGTCATTTTTGATGTCTTATCGGTGTTTCGATGGTCATAACAATTTTGGGTGATTCCTTAAATATTTTGATCATCATGAAATGACCTAGAAATGCTTGGAATGATGATTTGATGTTCTGGAAATTTTGAAAAATTATAGAAATTAATTTTGAATTAATTTTAATGGATCAATGGAATTTCTAGTAAGACTAGAAAAATTGGCAAGTATGAAAAAATTGTAGTTGTTTAATTTTAGACATCAAATAATTATTTTAAGGTGAATTAATTATGATTTAATTTCTGGAATTAGGCATTAGTGTTAATTAGATTAATATTAATTCCAAATGAAATGACATACAATAGTAATTTTAGCCAAGTTAGTAAAAGGAAGATAGTAAATCTAAGTGTTGGATTGGGCTTAAATCTAAGTGTTGGATTGGGCCTTTCATATTAAGATCCATAAGATGTCATAATATAAAATGATGTGTTTACATATATGCATTAGAAAATGCATGGCTAGGAG
Source organism: Erythroxylum dillonii (assembly GCA_032467995.1). Classification (NCBI taxonomy): domain Eukaryota; kingdom Viridiplantae; phylum Streptophyta; class Magnoliopsida; order Malpighiales; family Erythroxylaceae; genus Erythroxylum; species Erythroxylum dillonii. Next base: position 21,479,073 of record JANKYE010000224.1, read on the forward strand.
AATGTGTGGGTTTGCATGATGGATGGTTATAGGCTTAGGTCCAATTTGATTGGGTAGTCCATATCATGCCATGTAGTTATAGTAACTATATGTATATATATAAATGAGTTATATGTATAAGACCATCTAAGTTAGATGAGATCTTATACAAACCCCTTACTTAGAATATTAAAACTAATGCCTTCCTTTAATATGGTGAGGACTAGAGTCCTTTTAAAGTTAGAGTTATTGGGCAAACCTAAGCCCGATTTACACTAATGTGTTTGAACCATGGAAATAGGATTTTCGGATTAATGGGTCAGTTTTAACTAGAAGCGTTGGTTTGTTGGGCAAACCCAAGGTCAACATGGATAAAGGCAAAGTTGGATAGTGTACATTAGATGCACACGTGTCAAAAGTTGATAGCCCAATGAGCGTGTACACATCAACAGTTGATAGCACTAGATTTGATAGTTGCATTGGAGATGCAATTGGTATGATCGATACCTATCGGTTAAATTAAAGTGGCCTGTTGGGCAAACACAAGGTCATTTTTAGGGATATTGGATATTGACCTAGTAGGAGGATTATTCTACGAGTTCTCTCAGATTTATATTGAGGGTTATAATTTCGTGAAATTAGTGGGAGCCATAATGCGTGTTATTAAAGTTGTTGGATCCTGATTTCTTTTAAAATTTACTTATTATTTGCTTAATTATTTATTTATGTTTGTTTGTTGGTTTAATTATTTATTATTTTTAGAATTGGGTTATTAATTAGAAATTTGAGGGAAGGATTAGAAATTGAAATTAGAAGGAAGTGTTAGAAATTAAGTTAGCTTAAGTAGTTAGTAGGCTTGTGTTAAATGAAAGAAGGGTAGAATTGGAAAGGCCATGTAAGTGGGGGGTATAATTGGAAGAATAAGCTAAATTGTGTCTTAAAATTAGAAGAGGGAAGCAAGTTGTCATGGAAGCTGAGAGAAGAGGGAAAAAAAAGCATGAAATAGAGAGAAGAAGGAGAAAAATGTGGGAAGCTTGGAAGGAAGAAGAGAAAGGAAGAAAAATAAGAGAAATCATCTTGTCAAGGTAAGTTTATCTTCTTCTTCTTGCTTTGTTAGAGAAAGAGTTAGAGAGAGAAAGTGTTTTGTGTAGAGAATGGGTGTTGGATTGGAAGAAGACGACTTAAGGAACCCATTTGATTTTTAGGGTGTCTAAGTTAGGTTTTGAGTTTTCTAACCTATAAGGACTATGGGTAGGTTAAGTTTGAGCTTGGTTTGTGTTAATTACATTTTGTTATGATTATGGAAATTTGGGGGGTTTCCATTTGAATTGGAATTAAATGAAAATTTTGGTTGTGTTAGGAAATCATGAACAACCTACCCAAGAGCAAGAGGAAGGGCACAATTGAATTTGGATTTTCAAAAGTATAAGGTGGGTAATTTATTTATAGTTATTGTGTAATGGGCAAAATTTCTTGTGTATGTATTATGAGCTAAAATGACTTGCTTTGAAATGTTTTGATGTGGAACTTGCATATTGATGTATGACATTGTGATAAAGATCGAATTGTGAGCATGATTATGTCATGCCTTCTATCATGGCATTTTGATTAAATGGAAAGAAGAAAAAGCATGAGAATATGAAATTGTGAATGATCAAATTAAGCATGCAATTTGATTGTGTTTGGGCGAGAGAGGAACCGTTTCGTAGTCACGTGTAAGTCGACATAAAGCCTTTTCCCGGCTGCCCGCTTGTGGCCCATGAGATCCTAAAAGTGGACTCGTTTTGTTCACGAAGTAAAATTCGATTGCTCTGTTTTGTTCCATAGAACCCTCTAGCCAAATTGTGTGCGCATTTTCATTTTGATGTCTTAAGTTATGATGACATTATGAGTGTTATGCTTAGATATGAATTACATCCAATATATTCTATATGATGATGTATTGAATTATGAAATATGAATTGGAAATGTAAATGCTGAACTTTCATTGCTAGATTAAGATAAGAAGTGTATGCCTATATGGATATTTATATGTTTGATTGTGTGGCTTGTTGCCAATGGCTATAAATATATTAGCCACTGAGCTGTGTAGCTCAACCCACAATTTTCCCTCGTCAGCTGCAGACCGAGAAGAGTAACGACCCTTGCAAGGCATTTGGAAACTCCAAGATAGTTAGAAATATTTTATACTAAGTAAAATTTAGCTAGCTTTATAGGCATATCAAACATGAGCATCTTCTGTATTTTGTATTAAGTTGATGTATATGTTGATATGTAAGTAAAGCTTGTTCAAACATTGATTTTGTTTATAAATGAGAATGAGAACTTGGGAAATTTTTTTTTGTATGATTATGTTTCTTTAAAGTTTGAGAATGATGGATGTGCTTATCCTTAGTTGAGATTTCCAATTGTTTCTAGTGTTAGAATAGCATGTTGGAGTTGGAAAGCTTGTATGTGATGAATTATCAGAGTTGGGATTTAAGAAATAATGACATGTATTTAGTAGTTAAGTAGTTAAATGGATATGAAGTGGTTTTTGCACTAGAAGGGTGGAATTGGAGGAGATTATGAGAAAAGGGGATGTTAGGATGGGTTTAGGATTCATTAGAGGGGTCTTTGAGGGTGCAAATTTTCGTTTCATCCGAAGGTTACACGGTCTGCCCGTGTAAATTCACATAGGCCATATAATTCCTGATGCTGAAAAACTACCAGACCCGAAAGTCACATAATCTGACCGTGTAAAATGCACACGGTCAATGATTTGTCCAAATGATAAAATCTCACTTCAGAGTCTGTATAAAAGTTGTAGATCTAGAAGTCCTCTTTCAAACCATCTAAAAATGACGTCAATCCGACATCTGTTGCAAAAGTTATGGCAATTGCGCCAAGTTAGTTATAAAATGATTAAGGATATAAACATGTTGGATTCTTTTAGCCATAACTTCTTCATCTGACTTCCAAATGAAGTGATTCTTGAAGAGATAGATTTCTAACACGTTTTTCTACTTTTCCAAGAAAATTGATAGCCTTTAGTGTTGAATTCAAAAAGATTGATGGAAAGGAAGTGAGGGTTTATTGGAAAAACCCAACAAGGAAACCTGCTTACATTTTTTTACTCTGGATAGTTGGGCTCCGGGAACTAGGTCTGACATGTTGGGCTTTGGGAACGGGGCCCAACATCTTTTGGTATCAGAGCTTAGGTTTTACAGAGTCCTAGGCTTTGAATATGTTGTGCTATGCATTATTGTGATAAATTGATTGCATTGTGAATTGATTATTTGCATTAAGTGACATGCATATCATGCATACATACAAGAAATAAGATTAAAATAAAATGTCAGCTAATCATTAATGTTTCTATTGAAGGAATGAAATGCCACCTCGTAGAAGGACACGAGGAGTTATGCAAGGATCGGTTGCACCAAACCCTCCATTAAGAGAGGAGGGTATGGAAGAGTCTAGAGCCCCAGGAGATATTGAGTCTTCTGTAGGGCAGAGTATTGGGCCCTCTCGATCGCAGACTCAGGAGTCACCTGTTCTGCAGGAGCAAGCACCTACTTTAGATTCAAGATTTCTCCAAGCCTTCACTCAGGCATTTGTCCAAGCTATGGGACAGATGCTGCAATCTTTTGTCTCAACCTCAGTTAAGAAAGGGAAGCAGTTCGACAAGCAGAGGAAGTATGAAATAGTGGACTTTTACGGGACCACTGATCCCGAGGATGCTGAGACGTGGCTAAGAAAGACAAAATGGATATTGGAGTATATGGACTATGAAGATGGCAGGAAGGTTGAATATGCTATAAGTTTGCCACAAAGGGATGCTCTGCATTAGTGGGAGAGTGTCCCGAGAAGTCAGTTGAAGCCGCCGATGTTGGTATGGAAGGATTTCCTAATTGTTTTTAAGAAAAAGTGTTTGTCTGAGGTGTACATTTAGCATAAGCAAAAGGAATTCCTGAGTCTCACCTAGAGGGAGATGATAACTATTGAATATGAGCACTGGTTTACATAGTTATCAAGGTATTCAGCAGAGATGATGCTAAGTGAGGCGGCCAAGTGTCGTCGGTTTGAATCAGGACTGCGTCTAGCCATTAGTGAAAAAGTAGTGGTGTAGACTTCTGTGACTTTCAATAGTTGGTTGAGGCAGCACCGAGGATTGAAAATATTGAAAACATAAAGAGTGCTGTCAACAAAAAGAGGAAAAGGAGAGAACAGTCTAAGAGGGGAGGTGGTGCTCTTATGTTAGAGAGGAGTGCCAAGACTTTCCTAGCACAGTCTAAGGAGAAGAGTAGTGGAGTAAGCAAGCTAAGATAGATGAAAACTATTTCATATCAAGTATCAACGGCTGGAGGCAACAGAAGGGGAGATGGGGATAAGCCACCCATTCCAAAATGTGAACACTGTGGAAGGTTTCATATAGGGGAATGTTACCGACTGACTAGAGCCTACTTCAATTATGGGAGAAAGGACACATGGCACTAGAGTGCCCTCAGAATTCAAGACATGAGGGAAGTCAGATGCAAGCTTCAAAGAAGGTCGAGACAGTAGGACACAGGATAGTAACAAAAGTGGGCATTAGAAGTTCTTATGCAACAAAAAAAGTGAACCCTCCAGGGAGACCGAGGGGACAAGCACCTGCTAGAGTGTTTGCTATGACGAGGGAGGATGCAAAGACAAATCCAAAAGTGGTAACTGGTATAGTTAAATTATTTGGTGAAGATGTTGTTATTTTGATTGATCCGGGTTCTACACATTCGTTTGTGTCATTGAGTAGAATTGTGAATGATAGAGAATTGATCCCATTGGATACTCATTTGATGGTGAGTACTCCAATACGACAATGTATTATTATTAGTCAAGTATATAGAAACTGTGAGATACATATTAGAGAGGAACAATTAGTAATGAACCTAATGCCATTAATGATGGGAGGATTAGATGTGATTTTAGGTATGGACACCCTGGAGAAATATAATGCCAACTTGGATTGCAAACAGAAGATCGTGGAGTTCAAAATTGGCAATGGTAGAAAGGTGGTGTTTATGGGGGACAGAAAAGCGAGTTTGACTAGAATGGTTTTGGCTTTTATAGCAGAAAAACTGATAAGGAAAGGATGTGAAACATTTTTGACCTATGTGGTAGACACAAAGGTAGATGGAGGAAAGTTAGAAGAAATACCGGTGGCCGTGGAATTTCCAGATATCTTTCTTAAGGAATTACCAAGACTACTGCCACCTAAGGAAATTGAATTTCCCATTAAGCTTCTCTTAGGCACAATGTCAATCTCGATTCTGCCTTATAGAATGACTCTAGTGGAATTGAAGGAGCTCAAGGATAAATTAGAAGAATTATTGAAGAAAGGTTAAATAAGGTCGAGCTCTTCGCCTTGGGGAGCTTTGGTCATTTTTATAAAGAAGAAAGATGGATCGTTGAGGATGTGTGTGGATTATAGGAAGCTAAATCATGTCACCATCAAGAACAAATATCCGCTCCCCCGCATAGATGATTTGTTTGATCAGTTGCAAGGGGCAAGAGTCTTTTCTAAGATAGATTTCAGATCGGATTATCATAAATTTAGGATAAAGGAGTCTAATGTGTTAAAGACTGCTTTTAGAACACGGTATGGCCACTTTGAGTTCTTGGTCATGCCTTTTGGGTTAACAAATGCACCTGCAGATTTTATGGACTTGATGAATTGAGTTTTTAAGTCCTTCTTATACCAATTTATCATTGTCTTTATTGATGATATATTGGTTTATTCTAAGAGTGACAAGGAGCATGAGGAATATTTGAGGACTGCCTTGGAGACATTAAGGAAGAAGGAGTTGTATGCCAAATTCGATAAATGTGAATGCTGGCTAAGGGAAGTAGCTTTTCTTAGACATGTGATTTCGAGGCAAGGAGTACATATGGACCTGCAAAAAATAGAAGCTGTGGTAGAATACGAAACACCTAAGAATATAGAAGAAGTGAGGAGTTTCCTGGGTTTAGCTGGGTATTATAGGCGGTTTGTGGAGGGCTTTTCCATAATAACAACTACACTTACCAAATTGACTAGGAAGAATCTGAAGTTTTTGTGGAGAGATGAATGTTAAAAGAGTTTTAAGGGGCTTACATACAGATTGACGAGTGCACCGATTTTGACTTTACCTTTGGGTAATGCTAGATTCATAGTGTATAGTGATGACAAGAGAATGGGATTAGGTTGTGTGTTAATGCAAGGAGATAAGGAGATTGCTTATGCTTCTAGACAATTGATGTCTTATGAGATAAATTATACCACGCATGACTTGGAGTTAGCTACCATAATATTTGCGTTGAAAATTTAGAGACACTATTTATATGGAGTCACTACCAAGGTGTTTACAGAGCATAAGAGTCTTAAGTATTTGATGAGCCAGAAAGAATTGAATTTGAGACAGAGAAGATGGTTAGAGCCACTTAAAGATTATGATTTGATTATTGATTAAAAACATTTCAATTTACAAGTTAAAATTATTACAAACACAAATATTCAACAATAATTTGGGCCCATTTTTAAATACAAAACACTTGAAACCATAAAGTCATTTCATTACTAAATCGTTTACATACACTTTGTACAATTCTTGCTGAACATAAATCAAAAATAAAATCAATGAAGACATGTGCAGGTGCAAACTGATTCCGACCCCTAATCCACATCAAACTTCAGTGGTTATACTCCATTTAGCCTAGCTGAAAATTCCTCAAAACCTGAAAAGCCACATTGCAAATTTTGCTGAGTTTTGCAAAC
>JANKYE010000224.1:21490437-21502918 GCA_032467995.1 Erythroxylum dillonii
ATGTAAGTAAATTATGGAGTTGTATTTTGTATTGAGGTGAATATGAATGGATTTGTTTATGAATAGTAAAAGTATATGATTATGATTGGATTGCGTTCGGATTGATTTATGAATTGGATTGAGAATTATAGAAGTGCTAGGTATAGATGTGTGTTCTGCTGGTGTTTTGGATTCCGGACGGGAGGTCCGATGATTCTAAGTTGTGTTTGGAAATTATAGAAGTGTGTAATTTCTTTTGTATCGATTCGAATTCGTTTTCATTTGTTTCCAAATTCGATTCGCTTCAGTTCATCGTTTCGTATTTTACAATTTTTGTCCTTTCGCTTTCGTTTTGATCCGAGCTAGCGCTTTAGCTTTTGAATTCGTTTCGCTTTCAATTCTTATACTTCCGCAAACTTTCGTTTAGTTCGTTTCGATCTGTTTTGTTATTTGCTTCGGATTCAATTCTTCCGCCTTTAATTCTCATGTGTTTCGCACTTTCGTTTCGATTTGCCTTCGATATGTTTTTTCCGTTCCGTTTTCTTCATTTGCTAAATCCGATTCTTCGATATCTTTTCGTTGTTTCCGCATTTCGTATCCGTTTGATTTTCTTCCGCTTCGCTTTGTCTTTGTTCTTTGGTTTGTTTTTGTTTCTGCTTTTTCGTTTGAGGTCCAATTCCGAGATCGAGTCCCAACATCCTTGCTTTAAATCACACGAACCCTGCGATTTTACACGGATAGACTGTGTAAAATCACAAACACCTGAAAATTCCAAAAACACAGGGGAGCAGTACCAAATCCACAAAAACTAAAAGAAATTCAACATCAATTAATGTAGAAATGATGACAAATAGATCTAGAATATATCAAAAATGACAGCTTATCAGAACCTAATCCACTTCTTTTGAAAATGCTCCTATGAGGAGCGTTTTGCTCCAATGGCTAAAAATTATAGTATGAAAAGATGATCGTGCTCAAAAGTTATTACAAATTATTCAAGTTGTCATCTTTTATTATTGCCTTCACCAGACACTAGTATCTTAAAGTTCAATTTGATTAATAAGTTAATATATTAGAAAAATGAACTTTAACTTGATTAATATGGAGAAAGAAAGTAGAGTAATAATAATAATATTTTTTTGTGAAACTAAGTATTTAAAATCTAAATTATTATGAAAATATTCAAAAAAATACTAAGATATAATACTCATGTCCTTATATATCTTTTTTTTAAAGTTATGTTCTCATAAGTTATTTTACACGTAAACAGTTAATACTAAACAATTTTATTAAATATCTTTAAATAAATAGTTAATATTATCCACTGCTCAAATCAACTAGTATAAGCTACTGTCAACCAATCATTAATAGAATCAACTAATAATTAGTAGAATCAGATGATTTCCAAATAACCTAAATTTGTTTGCCAGCAACTACTTAATTAAATAATTGCCATGTAGTTAAATGGAATTTTCAGGCCTGCTATGGCCCACTAGCCGCGTAAGAGTTAGTAGCTCAACCTCCAGCGGTTTCCCTTCTTTAATGTATTGATTTGTCAAATCCTTCTTTCTTAAGTAAAATGCCTCTTTCCCGGAAAATCCCCACTTCGGTTTTTCTTAAAACAAGCACATACCCTTAACCGATTCATTGAACAGAAATGGGGCAGCAACAATCCAAAGACGAGTTGCTGTACCAGCAAGTGAATTATGGCAACGCAGAAGGGATTAAATCCCTGCACCGAGATGGCGCCAGCCTTGAGGTGCACTTATTCTGTCTATTTTAATTTTATCTTTTCGTTCCCTTTAATTATTAAGCATCTATATGGATGCAGTGGCTTGATAGAGAAGGGAAAACACCTTTGATCTTGGCGTGCTTGAATCCCGAACATTATGGTGTAGCCAAAACTTTGATCGAACTCGGTGCCAATGTTAACGCTTATCGTCCTGGTATGCATCCATTTATATTTAATTTTGTCATGTTATGATATCATCTCTTGCATTCGAGTCAGGATTATACGATATTAATCCGAATCACGTTATACTTGGTTCTTTTCCTTTTCTTTTATTTTTTTTCCGTTTCTATCGGTACTTATTTTAATTTAGTTTGCTTTCTACGTGCTTAATGCGCATCTCTTGTATTATCTGAGTAATTATTACGCCAAAACAATGGAATTAAATCATTATCTCCTTTACTATGTTTGATATTAGTTTTTCATTTTTTCTGTTTCGTTGAGCTGTAGGTCGTAATGGTGGTACTCCATTGCATCATGCCGCAAAAAGGGGCCTTGAGAACATTGTTAAATTACTTCTTTCACATGGAGGTGATTTAGATGCTTAATTCATGCGGAAAATTGTGATCATGAAAATGCTTTTTTTTGGTTGTTATAGTGTCTATTAGCTTGCAGTTGTTTAATCAGCATAAGTTCTTCAAAAATTTCAGCCAATCCATTAGCAATGAATGATGATTGCCAAAACCCTCTTGAAGTTGCCAGGGCTAAGGGGCATGGAAAAGTTGTCCGTGCGATCGAGGTACCATTGAAGAATTTTTGCTTTAGTGTTATTTTATATGTTTTGTTGTATTGTGGGAGAAAAGTTCTTCCCTGTTTATTTTATGTAGAACTGTATAACTGAACTTAATTTTTCGTTGTATTCTGCAGAATCACATTTGCTTATTTTCTGGATGGTTGAGGGAGTTTTATGGCCTTGGATTTCTAGAAGTACTGGCCCCTCAATTGTTTTCAAGAAAAGTGTGAGTATTAAGTCCATATCAATTACAATTTTTCCCAATTTGAAAGGAAAATAGATGAGCACAAGAAAAAATGTTTGGTTATGAATATCGAGAAATTGTCAAAAACAAATTGGAACACCTTATATGTTGGCAGAACAATTGAACAGTTTCTTGATTGTTGAAATAATATCAGCATAACCCCCCATAGTAGGTCTTTACTCTTAAGAAGAGGATTGAACTTTTAGTGAAAACACCTCTCATTTTTTTCTATTTAATTTTTTTCTAATAAATGTCTGAAAAAAGTTGGTACTGACTGTTCGCAAGACATATGAAGGCATTTCATGTAAAGAGCTATCTATCAAGGGCTCTTAACAACTGTATCATTTGCAGATGGGTGGTTGTTTCACCAACTGGATCTCGTAAGCCTTCACCGCCATTCAAGTTGGAGCTTGCCATATATTCTAGTGTTCAGGTAGTGGAAGTATAATTTTCCGAATTATGAATTTCAGTCTTTCTATAGATTAACCGTTAAAAGTAAGAATGGCATGGATAATTGCAGTCAAGAGATAGCGATGGGTTTTTCCTTTAATGCCTTGTTTGGAGATAGGTTCCTTACCTTTGATTTTCAGAAATGAACATCCTGCTGTAAGGATATTGTTTTTTTTTCTTCGTTTTTTGCCCCTTTTCTCCATTTAATAATGATGCTTGCATATGTGATTTCAAACAAGTCTGTTGTAGTCACTTCAATTATGATCATCATATGATCACAAATTCTTTTCATTTTGATTGTTTAGGCTCCAAAGACTACAAAATGTGCAGTGTTTTTTTATTGCAAACTCAAGTATTTAGCATTGTGTTTTTATTGAGATTTGAGTATCACATCTATCCTGTATTCTTGATTGATATAGGTACAGTTTTTGGGGTCTACATTATTATGTCTGTCTTAGAAGGCAGAATGAAAAGATCCCTGTCAATAAGGTCTCAAGTAATGAGATTGATGTTGTGTTTATTGTAACTTCTGCACAAGGCAAGTTTATTGTTGTACCTGTGTAATTCGCCAGGACTTGATGGCAATTTAGAGATTGTTTGAATTCCCAATAGTTATTTAGTTTTGATTTGCATCAATTACCAACTAGGAAATTATAGTATCTTGTCCTAGTCGTTTTGTTACAAAGTCTGCATAGGAGGGTTAGTTGACACCTGCTGCTTAGTCATTTTGTTTTGACTGATTGATATAACAAATGACTGTTAGTACACATGAAGAATTTTATTCTGAATATTTGACTTGCTAGAGTGTGTTTTTTTTTTCATTTAAGCCAAAGGCTCTCTTTTGAATATTGTTATTTGTATTACTGAATGAACAGGATGCCCAACCACTTACTGTTGTTTCTTTGTGGAAAGCCAATCTAGAGGACCCAAAGTTTCACCAGTTTGATCCTTCAGTGACTATTGTTGACAACTCCACAAGTAATTTCTTACTTCTCAAAAAATCGATTACTTTTGACTTTTCTTGAGGTTGATACTGCAGTCTTGCCTGTTTTTCATATTTATGTTAAAACTTTATCCATGCATAGTCCCAAGAGGCAGGAGGCGGAGACGAGCAAGGTGTAGGCGTCAAACAATTAGGCGTAAGTATGCATTGGCTTTGTGTGTAGCCTGGTGTGAATGCTTTATGTAAAGCTTGATGCAAAAAGATAGCGGTACTATTGTATTTGCCATCTATATGAAAAAAAAAGTCTGATAGTATACCTTCCCCATTCTCCAGCCTCCAATATAAAATAGCAACAAGATTACATTTTTTTTCTAGCTTTATCATGTTTTGGTTTATCCCAAAAAATAAGAAATTTACTTATTTATCTCATGATTATCTGAATTTGAACTTTGGTAGTGATTTTTTTCAGAAACGCACATCAAACTTGCTCCTGCAAATGAAGGCGATAAGCAGCAGCTCAAGTGGTTCTGTGATGCTTGCAAAGGAATACCACAGGTATGCACTTTGTTTGATTTGGGAGGAAAGATTAGAGGAAGGAACGAGGAGGGAAGACTTTTCCCCTTTCTCCCTTCCCTTCCTTATATTTAAGCCTAGCCTAAGCTGTAAGATTCTGCTCTAGTGGATAGGGCTGTGGCTTGTTTTGCATAGATGAATAGGATGAGTCAATACATCTGCTGAAAAGTACTTATGAATATGCTTCACTTTTCCACTGATCCTCTTTAATTTTCCATTGAAATTGTATTAGTTTTTATAAACAATCTTTATCTCATATTGGGTAGAAAATTTTGAGATGTTCAGCATCGATATTCACCTTTAATCTCTAAACTGGCCATGATGTGCATGTACAAATACAGTCGATGCACCCTCCAGCATTTCTACTTAATTCCAAGGGCCCAACTATTCAAGCAACAGCACTGCCATCAGCAGAAGATACAGAAATGGAAACGGCAATTAATGCTTCTATCCAGTCTGCTATGGCTGAGAAATCCAATTTTAACGGCCATTCTGGTCCTGAAGTTAGTACATCTACCAGTTGGAATAATTCCTCAAATGTTAGTAGTCTAGATGGCCCAAAGTTGGTAACTGCTAATAAACCAACCGGTGGTGAATGGGTAATGCAGGAAGCTGGTGCTAGCAGCAATTCATTTCAGCAAGCTGAGGCACAGAATAGTAACATCCATTCCACACAGACAGGAAATCAAGCCCCATATTCAGTCCCGTCAGCTCCACATGTCATAGATGAGATTGTTGAAGATGGTCCTATTCACTATCCATCAATTGATTTGGGTCCTATTGACATGTCTAACCCACCTGTGGAGAAAAAGTCGGATTGCCTAGATGAAAAGGAAGAAATTGCAAGTACTTCCTCATGTGTAATATGCTTGGATGCTCCAGTTCAGGGGGCATGCATCCCATGTGGGCACATGGCTGGATGCATGTCTTGTTTGAAGGATATTAAAGCCAAGAAATGGGGTTGCCCGGTCTGCCGAGCAAAGATTGAGCAGGTTATCAGGCTGTATTCAGTATGACTTGTGTGGAAAATTGATCCAGCTGTAAATGGTAAGCTACAATAATACCTTAAGGAAAGTTCCTCTTTTTAAGCCAATAAAGAAAATCCTCTTTCATCAAAATTTTGGAATTCTTAGTTGGTAGTAGGGTATGTTACCTGGAAGTTAGATTTTGCTGTGCTCTTAGGAACTTCATTGAAACCAAGGAACCATGAAGAGGTTTGATGGCAACTCATAACGAAGTTTTTCGTGCAGGTATGTTCAAATATGGTGGCAGACGATTGGCCTAGCGAGCTGATTGTGGTTAATGGTTTCTCAAAGTGTTGAAACATTTATTCTATATAATAGTCTTGCTAGAACTGAAACAGTGAATTCAAACAGTGTCTCGGGGCCTGAAATTTAAGGATATGGTTTGCGCATGCTTTCTTTTATATTCTTTTGGTTATGCCTTGAACCTTGTGAGGTCTCTATGAAGTTTCCATGTGTAATTATCTCTCATTTCGGTGAGATGCATTGTTTAAGTATAGTAAGTTTGGAAAACCTCTGATGGCATGACTATCATGGTGAAAATTTGGATGTTTTACTGTTTTTCATTTTTCTTTGACTTGATGTAGAGATAGATAGATGCAATTTCATGGACAGAGATGAGGAATTTAACATAACAGCATCCTATTGTCAGTTGATTTAGCAACTTGAAGCAACGCTAAAATTATCAGTTAATCCAGATTTTACATCAGATGGAGTTGACCCGATTAAGGGTAAACTCCGATGCTGTTCAATCAAAAAATTGAAAAAGATACAAAATGGTAATACCTTTTTAGTGATTTCAAAATAAAATTTATCCTTAAAAAATATGTCATAGTTTCTTATTTCTTTATTTTCTGTTATTAATCTTATAGTAATGTAACATGTTAATAGGAAATATGACTGAATTGAAAAAATTATAGTACTGATTATAAACAAGCTCGCTTTGAGATTGTTTTTGTCTTTCATAGGGTAAGGGATTCCATAGTACTTAGTTTTTTTATTCTAAAAAGAGAGAATGAGAACGAAAATTAACTTTTTTTAATTATTTTTCCTATTGAGCATTTTATGTTTTCCAATAAACTTTGTTTTCTCTTTCTTTAGACTATTCAATTACTATTATCTGAATAAGTATTAATTGATTGCCTTTTACTTATATAGAATAGCAAATGTGAGACAAATTTTCACATTATTCCAATATAACGGGTTTGAATTGATGTTAACCCACAAAAATGAACCAAGTTTCATCAAATCTTATGATGGAATTGATAAATCTATATATAGACTTCACATCTATCTAATCCAATGTTTTAAAAATCAGATTGAACATCAAACCGGTCGAAGGAAAGGTTTTAGGTTTAATCAATAAGTGAATTTATGGGATTGGATTTTATCAATGTTTATTTGTGTTTTTAGGATTGATTGTTACTCTACCTTATCCTTTTTCTCCTATAAGGTGATTATTGACTTTCCTCTTAGGGATAAAGAGTAATTTTTCATCTTATGATTTTATTTTGGAACATATTTTCATCTTTCTAGATAGACGAGGATTTAGCCTTAAAGCTCAACATAGTGAGCAAGGATGAGGAGGAACATGAGATTCTAATATATCCCTCTAGTCTTGACCAAATAGCTTAGCCAGAAAATATCTAGACGAGGATTTGGCCTTAAAGCTCAACATAGTGAGCATGGATGAGGAGGAACATGAGATTCTAATATATCCCTCTAATCTTGACCAAATAGCTTAGCCAGAAAAAGTTTTACCTTTAAAACACTTTAATAAAAGGGTTGCTATGAGATGCTTTGAATTAATTTGGAGATTTATGGGTTCTTTCTCAAATGCAAAACTATTTTGAAAATTTTTTTTGCTTCAAATTCTCGTTAGAGATAACTTACAAAATAATAGAGGGGATATCAAATAGTGTATTCTGAGACTAATTTCTCAAGTAATATGGATTCTGTCACATAAAATCTGGTGCCTAAAGTTAAAGGTGGTTACCCATACAAATGTCGCAACATAAGATAGATGACGATTGTGCTTTCGTGTCACTTGAAAGGCTCCCTACATTCATTGTTAATAATGCATTGGAAAGTTGGCCAACTTTAACCTTCGAGTTATGAATAGTAGAGGAGTTATTCTTTATGAATTGATCAAATTTGGCTTCAATCCTCCTCTCACTTTCCAACTTGTTCATTAACTTATCTAACCTGGACTCCAAGTATTCAAGTCTACCTGATGGAATTTATGCTCTCATGCAATCTCCTACATTGTTAATCCATGAATAATTTGGGTAGTATTGCCAAAGAAGGTTATAGGTGTTATAGTAACTCCTATCCAGGTTGTAATGCCTTCAGTGGGTTGGAAGAAGAAAAAAATCTAAAAGTTGCTCATTTTGAAATTGCTGTCTATATATATATATATATATATAGTTCAAGCACCTGCAGTCACATAAAAAAGTGTGATTAAATTAATGGAATTTAAATAGTAGAGGACGCTAATTAAACCCCAAAAAGGGGCCAAAAACTTATTGATAAGTTTTATAATGAATACTTACAATTTCGCAAGTATACGGATCGTATCTTGCCAAAAGAATGAATGTGATCAAAATTGAAAACTTAAGAATTATTCTATCCACGTTTTGTCTCCCTTTAACTTGTTGATTCATCTTATGCTTGATCCTAGATATCCTAATGTTTTGATTACCTTCTCTTGAGATCTAATCAAGTAATCCTAATTGAATTTGATAATTATAGAATTGTAATCTTTCAATTCACAAAACAACTCCTAACTTATTCAATTAGATTTGAAGCAATCCTAATGATAATTAATTTCACAATTAAGATCTCTCTTCACTTGTTTTTGAATATGATAATTGCGGGTCTATTAAGTTACTAACTCTCATTGCAAATGTTAACATATATGAATTCATTCACTCTCTCGATTTATTACCAAGTATAAGCATAACAATTATCTCAAAACATTGATAGATGTATTGAATTCAACAAGAGTAAAGTTAAACTAAATAATTTATGAATAATTCGTAATGTGGATTTAGAAGCCTATAATCATGTTAAACATCTTAGAAATCTAAACACACATTCAAGACAATAAAAAAATAAAGGGAAAAGAAAGAAAAACTAGTTGGTTTCTTGATATGGAAATATGAAATTCTCTAAAGCTCTTCTTGATGTCTCATCTTGATCTTCTTATGTTCGAGTGATTGCTCTTCTTTTTGGTATTTTTCATGTTCTTTTATAGTGCACGAGGCTTTTAGGTTCATTTCTCGGATTTTCCCGCTTTATTCGACTCATTTCTCGGCTTTTCCTGCTTTATTCGATTCCAAAATAACCCTAATCCCTCATAACTTAAAAAATCTCACACCTAAAAACACCTCCTTTCACGATTATACATGGGCACGATTGTGACCTGCATGGATTTTTCCTTCTTTATCATGATCATGCATGGTATCACAATCATGAAAATGAGCCATACAACATTCCTTAGTTGTTCCTGTCATGATCGTGCATGGCGTACGGTCGTGCCAGCCTGCATGCATCTATAATCTTCTTCATTCTTTAGTTTCCTATTTCCATACACTCACAAACACATCAAACACCTCTTGAAACATAAAATTAAGATCAAATTCTTGTTCTATACCAACCAAACACTTAGAACACATACAAACACTTACAATAACATGATTCTAAACCTATCCACATGATAATAATCTAATAAATACTTAAAAATACACTTAAACACATAAAAAATGATAATCTACAACTATCAGGTAGAAAATCCTTCAGATTCTTTTGATAGTAGTGGTATTCTTCATGTTAATCTAATGGATGTACTGATTCTTCTATGACTAGTCCAATCATAAACTAAGGTGCAAGTTTACATATTTAAATGATGCGATTCCAAATTATATTATAAAGCTCTTTTGCAAATGTCATTTGTAGACTTGGAGAAATTAAACCTCTTCTCGAGTAAGAGGGGGAAACTAAATCTCTTTGCAAATAAGAGGATTTCATTTGGTGACAAATATCAATAATCCTTTAGCTTCAATAAGGGGTTGAAATACCAAATATTTTGATGGTCATGCTTGTCAAAGGGATTGATATACATATAAGTTTAAATGGTTTTATATTATGTTTTAGGTAATTGTCCAGATGTAGTTGGGAATAATATTGGCCAAAGATTGAAAAGGTTTTACAAGATTAAACATAAAAGGTACATTTTTGGTTGAACACGACTTAGAAAAAGATTATGCCGATATGAGTTCCTCTTTGAATAGAAATAGATGGTGATAATATCAAACATGGCTTGATAAATGGTCAAGTGTTAGGATGTATTTCATAATGAAAATTCGGTGAATAAGATAGGACTTAGTACATGGTTGGCTTAGAGTCTTTGTGGCATCATAAAAAGGAATAGTGGAAAAAAGACCTATAATATAAGCATGTCAAAACTTGTGTACTTATTTTTAAAGGATTATTGAAAAGTAATACTATACACATTTTTTCTTAAAATATATTTATAATAGAAGGCTTGTTAAAGAGATGTCAGCATTATACAAAAGAGAGTCGTTCTAGAGGACCTTTAGTTTAGTTTTATTGAATTTTAGTTTGTAATTAGGTTTAGGAAATATTGAAAGAAAGGGAAACCTTATAACTGACATCCATCTTCAATGAGATCAAAGATCAAAATCAATACAAGAAAGCAGATCAATTTTGAAGATTAAGATCATTATTAGGTGAAACCTTTGTAATGAGTTCTTCCATTCTTTTATTTGCTTTTGTTATTTCAAGGTTATTTCATATTTATATTAGATGGAACTCTAGTAGACTCTAGCATAATTTGATTTTAGTTTTCTAACGCAAAGTTATTTAGTATGAGATATTTATATTATTTTTAATGTTGGTCAGATATAAGTGAAAGCATAAACTTGATTTAAATTTACATATAGACATTTTCAACATAACTTATGTCTAGATTGAATCGGAAAAAATATTAAGGATTGAGTGGAGTATTAAAAAATACACCTATATGATCTTTCTGTTATTAGGACAACTTTATGAAGTAGCACATTCTTAGATATTAATTTGATAGATATATTATTCAATTAATTGAGAATAAGTAGTTTTATAGTGAAAGGTGATGTTTTATTATAATAAAAGACTTTGTTGATTTAAACATCATAATTGCTAAACAACTAAATTAAACATATATGATGATGTTAGGAAAAATTCTATTCTAAATGTTACATTATATTCATTTATAATTTTTGATTATTTTCTTGATTATGTTTAATTGAATTTTTATTTATTTAGTTTTATTCAAGGACCATCTTTATTATTGACTATATAATAGTTTAAAGGTTAGATTTAATAATTACACAATTCTTGTGGAATCGACCTCTATTTATGTTGGATCCCGTTTCTGAAACCCAACTCTTACTCTGATACCACCTATGTTGGATCCCGTTTTCGGAACCCAACTCTTCAGAAAATCATAACTATCATTGCTTCATTTTCTTGCAAAAAATCATAAGACTCTCAAAATTTTTTCCTTCATCACTCTTTAATAAAATAATTACAACTAATTTCATCATTCCCTTTTTCCATACCCTCAAATAAGAGTTTTACAAAGCTATAATGGCTTCTCAAGCCACAATACAACATAGTCCGAAATCTCAAATTACAAAAGTTACAAGAACTACAAATTAGCAAAAGAAACTATTCCTTTAGGCTCTCGAACACTTGATCTTCTTTTAGATATCACCTGAGGATGGGACAGAGAGGGAGTGAGTTTGATAACTCGTGGGTAACGGTTTATAACAAATGAATAAGCAAGAGCCTTGAAAACATTTTACTTGTCTTAAAAAAATATCTAATTGAATCGTAAGAATGCTTGCTTTTCAAAATTCTTGTCATGCAGTCAAAATTTACAACTTACAAAACTTGAATGCATCAACTTGACAATTTACAGATGCAATGCACAACAAATGGCTCGAGGGTTCCATGAAACAGAATGAGGAAACTAAAGTTTACCTTAAGAATAAAATGGGTCCATTTCAGGGCTCATATGCCACAAGCAGGTAACCGGGAGAAGGCTTTTGTCGACGTGCACGTGACAAACAGAATGGTTCCACTCTCACCAAAACAGAAGCACATAAGCATGCTCAAAACCATTTTATCAAATGCTCATACTTTCTCTTGATCACTTATACAAAATGTCATGACATTTTTCAAGACACAACATAAAATGTTTCAATGCATTTCCATCTTTATTTTGACATGCATCAAAAAGTTCATATATCGAATCATAAAATGATTTTTCAAATCATTCATAACAATAAATGCAACACTTATAATGTAATTGAAATCAGGGATTTTCTTTGATTTAAAGAAAATAGTAGTGGCTTATTGATTCTATTATAAACAGGTACCTACATTGATTTTCTTGCTTAAAGACTTGACTTTCGCAAAATGCTTCTTCTCTTATTCCTCTTATCTCTCTTGACCCCTTTATACAGTAACAAAAATCCTTACATTTTCTAAACTTCATGAACTAAAATCCTTTAAAAAACCCAAGAGTTTCAAAATGATCTTACCTTCATTCTTCACCAAATGAAGGGATCCTTAGCTTAAAGGGAAGCTTTTCTCTTCCTCTAACTTTTTCTCTTCTTGAACAACCCCAAAATCTCTCTTGAAGGCTAAGGAAATTAAAACCCTAGCTTGTTTTCTCTTC
>JANKYE010000224.1:21511490-21524899 GCA_032467995.1 Erythroxylum dillonii
GTTGTCGTGAATGAGGGAGAAGAAGAAGACAATGAATTTTGTCTTATTCTCCCACTAAGTCCTTTTATACTCCTTAATTCCACTTATTTACAAAAACGTCACTCCTTGTTCTGGTTTTTAAACATATGTTCGAATAACTTCCTGTGTCCACCGAAAATTATCATATATCATTAATTCGATGTCACTAAAATTATTATTCACTATTCTGTGATTTTTAATGACATCAGTCTTAAATACTGATTTATTTCGATGCACCGGTTAAACTAGATACCGGGTATTATAAGTACAATAACAACTTGGCAATTGATTATGCACATCTGTGAAGGTTGATATTGAAATATAAGCTAGATTCAACCATTGATTAATACTAGAAATTTTGCACTGTTTAAGTTGATTTACCTTTAATATTTTAATTTCATTTTATTTTGTTAATCGAAATCTACCAAACCTCCCTCCAATCCTAAGCACTAGTTTACTTATTATAAAAGCTAAACACTCACTCTCTATGGATACATTACTTTCTCATCACTACTATAAATTTTTAGATGCGTAGTGTTAGGTTTTATTTTCTGGTGCGTTCGACGTGCATCACTTTTTATTAGGCTTAGTTAGAGTGTGATTATACCTTTTTGACGTGAAGATAAACATTTTATCGTGAATGACCTTGGTTACTCAGCTATATCACAACTAACAACTAATTACCAACTCTATTATGAACCAAATTATTTTAAAAAAGGGATAACGAAATATGACATTTATTTAACACACATTTATTTACTTATTTTCTAACTTACTTAAGTTATTCCTAGTCAATCATGAAAGGCTACTAATGATGCCTACCAATTTAAATGAATTTAATTATAAGTGCATCTAAACAAGGATAATAAAATAAAAGAAATAAGTACAACATTCTAATCAACATGTATATTCACCTCAAAGACACTTAAAACATAAATTTCACAAGCTAATGTTTCTTTACTAATTAAATTATCATGTTCATAGATAAGCTAATTCCTTTCAATTTCATGCCATTGACGCACTGATACATTCACCTCCTTTAGTTGTGTCTCTATAGTGCCCATTCGACCCCATAGTCACTTATTGTTCTCTTCTAATTTACTGAGCACCATTTCCTAACTTTCTTCTTCTTTAGAATCTTCACTCAATGATACCGCTTGATGTTATTATGGTGGTGCAGAACTAGATTCCACTTGTCCTATCCTATGCTTAACTATTTATTTAGAGCTTAAACTACGGAGTTCTAACCTATGGGACTCCAAGATCTTAGCCCTCCTGAAGTGTGTATTATTTAACCTTTCAAGAATAACAAGGATTAGTCCATCAACAACAACACCATGGTATTAAGCTAAAGTAGTTACTAAAAATCCCATGCCTAAACAACTACTTTTTTTATAATTAAAGTAACTATTGTTTGAAAAATATAGGTCGATATGCAAACCTTGATTTTTTTCCATACACCAAAGTAATAATAAATCCTTTTTAGAACATTTGTTACTTTGAATTTTATTAAAAATAGTGTGACATAAGAATTTATGTAGTAACCAATGTTTTGAACTCCAAATGACATTATTTGGAGCATTATATGGATCAAACACATCTAAAATATTCTATTTATTCCAAAAAGTGGTGTCCTGAAAATCATTATATGTTTTGAGAATTTTTATTTTAGGGAATCCAAATATTTCCTCCATGATAAAATAATCTAAGTTATACGGGTTCCCTTTTCATCTAAACCAAAAATTATCTAGCTTTTTAGGCTCATAACTTAATGAATGAATTTATCCCAATGAATTCTAACACTCAAGGATTCAACTTTATCTTTCAATCCTAAATCTTCCATAATTTGGAAATAAAAAGATCTAGGTGTAGCTATACTTTTAGAATGTTTTTGGAACTTCTGACCTTCTTGTGAGAAGATTAGGAGAGAAGCTCCACAATTTTCTGCCAAATTGTGTGTACCACTTTTAGATACCTTTATCTTGCCCTTGGGTTTGAACCTATGCATAAATTCTTTCACTATTGGTACCATTGTGTTTGAAAACCTGTAAAATAACCATAAGAACTTCAAAAATGTAAGAGAGAGAGTGTAGAAAATTTTTCTTGCAAAACCACAAAAGGACATTTTCTAATATAGGAATCAATAGATTTGTAGGAAAACAATGTTAAAACAGAAGAAAAGTGAAAAAGTTTGAAGTCCATGTAACATTTAAGTGAAAGTTGAGAGAAATCAAGAGAAAAGATAGTGGGTGTTGCCAATTAGAGAGAGAAAGATGAGAGGAGCAAAGAAGAAGAGTGAAATAAATTATCTAGTTTTTTTTATGGGGGGTTAAAATTTGTATTGTACGAACGTGCATAGTGGGTGGCATGAACTTCTTACACGATCATGCTAGAAAGTTGCTCCTCTAATATTGCACGATCATGCCTCCTCCTGGGTATTTTCCCTAACCATTTGACAAACTTCAAACTATAAACGTTCATCAATCAAACTCACTCCAAAAATTATAAAAAAAATAGTTCACCATTATGAAAAAAATTATGAAAAACCTAACTAAAACATAACATATTAATTTTAAGGTCATTAGCTTGACCATTTCAGCTCAATTATTTTAAAACAAAAGAAAGGAAAGACACAACTTCCCTTTCATGTGAATATCCTCCTCTAAAATATGATTTGCGTTGATGAACATTTACTTCGAATGTTTTTTTATCATTATCCAATTCTAGAGCTCCATGTTTGAATGTTTAGGTCACCTTGAAAGGACCACTCCAATGCGACTTGAACCTTCCCAAAATTCAATCTTAAGTTGAATAGCAAAACCATATCTCCAAATTCGAATTCCTTTTTCTTGATATGAAAATCATGCCATTTTTTAAACTTTCTCCGTATACAACTTGGCATTCTCATAAGCATTTAGCCATAACTTCTAACTTATTTAATTATAGGAGTCTCTTTTCACTAGTTGTCTTTGAATCAAAACTTAAAGCCTTAGTTGCATAATATGCCCTATGCTCTAACTGCACAAGCAAGTGACAAGCTTTCCTATAAACAATTTAGAAGGGTGTTGTACAGACAGAGTCTTAAAGGTGGTTCGCTATGTCTATAGAGCATTGTCAAGATTCAATGTCCAATCCTTCCTCAGACTATTGATTGTCTTCTCCAAGATTCTCTTTAGATCGCAGTTAATAACCTTTATTTGGCCACTTGTTTGCAGATGATAAGGTATGGTCTTTCGATGGTAGACTCCATATCTCTTAAGAAGAGCTTCAAATGATTTATTATAGAAATATACTCCTCTATCACTTATTATTGCCCTTAGCACTCTAAATCTGTTGAATAACTTTTTATGAACTTTTGCACCACCTTATCATCATTAGTTGAAGCTACCATTGCTCTAGCCCATCTTGAGACATAATATACTCCTATTAATATATGTGTGTTCCCAATGAAGGATGGGAATGGTCCCATGAAATCCAATCCCCATAGATCAAATACTTCTACCTCCAAGACATTATAAAGGAGCATCTCATCTCTCTTTGAAATATTTACCACTGTTTGACATCTATCACATTGCATTGCAAACTCATAAGCTTCCTTGAACAAGTTATGATAATATAATCTGCATTCCAATACTTGAGCTACCATCTTGTTTGCTCCATAATGCCTTGTAAATGTAGAATCATGACAATGTGTTAGTATTTCGAACATCTCCTCCTTCAGAGAACATCTCATAATTAAACTATTAGCATAAGTTTTATAAAAAAATTGGACCTCACAAATAGTGAGTGCACTCATACAAGAACCCTTTTCTTTATTGATAAGACAAATCGAGGGGAAGAATAGCACCTACAATATATGCTATATCAACATACCATGGAACCAATAGGTAATTTATCATCATCAAGGATTCATTGGGGAATCACTCATTAATATCTTCACTATGTTAAACACTCATTAATATCAAGATGTGATAGGTGATTAACCATTAAGTTTTTCCCTCTTTCTTTTCTCTAATCTTAATGTGATTTTCTTAAAGAAGCATTACCCATTGGATAAGTCTGCATATTTCTTGGAAAGAGACAAATCAACATCATATGGTCAGTATAGATGATACTTTAGATCTAAAGATAAGACCGAAACTTGTCACATTCGAATACAACTATTAGCAACTCCTTCTTAGTAGCGGTGAAATTTTTTTGGGCTCCCATGTCTTGCTTGCATAGTAGATAACATATAACCTTTTGTCCTTCTGTTATCCTAACACAAAACCTATTGCATAATTATTAGCATCACATATAACCTCAAATGGAAATGACCAATTTGGTTATATCAATATGGGTGTTAAAATGAGTGCCTACTTCAACCTGTTAAAAGTAAGTAAACAATTATTATCAAAATTAAATGGCACATTTTTAACTAACATATTAGTTAGAGGTTTAGTAATGTGAGAGAATTCCTTAATAAATAAGTGATAAAATCTTGCATATCCCAAAAATGCATGAAGGCTTTTGATATTGTTTGGTGGTCAAAGCTTCTCTATGGTCTTTGTTTTGGCTCTAACCACTTTTATACCTTGACGTGATATATTATGTCTTAAAAATAAACCCTCCATGAAGTGACATTTCTCCTGATTTAGAACCAAATATGATTCTTCACATTTTTGAAGAACTTTATCCAAAATTTTCAAGTATTCATCAAAGGAGTCTCCATAGATTGAAATATTATCCATAAATTTTTCCATAGTTTCCTCAATCATACCTACAAAAATATACATCATACACCTTTGAAAATTTACTAGTTTATTACAAAGCGTAAATGACATCTGTCTATAGGCAAATCTTCTATAAATTCATATGAAGTGGTCGTCTAGATAGATCAAAATTTGATTGTATCTTGAGTATCCAGTAAGGAAACAACAGGATGTGTGGCCAACCACCATTCCAATCATTTGATCCACGAATAGTAGAGCAAAGTTATCCTTTTTAGTCACCATATTAAGCTTCTTGTAATCAATGCAAACCCTCCAACTTGTGATTATACAAGTGCGGATTCACTGTTTGTCACTATTATGCCTCCTTTCTTAGGTACACATTGTACTGAAATAATCCATTCACTATCTGAAATAAGATAAATAATACCTGTGTCCAACAGCTTCACTATTTCCTTCTTGAGCTCTTCTTTCATATGAGGTTTTACCTTCTTTGTCTTTTGCTATTGCCTTACTTTCTTCCTCAAGGTTAATCTTATGCATCACCACATTATGACTTATGCATCTTATGTCATAAATTTGCCATCCTGTGGCTGTCATCCTCTTCCAAATGATCTTTAGCACTCTCTTTTCTTGTTCTAATGCAGCTAGTTTAAAATTATGATAGGTAAAGTTTGGCCCTCACCTAGAAAGGTATAATTAAGATGTGTAGGTAAGGGCTTTAAATCTAGGGTGGGTCTTTTAATGAAGGTTGGTATGGGCACTTCCATTCTCACTAAGATCTCTTGCTTCAATTTATCACCTAACTCCTTCGTTCCTAGTTCTCCTTCATCTTTTACCTCCCCAACACTAACTTCCTTTCTATGGCACTCGTTTTTCTCTTTTATATACTCATCCACTATATCAATCTTCATGCAAGAGCTGCATTCCTTCGAAATCTTCAATACTTTATTTATGTTAAATTCAACTTGCTCATCACCAATCTAAAAAATAAGCTTCCCTTTATGGACATCTAACAATACTCTTCTTGTGTTTATGAATTGTCTATAAAAAATTAGTGGATAATTGCTATCTTCATTAAAGTTTAACATTACAAGTCCATTACAATGACGAACTTGTCCACCTTAACTATCATGTCCTCAACCACACCAAATGGTTTCTTTATGGATTGATCTGCCAAATGGATGGGGATGAAAGTTGGCTTCACATCTTTTAGCCCTAATTTCCTGAAAATTGAAAAAGACATAAGATTAATACTTGCACCTAAGTCATATAAATATTTAGCAAATTATAAATTACTAACAACATAAGATACAGTAAAACTTTATGGGTCATTCAATTTCGAAGGCATATGGCTAGTAATTATGGAGCTACGACTTTTAATCAAGGAGATTGTTTGATTGTCCTCCTAAGTCCACTTATTTGATAGAATACCCTTAAGAAACTTCACATAATTAGGCATGTTTTCCAAAGATTTCATAAATGAAAAGTTGATTTATAATTTCTTTAATTTCTTTACAAATTTCACAAATTGTACACCCATTTGATTCTTCTGCAGCCTTTGAGGAAATAGAATCTTAGGTGCATCTGGAGAGGGTGGAATATATAAAGTTTCCTCTCTCTTCTCATGTTTCTTATCCTCTTTCTCTTAGTATTGTCCTTAGGCTATGTTTGGTTGGGTGGTTATTAATGGAATTGAATGGAATGTAATATTATTCCATAGTTTAGGAGGAGGGTTTATAATGGAATAAAATAGAATAAGATAGAAAGGGACGATTTCACATTATATCCCATTCCATCGTAAATAGTAAAAATAAGGTAGCTCTCTGATTTAAGGGATTTAGGATGGAATGTAAAATGATAAACAATATTTCACTATATTACATTATGAACCCTTCTTTTAAACTACATTTCAATATATTACATTTTGAACCTTTCCTTTCGTCTTAAAAATAATTTTCTAATATTACATACATTTACATTCCATTCCATTAAAAACCTTTTGTCCAACCAAACATATCCTTAAAGTGATTTAGCTTTCTTCCTGATTGGTTATTCCAACTCTTTCCTACTTCTAAGTGTGATGACTTTCAGTTGCTCCTTTAGATTTGACTCTATGTTACTCAGGAGACTCCCCGTACTTGGTTTAGACAATGCATTGAATAATTGAACCACTCTAGATGATGGATGAAAGATGTATGATTCTTTACAATTTGATCAAACTGGGCTTCCTTGCTTTTTTGTCTCTCATTTTGGCACGTGAATTTGGAATTCAACATATCCATCTTTGATTTCAATGAATCAAGCCTATCATGTTAAAATCTTAGTGGGCCTTGAGCTCTTATTGGATTCCCTGCATCATTATTAGACCAATAAAAATTTGGAGGGTTCTTCCACTCAGGATTATAAGTATTAGAATAAAATTTATTACCACCCTGATCATATTGTGCTCCCATATAGTTGAGCTACTCAATGTTCTTATGTTTCACTAAGAAGCAATCAACCGTGACATGATTTTCTTATCTATATAATTCACATCCGTGCTGAATTACCTTGATTAGGCTAGAAGAAGTGACTTTTAGGCTATTCAATTATTTGACTAAGTTCGTTACTTCATTCTGTAACATTGTCATTAAATCCATAGAAAATAATCCATTATGATCTCTAAAGATTGGTTACTATTTACTCCTCACTGACATCCATAAATAGTTGTTATTTGCCACCTTTTCAAACAAATCATGCACGAAATCAACTATTTTTCTCATTAACAAACCACCAGTTACTGCGTTTATAGCGCCTTACATAGGAAGATTCATACTGTTGTAGAAGGTTTACAAACAAAACTCTTTGGTCAAATTATGATGTCGACAACTCCTTTGTAACTCTTAAATCTCAATGCTTTGTATAATATCTACCCTTTGCTTTGCTAGAAATTGGTTATCTCCTATATGATCCTAGTGCTCTTTCTAAAGGGGAAATATTTAGTAAAAAATGTTTGTACTAGCTTCTCATATATTATGATGTTCTTTGGGCTAAGAGAATTCAACCATGTTTTATCTTAATCTTTAAGTGTGAAGAAAAAGAGCCTAATTTTACTACTCCTTTGACAACTTATTATATCAAAACGTGTCCCACATCACCAAAAATTTAGGTAAATGAGCATTAGGATTCTCATTGGCTAGTTTATAAAATGGGACATTAGTTTGCAGCATATTCTACAGTGCCTATTTAATTTCAAAAGTGATGGTCTACACTAATTTTACTCTTTATTGGTTAGCATTGAACCCTGGCCTCATGAAGTCTATAACGGTTCTTTATTGTTCTTCTTCATTCCTTTCCTCCATCATTTTTCCCTCTATTACTTCTTAGCGTCTAGCTTTTCGAATCTCCCTTTCTTGTTTAGTGATATTGGAAACTTGCTTATCTTTTAGTTTGCTTGAACTCTTTGTGGATCTTGTGTTTATGCACCTATAATCATACAATAAAAGTGTTTAAATCCTTAAATCAAGGTAAATAAAACTGAACTAGATGCTACAAAACAATCCCCAATATTGACACCAAAAACTTGTTGAAGTTTTAAATTAAAAACTTTTTTACTGTAAGTATACAGATAAGATCTCATAGCATAAAAGTACCATCCTATGAGGATTATAGTAGTCACCTAATAATTTTTGCAAACTTTTTTTTAAGGTAATCAATAAGAGAAATAACTAAAGTCAAAATGAAAACAAAGAATTGACAATTAAATAATGAAATAAGTAGTAATGAATTGGTTGATTGATCAATAATAAAAACTAGGAATTACTCCTTATTTGTTTTCACTTAATCTTTTTGATTTAATACTACTTGACCATAGATATCCAATAATTATGATTAACCCCTCTCAAGATCTAATCAAGTAATCCTAGTAAAACAGATGGAAATTGAATTGTGACATCTTAATCTATCAAAACTCTTTCAAACTATGTATTTAGATTTGAAGCAATTCTATGTGTAACTAATAAACAATTAAGATCTCTCTTCAACTGCCTATTAATTTGATGTTTATAGGTTTATTAGGATACTAGGTCTCTTTATGCAACTCAACATAAATGATCCAATCTAATCTCTAGATTCAAATTAAATATAAAGTAATAAGCATCACAAGCATATTTCATTAAATCTAGACAGTAAAGTTTAAAAAATGAATGAAAAGTAATTCCTAAAGGAATTTAGCTATCCATAGATGTAAATTATATATCCCAATAAAGTCATCATTAACATTAAAAAACAATAAGGAAATAAAAGAAAAGAGTAGAGAATTGATTTTTAGATGTCTTTTCTTGTTTTCCTTAAGTTGGAATTCTGCAACTTCTTTTCTTTAGGATGTTGCTATTTTATCTCTTATTTTATGCTTTCCAATCATCTTTTTAGTGTTTTTCTCTTCATTTCTATACTATTGAGCCTTCTAGGGTTCTTTCTATGATTTTTCTATAAGATTTTGTTCCAAAATAGCCCTAAATTTTCAAAGTATAAAAAACTCATGACTTGAAAAATTACTCCTTATACGATCGTGCATGTTACATGTTCATGCATATTCTTATTCCAGCTCTTTGATAAGATAGTGCATGGGATTCACAATTGTGCCAGAGAGCTTCACTCAAGTTTAGTTGCATTCATGCATGATTGTGCATCCCATGCAGATTGTGCCAGATCTTGTTCTTCAACTCTTTCTTCTTCTTTTCTTCAATTTTGTTGTCTCCAATCCTTATTAAAGACGTCAAACAACTCTTGAAACATATAATTAAGATACAATCCTTGCCCTAAAAGCAATCAATCAAACAAAACATAAAAGTCATTAACAAAAATATAAATCTAAGTCCTAGACATATGATTATCATTTAAGAAAACAAAAAAAAAACAAACTATAACACCTAGCAAACACACTATAATTTACACTTATTAATTGCTACTTTATTTTATTTATGTGTTTAACTTATGAATTAAAATATTAATGTATGAGCATTTAATATATTTTGCAGCATCTAATTATGTTGTTATTCGCTCTTAAGCTTCGTCTATTGTGAAGCTTAATAGGCTTAACTTTATTGAATAGTGTGAACAAGTTTAGTTCAACCTAGGAATCCTAGGTCTTAACTTATCACTTTAAGCTAATAAGCTCAATTGCTTTTACTGATATTAGTAGGGCGAATGAGAAGTCTCAATGAACTTTGAAAACAATCAAGTAAACTAATCTTAATTTTTATACAAATGACTAAATTTAACAACATTAAAACTATCATTTCCTAAACTAAAAATGCTAAGGAATATCTTAAGTTTTGATAAAATATATTTCTCAATAAGTCAATTGTTGGGTCGTTAATAGTTATGATGACTATTATAAAGTTTGATAGTTCTTATACTATGCATGAGCATATCATTGAAATGACAAATATAAAACAAAAATTAAGAGTTGTGGGAATGAAAATGAGTGAAAATTTCTTTGTGAAGTTTATTACTAATTGCCTCCTATATATGGTTCATTCCAAATGAGATATAACACTATAAAGGAAAATCATAATGAGAATAAATTGTAAAGTAAGAGGAAGCAAGCTTAAGAAACAAGTAGTTTACTTAACTAATTTCATAGGTCATCAATGAATTAAACAGAACTTCAAAAGAATAAAGAAAAGAGAAATCATGTACCACATAAATTTAATATGTCATCAATTTTAATTTATAATAAGCAACTGATAAAGGATATATGTCATTTTTGTAAGAAAACTGTACATTATTAGAAATATTGCCCAAAATGTAAGGCAAAATTTGAAAAGAAAGCTTAGATTAGTGCTTTAGAATGTTTTGAATCACATTTAATGGAACTTCCTTATAATACTTAGTGGATTGATTCTAGATGCACTATTTATGTTACTAATACGGTGCAGATTTTAGACACCCTTACCATTTCTTGAATCATAATTTCATTTTCAGAACATGATATTGTTAGATATTCCTTTAAATTTGGGAATGGATCTTTTAATTTGTGTAAATATAATTACCTTATTGGTTCTAGTGTTCTTTGTGATCGTTATTACAAATTAAAGCTTAATAATCTTTTTAATGAAATTATATTGAACAAGAACCATTGTTGACCCCTGTTCTCGAAGCCCAACTATCCGATTTAAAGTTAAAAAACTTAAGCGGGTTTCCTTGTAGGGTCATTCCAATGAACCCTCACTTTCTTTTTATCAATCTTTTGAAATTCAACACCAAAGGCTATCACTTTTTGTGGAAAAGTAGAAAAACATGTTAGGAATCGATCGCTTCAAGAATCATTTCATTTGGAGGTCGGGTGAAGAAGTTATTGCCAAAAGAATCCAACATGTTTATGTCCATACTCATATTGTACATTCTCTTGGCACAATTGCCATAACTTTTGCTACAAATTTCAGATTTATTTCCTGTTTAGATGGTTTGAAAGAGGACTTCGAGATCTTCAACTTTCATGAAGAACTAGAAGCGAGATTAGGCCTTTAAAGGATAAAAAATGGAAGAGAAGATATAAGATGAACAATGTATAAGAAGATGCACAAAACTAAGAAGATACAAACAAAGACGATGCAAACAAGACGATGCAAACTAAGACGATGCAACTAAGACGAAGCAAACTAACACGATGCAAACTAAGACGATCTCACAAACTAAAACGATTCAAACTAAGAAAATCGCAAACTAAGATGATGCAAACTAAGACGATTGCAAACTAAGACGATGTAAACCAAGACGATGCAAACTAAGATGATGCAAACTAAAATGATCTAAACTAAGACGATGCAACTAAGATGTTGCACTGTTGGAAAGCTAAAAAGGATTAGCTACCACTTTCTATAAGACACCTTTGTTTAATCCAACCTGGATTATTCTAGAATTTCCCCAGAAGTTAGATCACTAATTTTACCCCTATAAAAGACCTGAAGTATGAAATGCAATATAAAACTTGGAAAATCATAAGCAAAAGTAATCATATCCCAATAACAAAACCAAACATAATTTGAGCTTAGCTTTAATTACATATCAACACGCTTATTAGTAGCTTAATACAAATACAGATGGATGCTCAATGTTTGATATGCTTATAAAGCTAGCCAAATGCTACTAACTTAATACAAAAGATGCCTAGCTAGATTGGAGTATCCAAATGCCTTGCAAAAATCACTGATCTTCTCGATCTGCACTTGAGGAGTGGGAAATTATTGGGTTGAGCTACACAACTCAGTGGCTAAGATATTTATAACCATTGGTGATGAGCCACACAATCAAACATATATGCGAATATTCATATAGGCCAGCAATGAAATCTCAGCATTCATAATTCCAATACATCAACACATTAAACACATTTGATGTAATTTATCATCCAAGCATAACACACAATTTGCATCATAACTTAACACATCAAAATGCAAATGCGCACACAATTTGGCTCGAGGGTTTCGTGGAACAAAACAGAGAAACCGAAGTTTACTCCGTGAACAAAACGAGTCCACTTTTCGGATCTCGTGGGCTACAAGCGAGCAGCTGGGAGAAGGCTTTATGTCGATAGGCACGTGACTACGAAATGGTTCCTCTCTCGCCCAAACCTAATAAAATCTCATGCTCAATTTAATCAATCACAAGTTCATATTCTCATGATTTTTCTTCTTTCCATTTAATCAAAATGCCATAATATAAGGCATAACATAATCATGCTCACAATTCAATTCTTATCAAGTGTCATATATTATGATGCAATTTCCACATCACAACATTTCAAAGCAAGTCATTTAGCACACAATACACACACAATGCATTTTTTTTATTACACAATAAATATAAATAAATTACCCACCTTATAATCTTGAAAATCCAATTTCAATAGGTCCCTTCCTCTTGCTCTTGCGTAGGTTGCCCCTAATTTCCTAACACAACCAAAATTCTCATTCAATTTCCAATTCAAATGGAAATCCACAAATTTCCATAATCATAACAAAATGGAATTAACACAAATCAAGCTCAAACTTAACCTACCCATAGTCTATATAGGTTAGAAAACCCAAAACCTAGCTTAGAAACCCATCTTCTTCCTCTAATCATTCCCAACACAAAAACTCCTTTCTCTCTTTAAAACTTCTTCATTCACAACTCAACCCATTTCTTCAATCAACAAGAAGAAAAGTTGAAGAACTTACCTTAAGAAGCTTGATTCTTCTCTTCTTTCCATGATTTTTTTCCTCCTTCTTCCCTAGCTTTTTCAAATTTTCTTCTCTTCTTCTCTTTCTCTTATGTTTTCCTCTCTCTTTTCTTCTCCTCTTTAGCTTCTAACGACACTCTCCCTTCTCTTCATTAATTTAAGCCCTTTTGTTTAGTCATTCTCCCATTTTGCCTTTCACTTACTTGAACTTTCCCATTTTACCCTTATTTGTCTTTTATGGCTCTACTAACTACTTAAGCTAACTTACTCTCTAACACTTCTTTCTAATTTCAATTTCTAATCCTTCCCTCAAATTTATAATTAATGACCCAATAAAAATAATTGTTGGACCCCGATTCCTTTTTCATAATCAATAAGCATGTTTAAATTATGTTGAGGTTTAGATTAATAATTTTCATTTGGTTGGAATAAATTGAGGATTTTATTGTGTAGGTTATGATTATTAATTGAAA
>JANKYE010000224.1:21556094-21566588 GCA_032467995.1 Erythroxylum dillonii
CAAATCAACTTTCTCTAATATCTCTGGTCTTATGCCTCTGTCTGCGATATTGCTGGCCCACAAAGGCATCCACAACACCATTTCTATCAAGTAGTAAGTTGTCAGGCTTGATATCTCTGAAACACAAAAATGATTAGAAGATTAATCCATTTAGGTTGATATTGCATGATTTACAAGGAAATAAGAAAATAAAAATTCGTTCACCTATGTATGTAATTTTGTTTGTGGATGGATTCAATGGCCAGTAATGTTTCTGCAACATAAAACCGGGCCTCATCTTCAGCAAGTGTATCCTTTCGCATCAGCAATGTCATCATATCTCCACCAGGTAAATATTCCATAATGAGATATAGAAACTCCTCATCTTGGAAGGAACAATATAATTTAACAATGCAATTGCTATCAACCTCAGCAAGTAGATTCCTTTCTGCTTTCACATGCTCAACCAGGAAACTTTGAATCCATCCTCAACAAGTATAGTGAATGAATCCTACTTGATATTGTCTGTGAGGCTTGACAAAATGCATACCTGGCCTCTGTGAAGCATCTCTGATTTCTTCAGCTTTTTCATAGCGTATACATGCCCAGTTGACTTCTCCCTGTAGATTCTAACCTATAAAAACAAATTGAGAAAAAAAGTTGTGGCATGCATCCAGGTAATAAGTTTAGAAACCCATAGCTGAAAATAATTGAAATAAAAGTAGTAATAACACTGTGGCTAAAATTCCACTATCAGCTAAAATACTTATGATACTAATAGCTGAGGAAAAAAAGAAAAAAGGAAACCCAAATGGTATAAGCATATGAAACTCATAGCTTTGTCTCAAGAACCACTGCCACTTTCAGAGCAGGAAAACAAAAGAAGTTTAATGTATTTATGTACACCCATAAGTATCAAGCATATTTATATGTGCATGAATGCAGCTAGATATCAAAGTCAACTTTGGTAAAGAATCTTCATCTCTTTGATTTTAATTAGTGAATCAAAAGTATTCTCATATAAGTTTCTATCAATTTTGTCAAATTTGGGCAGCATAACGTTTACTAATATCCATAGAGAGCACTACACCAAAGTGGGCTCCCAACTTGCCACAGAGAGGTATGTAGTAAGTATATCAAGGTTGGTTAGTACAAAAGGAAAATACTACTCTCAACCCAAATTATAGTAGCTGGTAGATATGTGCCCAGTTTCACATGGTGTTTGAATATTAAGAAGGGTGAAATGTAAAAAGGTTATCTAGAAAATTTCCATTTTGAATGCAAATTAAAGCATAATTACCTCTCCAAATGCACCCTTACCAATCATTCTTAATGGCTCAAAATCGTCAGATCCCATTTTATGCCTTTGCAGGCGCATGTATTCGGTTTCTTTCTTCTCTAAATGCTTCAATAAATTACTTTGCTCTTCCTCAGAGACCTCAGCATCAGCCAACTTCTTCTCTAGCACATTTCGTCTACAAAGAATGATGTTAACGATCATCAGTATCACGCAAACAGTCCAGTGAATACGTCAAGAGTTTGGCAATAAACATACTGATGCAACTATTCAAATAAAAAATTAGCATTAAGATGAAAACATCAGTCATATGATGTCAGTGATCATTGATATGTATACAAAAAGCAACACCGGAACTGTCTAGCTCTTAGAATAATTGCCAAATTGAATACAACTGCTCAAATTCTAACATAATCCATCCATAGCAGAGTGCAGATCATTTCAAATTCATATATGTGCTTTGTTCGTCAAAATGGGGTAGTGGATAAATTTATCCAGGACTTCGTTGCCAAGGTAGTGCAAGTTAGGGGATGTTCGGAAGAATTCTTTATCGATCAGTTTTTGAATGGACTAAAGGAGGAGATTAGGGCACGAATTCGTTCTCATGAGGCTGTGGATCTCTATCGGACAATGAACTTAGCCAGAGAAATCGAACATGAACTCCGTTTTGAGCAGGAAAAAGTTTGCGCACCGTATTCTCATAGAGAGGGCTTTGGATTAGTTGTTAAAGCTGGGTCAGTAATTGGGGTCAAAGGGCTTCAGACTACTTTTCAGGTTATTGATGGAAGGAAGAGTGGGTTTAGAGCTAGGGTTACTCACTCAAGTGCTGGATCGACCCAATCTTGGAGTAACTTGAAGGGAACAACCGGACCTACTCAATCTGGAGGAAGCATCATTAGGTCAAGTACTCATGCGGGTTCAGCCTTGTCCAGAGGAGTTCGAAAATACACCCAGAAGGAGTTTCAAGATCTTAGGGCAAGAGGGCTTTGCTATCGTTGTCTTCAATCCTATCATCCTCTTCACCAGTGCCAAGGAACATCACTGCATATGGTGATCTTGGCTGACTGCGATACGTTGGAGGAAAAGGCAGAGGGTGTGTCGCCAGAAATGGAGCCGCAAGAAGTACCTGAGAAGGAGCTTTCGAGTAACCAGCAATATACGAATCTGGAACTCCCTTATTTTGCTCTTGGAGGGTGCGGTGGTAACCAAACCATGAAGTTACGAGGAATAGTTTGTGGGGTAGAAGTTATTATTATGGTAGACAGTGGGGCAAGCCACTGTCTCGTTACCAAGGGGGCAGCGGAGAAGATGGAACTCAATGTCGAACCAACATTTCGGATTGGGGTGCGACTGGGAGATGGGCGACGACAGGAGACCCAGGGTGTTTGTCGAAATGTTTCAGTGGAGATTGGGGGTGTTAAGTTTAAGGTCGATTGTTTTGTGTTTCCTTTAGGTGGTGTCGACCTCATTTTGGAATCTCATGGCTACAACAGTTAGGGGATGTTAAGGCAAATTGGAGCCGAATGTCTATGGAGTTTCAGTTTAGTGGGAGAACAATTAAAGTTGATGGAGACCCTTATCTTGTTAATACCCAGGATCAACTCGGTTTTTGCAGAAATCAAGTCAGACTAGTTGCGGCATGGTGCTTTGGCAAGCTTCATTGATAGAGTTGAACCCAGCTGAAGGAGAACGTTTAGAAGAACAAGAGATAGACCTTCAACAATTACTACAGAAGTTTGCAAATCTATTTAAACAGCCTTCGAGGCTACCTCCAAGTCGCACCATTGACCACAGTATACCCTTACAGCAAGGGGTTACTATTGTGAGTGAAGCCTTATCACTACGGCCTAACACAAAAAGATGAAATAGAACGACAAGTGTCTAAGATGCTAGCAACTGGAATAATTCAGCCAAGTTTTTGGCCATTTTCCAGTCCCGTTCTTCTAGTGAGGAAGAAAGACGGAGGGTGGCAATTTTGTGTTGACTATCGGGAGCTTAACAAAGTAACTGTGGCCGATAAATATCCGATTCCGGTGATATAGCAGCTATTGGATGAATTACCCGGCGCTAAGTTCTATTCTAAGGTAGATTTACGATCTGAATACCACCAGATCAGAGTTCGGGCTAGAGATATTCCTAAGACGGCCTTTAGGACTCATTCCGGTCATTACGAATTCAAAGTGATGCCCTTTGGGTTAAAAACGCCCTAGCTACATTTCAACCGACAATGAACGAACTTTTCCGACCATATTTACGATGGTACATACTGGTGTTCTTTGATGACATTCTTATTTATAGTAAGGATTGGAATGAACATATGAGTCACTTGTTGATTGTTTTGGGGATATTGGAGGAACAACAATTTGCTGTAAATGAGAAGAAAAGTCAATTCGAGCAAACCAAGATTGAGTATTTGGGACACATAATCTCATTAGGTGGTGTATCTATGGATCCGGCTAAGGTGGCAAGTATACTAACATGGCCGCAACCTAGATCGATTAAAGGGGTAAGAGCTTTCCTTGGCTTAACAGGATATCATAGAAGGTTTATACAAAATTACAGGTACATAGCACGCCCACTAACTGAGCTATTGAAAAAGGAGTCTTCGCAGAAGTTTTTGTGGACAACTGAGGCGCAAGCAGCCTTTACCGCACTTCAGCAGGCTTTGCCCACTGCACCTACACTAACAACGCCAGATTTTCACCAACCTTTTGTTGTAGAATGTGACGCATCCGGGGGAAGGGTAGGAGTAGTTTTAATGCAAGGAGGACGACCAATTGCTTTTTACAGTAAGAGTTTGGCACCACGAAATTTAGCTAAACCAGCTTATGAGGAGGAGATAATGGTTGTTGTGATAGCCATTCATCATTGGCGACCATATTTAGTAGGGGAAAGTTTACGGCGCGCGCCGACCATTGTAGCTTGAAGCATTTACTTCAACAGCAAATTACTACTCTGGCTCAACAAAATTAGGTGCCGAAACTTATTGGGTATGAGTTTGACATAGAATACAAGCCGAGAATATTGAACAAGGCTGCGGACTCGTTGTCAAGACAACAGATGTAGAGTTGTCCGCAATTTCTTTACCTTCTTGGACTCAATAGGAAGACCTCGACAAAGAGATGGCGGCAGATGATACTTGTCAAAAACTTAAAATGAGGATTATTAACTGCCCTACTAAATTCAAGAAATACAAGATTGTGAATGGCAGAATATTTTTTAATGGGAAACTATTCTTACCTGCTACTTCTTCTTGGATTCCTAAGCTAATTCATGAGTTTCACTGCACCCCTCAAGAAGGACATTCAGGAGCTTATAGAACTGACCGAAGAGTGGCAGCCAATGTTCATTGGGTGGGGATGATGAAACAAATTCAAAAGTTTGTGGCTGATTGTCAAACATGCCAACGTAACAAATACGACACTCAAGCTCCCACTGGGTTACTGCAGCCGTTACCCATATCGAATCGAGTATGGGAAGATTTATCCATGGACTTCATCACTAGTATGCCTCGTTCTCATGGAATTGATTGTGTTTTGGTAGTAGTGAACCGTCTGAGCAAGTATGGTCATTTCATTGGTCTTCAACATCCTTTTACTGCACGGTCAATGACTGAAGTGTTTTCTAAGGAGATTGTGAGGCTTCATGGAGTACCACACTCTATCGTTAGTGACAGGGACCCTTTATTTATGAGTAATTTCTGGTCAAAATTTTTCAAAAGATGGGGTACCCAGTTGAAAATGAGCACTGCTTGCCATCCAGAAACGGATAGCCAAAGGGAAGTCTTAAATAGATGTCTGGAAACATATTTACGATGTTTCTCTTCTGAACAGCCTAGAGCTTGGAGTCGTTGGTTACACTGGGCCGAGTATTGGTACAACACCAACTTTCACAGCGCTACTCAAACAACTCCTTTTGAACTAGGCTATGCTCGAAAACCACCCACTCTTGTTCAGTATTTACCTGAGGAGTTTAAGATTGCTGCAGTGGCAGCTGGACATCAGGACCGAAATGAAATATTGCGGCAGCTACACTATAATCTGCTCAAAGTGCAGCAGAGGATGACCAAGCAGGCCAATAAACACCGACGACAAGTTGAGTTCCATGTGGACGATTGGGTCTACTTGAAGATTCAACCACATAGACAGACCTCACTTGCACACCGAGTGTATCACAAACTAACTCCTCGTTATTGCGGGCCATTCAGGGTGCTGAAGAAAATAAGTCCTGTGGTGTACAAATTAGCCTTGCCACAGGGTTCAAAGGTTCATCCCACTTTTCATATTTCTCAACTGAAGAAGGCAGCAGGAGACCATCAAGTTTCAGGTGAGCTTCCTCCTAATTTGGTTGCTGAACAGCCAAGTTTCATTCCAGAGCAAATTCTTCAAAATAAGTCCTTTAACCCTCCTGCCACTCCTTGTCATCAGCTGTCGGTTAAATGGGCTGCCAAAGGACCTGAGGAAGCTACCTGGATCAGCTGTTCTGATTTTCGGGGCCAATTTCTTAAATCAAGGTCTGTTTCCAGAGAGGGAGTAATGTTAGCCATAGAGGTTCCGGTCCAATGGTTAGACCGAAACCATTATGGCTTATCATAAGAGGAAGAAACAGAACGCTAAGGTGGAGAGAGAATGAATGATGAGCTGGAGAGTGAGGCATGCATGCTTAACCGTTTGGGAGAATAAAAGAATGATTGTGTAGGGTGTACGGGGTACTCTAGGTGTAAAATATAAGTTAGTTAGGAAAGATGAAGAGGGGATCATCTTTTATTTTTGACATCAGTACATTGTACGGCTTTTGGCTAGGGGGCTATTGCTCTACGGAGTCTTATCAATACAATTGTCTATTTT
The DNA here is from genome assembly GCA_032467995.1 of Erythroxylum dillonii. Taxonomy (NCBI): domain Eukaryota; kingdom Viridiplantae; phylum Streptophyta; class Magnoliopsida; order Malpighiales; family Erythroxylaceae; genus Erythroxylum; species Erythroxylum dillonii. The sequence goes on from JANKYE010000224.1 coordinate 21,562,218, forward strand.
CTGGAATTCGCTATCCTTACTCTACCACTATGTTTCAAACTTTAAATCCCTCCTGATCAAGTCAGGTCCTTAAGTAAATACGACCAGATTAACAACTTCACCTGAAATCTTTTAAAAGAACTCTATGACCAGGCATGAGTAATAATTAGCAAAAGAAAAAGAATCGGAAACTGAATTACTAGTCTACAGTCCCAAAGAAAAGCACACCTCGATGTCAATGCCTAAGCAGTCTACTTTAGCCTCGTTGCTATTTGAATAACTAAAACATTCGTGGCCAAGTCTGGATATATTCTCTAACCAGATGACCAAAAGATCAAAAAAGAAGTTGTGATCAATCAAGTAATCAAAATCCAAGTCAAAGATATCACAAGATGGAGATTCCAGGAGAAGGAAAATTGATGACAGTTTATTTTTTTTTTCTTTTTCCTATTTGTATCTTTCCAATCAAAACAGATAATGGGGAGAAAACCCAAAAATTAAATGCTAAAACTGTCATGCTGTAAACCTGCACTTTTAATATACTATAATGAAACGTCAAAGCGTAGTAACTTACAGACTCAGAATATAATGCTTCCTAGATGTTCTCAATGACCAAGCAGAATGTCGAACTCGCAAAGACTTTCAAAGATCAAGCAATCACTCACAATTCAGGTAAAGAGAGAGAGAGAGAGAGAGAATTCTAAGAACCAATGACTTTTAAAGCAAACAAATCCAGTATCGAATTCCCTTATACTTTCTCACCAGCCAAACAGAAATTAAAAATCCTAAAACTTCAAAACTGAAAATGTACACAGCCACAAAAGAAGTTGAAACACAAAGAACAAGTGTCATAAAATTAAGGATAAAAGACAAAAAGAAAAACAACCGAATCACATTAAAAAGAAAAGAACAGGAAATCGGAGTATAGAACAAGCAGCGTGGGTGTTGGAATGAGAGAGAGAACCAAACTGCAGCATAAGGAGGATTGGGGGAGAAGACGAATTGTAGAGAATATGGGAAAGTTAGTAGCAGTGAGTGAATGAGTCACAATGCCCCATTCTTCTTGTTCAACTCTCGTTGACAATTGCCTTGTGCTTTTGCTTTCTTTTTTGTTGAATTACAGGGAAAGAAAAACAAACTAAACTAAACTAGTGCGTAGAACGGCGATATAACACGCCATGCTGGTCTCGTAGAAGACAGTCCAAAACAGTCAGAGGGGGCTCCTGGAAAATGTGTAAACCGAGGCCGGAGCGAATAGCTAGCGAGGCGAGGTGATCCGCGCATTGATTCCCCTCCCTAGGGACATGTTGTAGCGAGATCTCCCAGTTGCACTGGACGAGTCGCCGAATACCTAGCACCAAAAAGGAAGTATCAGTCACAACAAGTTCAGAAGGGGAAAGTAAATTAATAACCTCGAGGGAGTCCACTTCCACAATGACTTGTCAGAAGCCCAGGTTCCATGTGAGGTGAAGTCCCGAGTGGACGCCCCAGAGTTCAGAGGAGAGCGGTGGCCCTTGAGGAAGTTGCTGGGTAAAGCCACCACACCAACTTCCATGGCAATCACGGAGGATCCCCCCAGTTGTACTGAGTCTACCGCCCTGTTTCACAGCTCCATCAGTATTAAGTTTGACCCAGCCCACAGGCGGCTTACTCCACCCAACGAGGCTTCCCAAAGGTAAACCCCGGGTGGGGAACACACGGCTTTCCGCCACTCTGGCCCTTTCCATCCAACCAAGGTAGTTGAGGATGATGCGATCACCCGCCTCTGGCCAAACAGCATCTGGGACGAATATACTCTGATTCTGCCAGTACCAGAGAAACCAGCAGGTAACGCCGAAGATGGAAGACCAAGAGAAGGAGCAGACTTGATGGTGCTGCGTAAGGTTGGAAGACAGCCAGGTAATGGTGTCTTGAAGAAAAAACATCGGGTCCCGGAGGACCTAGGGAAAGCTCATCCAGATTTCCCGAGCGCGTTGACAATCCCGGAGGGCATGTAAAATAGACTCGTTGTGACCATAGTGGTAGCAAACGCCATCCGTAGCAAGGTGACGAAGCTGGCGTTGTTGATTGGTCAGCAATTTGCCTTTGGCCAACAACCAAAGGAAAGCTCGAATTCGCTGGGGCCCCGCCCATTTCTAAATTAAGGCCCAAAGGTGGTTTTGGGCATCAGCAGTGCTTCCTTCGAGAAGGTCATAAGCCGACGAGACAGTGAATCGGCCATGAGCCGTAGGGCTCCATTGAGGGGTATCCTCCTCATTACAATATGAAGCAGGGGGAAGCGCAACGATGGCCAGGCAGACAGTTGAAGGGAGGTACTGCTGGAACCGGTGCCACTGCTAGGTGCCGTCAGTGTTACGAAGGTCAACAACCGAGACAGTGAAAGCAGTATCGGGGAAAGGGGAGGTCGCAACAGAGAGGAGGGGCCCCCAGGCTCTAAGCCAATTGTCTATCTAAAACAGGACTCGCCTACCGTTGCCAAGCTGCCAGTGCAGGCCGCTTCGAACAACATGCCAAGTCGCAGACATACCACGCCACAGGCTCGAAGCCCCCACCCGTGCCAGGGTAGTCGGGATATGTTGCATGTCGACCCGATACTTAGCTCGCAGAATCTGAACCCAAAGGGCCTGGGGGTTGGTGAGTAGAGCCTACCCCAACTTGGCCAGAAGAGCATCGTTAGAGGAGCGGATGCGCTTAATACCCAAGCCGCCTGCCTTTTTGGACTGACAAACAGTGTCCCAACTGGTTAGGTGGATTTTACGGGTCTCCCCCGTAGAGCCCCAGATAAAAGCACGCATGAGCCGTTCTAAATCATCGCACAGCTGCCGAGGGAGACGGACAATTTGCATAGTATAAGTGGGTAAGGCTGCGAGCACGGACTGAGTGAGGGTAACTCGGCCTGCCAGGGATAAGACTCGAGCCCTCCATCCAGCAAGGCGCTGCTGAGCCGAATCAAGGATGTGCTGATACGTGTGACACGAAGAACGTTCGTGGAGCAAGGGAACGCCCAAATATTTCCCAAAATTATGCGTTCGGGAAATGTGAAGGTCGTGGCTGATTTGGCGAGCGAGAGCAGGGGACACATTCTTATAAAAGTAGATCCGAGTTTTGTTGAGGTTCACTATGTCTCCCGAGGCTTGGCAGAAGTCGTCCAAAGTCCGAGCAATGACCTAAGCTTGCGAGGGCGTGGCTTCGGCGAAAAGGAGAAGGTCATCAGCAAAAAAGAGATGCGATAAAGGGGGCCGATCGGACTAAGTTTAATCGGCCGCCAAGAGCCAAGGGCCACATGATGCGAAGTAAGCTGGCCCAAACGCTCCATGCAAAGGACAAAGAGGTAGGGCGAGAGGGGGTCACCCTGGCGAAGCCCTCAAGAGGGAAGAAACGGGTCCGTCAGGGAGCCTTGCCACGCTACTCGGAAAGTAACCGTTGTTACGCAGGCCATAAGGAGCGAGATGAGAGTAGATGGGAGGCCTATGTCCGTTAACGTATCTTGGAGAAAATCCCAACGAAGCCGGTCATAGGCTTTTTCCAGATCGATCTTAATAGCCATCAGAGCCTTCTTGCCCCTCTTGTTACGCATCGTGTGAATCACTTCCTGCGCGATGATAATATTGTCCGTAGGCTGGCGACCCCGTACGCATCCGTTCTCTATTTGTGATGTGTTGGCAGTCTCTCTCTTTCCTTTTAATTAATTAATTATCGTTTCAGTTTCTCCCGATATTTCCTTTATACGCACTTTCTGCACTCTAATTTTGGGTTTTTTCCTTTTTGATCTTTTTTGGCCATTCTCGTTCTATATCCCAGGTATTTGGAAATTCATTTCAAATAATGAAATAACAGGTTGTCAGGTTTACTATATGTAGTATTCCCTCCTATCTAAAATTAAAGTCGTTTTACATAGATACACAATTATTAAGAAAGCTAATAAAATATTTGATATACCCTTATTAAATACATGTTGAACTGTCTTGAAAATGTGCTTTGTGTAATTAGAATGAGAAAGAAATTAAAGGGTAATTTTGGAAATAAAATTATAAACATACATGAAAAATCATAAATGACACTTATTTTGAATAATTAAAACCTCTCTAAAATGACTTTTATTTTGAATAGGAATGAGTAGTATTAAACTGCGTAGAACTCTTTCGTAGTTTTTGTTTGGAGTAAACATGAAATTATATTTTAAAACATTTAGGAGATGTTTGGTTTCACTTTTATTTTTCTATTTTTATTTTTTATTTTTGTTTCTTTTTTTTTAAACAAAAACTTGTTTGGTTGAGATTTATAATATAAAAACTAAAAACAAAAATCTGTTTGGTTGAAATTTCTAATAAAAATTAAAAACAAAAACATGTATGATTTTATTATCCTGTTTCTATTTTTTGTATTTATACT
>JANKYE010000224.1:21575827-21587821 GCA_032467995.1 Erythroxylum dillonii
AACTGTAACTGAAGAAGATAAAGTTATATGTAAATACACTTGCTTTCCAGGGCACTATATTTACATAACTCCAACAGGATGTTCCCAAGAGTGCATTTAGAACCAGATATGGGCACGTCAAGTTTTTGGTGATGCCGTGTCATTTGACTAATGCTCCGGAAGCATTTATGGCATTGATGAATAAGGTATTTCAACCTTGTTTAAATCGCTTTGTGATTGTTTTTATTGATGAGATTTTGGTGTACTCTAAGTGTAGAGAGGGTCATACTACACATCTAAGATTGGTTCTCCAGATAATGAGAGAAAAACTGCTTTATGCCAAGTTCAATAAGTGTGAATTTTGGCTTGATCAAGTAGTATTTTTGGTCACATAATGTCTGGACAAGGCATTTAGGTGGACCAAAAGAAAATAGAAGTAGTAATCAAGTGAAAGGCTCTGAAGAATGTGTCTGAGATTTGGAGTTTTCTTGGATTAGCTGGGTATTACAGAAGGTTTGTCAAGGGGTTTTTCTTTGATTTCGGCCCCTTTGACAAAACTTCTGAGAAAGAATGTGCCTTTCAAATGGAGTGATGATTACCAGAGGAGTTTTGAGGAGCTTAAGTATCGGTTGACTACGGCACCAGTGTTAGCTATTCCGTCTGGTTCTGGAGGTTATGTTGTGTATAGTGATGCATCACATCAGGTTTTAGGATGTGTACTAATACAGCATGGTAAAGTAATATCATATGCATCGAGACAGTTGAGGACTCACGAATTTAATTACCCAGTTCATGATTTGGAACTTGCTGCAGTAATATTTGCTTTGAAAATTTGGAGACACTACCTGTATGGAGAAACTTTTCACGTTTTTACTAATCATAAAGTTTGAAATATCTGTTGAGCCAGAAAGAGTTAAATATGAGACAGAGGAGGTGGATAGAATTGTTAAAAGACTGTGATTATACAATTGAGTATCATCCTGGCAAAGCTAATGTTGTAGCTAACGCATTAAGTAGGAAATCGTATAGCAGTGTGGCACAAGTACAGTTATCGAGATTACCTAGCCTAGTTCAGTTGAGAGCACTGAATGTTGATTTGAATTTGGAGTCGAATGATACATGGATAGCTACCTTGTAGTTGAGACCTGTTTTGGTTGAAAGAATCAAAGAGACTCAGAGCAGAGACCCAGATTTAGTGAAGTTAATTGAGAAGTTGAAAGTGAATCCAGATTCTGAGTTTGAAGTGAGAGATGATACCTTGAGGTTAAAGCAAAGATTATGTGTGCCAAATGTCGATAATCTGAGGAAAGATATTTTAGAGGAAGCACATTTAGCAGCTTATGTTATGCATCCTGGTACTACCAAGATGTATAACAAACTGAAATAGCATTACTAGTGGCCTGGTATGAGGAAGAAAGTAGCAGAATTCGTTTCTAAGTGCGTAACTTGTCAGCAGGTCAAGGCTGAGCATTAAGCTTGAGCAAGGAAATTACATTCGTTACCTATTCCAGAGTGAAAATGGGAACGAATCACGATGGATTTCATTTTGGGTTTACCTAGGACTCCGAGGCAACTTGATACCACTTAGGTCATTGTGGATAGACTGACCAGATCAACTAATTTCTTGCTAGTGAGAGAAAATCTTTCACTATATTAGTTAGCTCAACAATATGTGAATGAGGTTGTGAGGTTACATGGGATTCCAGTGTCTATTTTTTCAGATAGGGATCTTAGATTTACCTCGAGATTTTGGGGTAGTCTACAAACAACCTTGGGTACCAAGCTGAATTTTAATACAACCTTTCATCCTTAGATAGATAGTCAGAGTGAGAGAAAGATCAAGACCACCGAGAATATGCTTAGAGCTTATGTTCTGAAGTTTTAGGGAGAATGGGATAAATATATAACTTTGATTGAATTCGCCTACAATAATCAGTATCACAGTAGTATTGGTATGGCTCCATATGAGGCGTTGTACAGCAGGAAGTGTCGTTTGCCTCTATATTGGGATTAAGAGGGTCTACAAATTATCGAAGGCCCAGAATTGATTTTAGATATTATTGATAAGGTGAAATTGATTCGTAGCAGAATTAAAATGGCACAAGATAGACAAAAAAGTTATGTGGATCAGCACAGGAGAGATATGGAGTATCAGGTTGGTGACAAGGTATTTTTTAGAGTATCACCTTAGCGAGTTGTACTGAGATTTTGCAAAAAGGGTAAGCTAAGTCCGAGGTATATTGGTCCATTTGAGATAATTGAGAGAATTGGACCATTGGCTTATAAGTTAGCCTTACGTTCGGAAATGGCTCAGATACATAATGTTTTCCGTACGGATATGCTTAGATGATATCGATCGGATCCAACTCATGTGCTACCGACTTAAGTGATTGAAGTCTCTAGTAATTTTAGCTATGTTGAGGAACCTATGAAGATAATTAGCTATCAGAATAAGCAACTGAAGAACCGGGTGATCCCAATGGTGAAAGTACTTTGGAAGAATCATTCGAGTGAAGAAGCCACATGGGAAATGGAGGAGCACATGAGGAATCAGTACCCTATCTATTTGATCATTCAGGTAAGAAATTCGAGGACAAATTTCTTTTTAAGAGGGGAGAGTTGTAACATCCCGTTACCCATGTTAAGGCTAGAATTGTGAATTATGAGAAATTTATGAGAAATTAGGAAAAATGCACATCATGCATAATTAATTGTGATATACACATTTATTTTGCACATTCATATGATTGTACATGCATTCATTGGCATTTCCGGGTAAATTTGATTTAGAAGTAGAAATTGTGGTTTTATTGGAGTGTATTAAATGTGATTTTACAATTTTTGTACATTTTGGACATTTTGAAATTTTGGTGAATTATTTTGAGCTAAAAAAATTATATGGAGAGTTTCATAATTATTTCAAAATTTTGGTGAATTTAGAAATTTTTTTAAAAATTTAAGGTATTATGGACCAATGATATAGTGACACGTGGCAGTGATGTACTCATGACATATGGCTTACTTATGTGGTGACACGTGTAAAGGCATGCAAAGAACCCACGTATTTTTATGTTTTGAAAAGAAAACATTAGGAAGAGTTACTGTAGTTTTTGAGCATCTGAAGCATTTTCTCCTTAGTTTGTTCATCACCGAACATTGAGTTGCTCTTGATGGTTGCCTGTGAGTTATTCTTACTATTGGGAATAGCTGAATCCAGTAAGTAGTTCTGATAATGTTCATTTTTTGGTGTAAATATATAAATGCATGCATGGGTTTGAAAATTGTGGCTACAGTGATGACTGATTTTGAGGATGGATTCGAGATGTAGGACTTGTTCAAAACTATGTTGAATGGATTTTGGATTGGGAAATATGGAAATTCTTGTTAAGTGATGTAGAAATAATATGTTTCTGTTATGCTTTAAAAGTGCATATGAATAAAGATATATTGTTCATGTATGAATTGTTAACAAAGGTGAGTTTAAATGAGTTTGGGTTTCGGGGAAAAGTTTAAAATGATGCAGTGTTCAGGGAAAGTGTATGTTAATGCAAAGTTTTACTTGAAATGAAGTTTTTGGCTGATAATGTGTAAGTCAGAAAAATGAGAGTGCTAGGAAATGAGAGTTTATCTGATTATGCTATGTTTTTGGTGTTAGGGAGTAAACTTGAATTTTCATCTGATGTGAATGATTTGAGCTGAATTAGGAGTTAAATGAAGTGAAGTTTAGAGATTGTTTTGGGTATAGAAGTGCATAATAGACGTTATAGGAATGTGGAATCTAGGAAAAGAATGAAAGAAGAAGATGAGTTTAGACGTAGTAATGTTCATCATGGCCGACTATTTTTAGTTCGCGACGACCAATATAAAAGAGTTGATTTCTGTAAAAGTTAATTTTGCTATCTGGAAAGTTTGTCGCGGTGAAGTTTCCTTATAGCTCAAATATACTTTAGTATTTTGACCATAACTTTCTCTGTAGTTATCCAAATGGGATGATTTGTGATTTGGAATAAATAAGAGACATAGGGATACAAATTGTGTGAAGAAATTTAGTTTTAATTCTCTCTCTAAGATTTTCAATTTTAGGTTGGAAGTTGAGATGAGAATTCTGCTGAAGCTTAAGAATAGACTAAAATATTTTGAGTATATCTTTTCATATACTAAAACAATTTGAATGATTTTGGTGTCATTAGAATTTTAAGACATTGTAGGACAACTTTAAAGAAGGAAGTTATGCCTAATTTTGGACATTACATTATCAGATTTGGTATGCAAAGTTGACCTGCGTGTGTATTAGAGGAAAAACCTGAAGTGGTCAATGAAGTTATGAAATTGTTTTGACATTGATTTGTTTTGATCCAATTGTAAATATACATAGTATTAATGAGGGCTTTGATATCTGAATGATTTGTTGATAAGTATTACAATAAGATACCCAAAATTTTCATTGAACATGCATTATGCATACTTTCTATACATTGATGTGCATAAAAGAACTCTTGTACATTTGTGCAAAAATGTGATATTTGTGACTGTGTTTTGTATATTTTAGAGTAGCAAATCAGACGCCAGTGGGACATGGCCGGACCATTCAGGCAATAGCTTATTGGAGCGTACTATGAGTTAACCTAGATGATTTCCTAGGATTTATTTCATTTGATTTGTTTAAACTTCCAACATTATTAAACTGTTTATGATTTCTTTATGAATTCCGGACTTTAACTGTCCAAGGTGATCAATATTCAAGAATGTATTGGAAGTTCTTTGATTGTGGCTTTGATTGCTATGGAATTCTGAATGTTATGTGAATTCTCAATGAAAGTTGAATGCCGGACTTAGGTTCGATGATTATGAGTTCTGGTTGAGCATCATATGTGATTACCTTATATGCTATATTCAGTTTTTATGCATTTCATAAAATGCATGCTCAGATAAAGGCATTGTGACTTGAGTTGCCATTATGAAGTGCTTCCACATAGAGCTTTACTCCGTGATATATGTGTGTGCACATAGAGCTATGCTCTATGATTCTGTTCTAAATGAGCCCTATGGGCTAGTATTTATATAAGTATGTGATAGGCATTGAGTCACAACAATAAGAACAAATGTGAGTCTCATGCATATAAGATTGAAATTCATGAATGATTCACAAAGTTGCAATGAGTGACCATATGTTATGCCTTGTTGTGAGTGTATCTAAAAAAACTTATATGCTCTGAACGAATATCTGTGACATCTGTGATGTGTGTATGTAATCCAGTGAATTCATCAATGATGGTTCACTTGTTGAGCTTACAAAACTCATCAAAAATTGTAGTGTGGCTTTTCAGGTACGAGATAGGAGACCTAGTTCCTTAGTCAGGATTTAAGGAATCTTTTGGATAGAAAAATGGCTCAGAGGTCTATCAACTAACACCAGAAGTGCTTTAGAATTATTTTTGTAGTTTTGCTAGAGTTTGTATAAGGTTTTGTAAATATTTGTTTGGTGGAAATAGTGTAAGCTTTATGAATGAATGGAATGAATGGTTTTAAATTTTAGTGACTTTTGAGTATGTTAGATGATGCCATGTGTAAGTTGGATTTGCTTTTGCTCCAACATGCCATTATCATAAGGTATGTACTTGAATGTCCTTCGGGTATTTGCGTATTCGTGTTATGGTAGTGGGGTGTTGCAATTCGGCCCTCTGTAACCTAATTTAGTAGGTTTTTAAATGTAAGATGAATGGGTCGGGTCGCATAGTGGGTGATTTTTCCAAATATAGTTCAGGTTTTCAAAGGTTCGCTGCGACGTACTTTTCCTAAAAGATTTTGGCTCATTGCTATATCCTTCGCCGCGGCGAAAGAATTAATCTTCGCCACAACAAACTTTTCCCTAAAGTTCAGCTTGTATTTCTGTGTATTTTACTGCAGTGACAGATCTACTTTGCCACGACGAACTTTTCTTGTAGCACCTGTTCTCTTGTTTACTTTACTTCAGCCCATCTTTTATTTTACACCTTCGACTCCCTTCTCGTTGAGCTTCCCAATCATCAATAGCTATTTGCAGTATCAATTGTTCTCAGAAAAATTAATTAGTGCAATTAACACCAATTTGTAACAATTTTTACTATCAAAATATATAAAATAAAAGTACACTCTCAGGGGTTAACTTACGCATAAATTCTAGAAATGGGAGTCAAAAAGTATAATAAAAGCTACGAAAGTTTTGCCAATTAATATAATAAACTTGGGCTCAATCAAATTCCCCCATACTTAGACCTTTGTACTCCTAGACAAAGTTTATAAGAGTTAAAGAGACACAAGTACAAAAGAAAAATCCCGACCATACTTAAAACAAAAGTAGGAAATTGGAAAAAAATCACTTTGTCAGAAATCAATCAAAGTAGACTGAAAGAATGCTAAGAAAATAAACACTATAAGAATTTAATCCAATAGATTGAGCAAAAGCAATCTCACTCAAGGTATGGTGTTTGCTCTCATCTCACTTGTGTATAGGGATAATTTCACTCGAAAATCCGCTTAGTCCATTCTCTACCATAAGATTGTGACAGTTCTTGATTGAGCCTAAGTTTATTATATAAATTGACGACACTTTTATGGCTTTTACTATACTTTTTGACTCCTAATTCTTGATTTTGTGCATAAATTAATCCTTCAATATGTACTTTCATTTTATGCAATTTGATAGTAAAAATTATTACAAATTGGAATTAATTGCACTATTAATTTTTATAAGAACAATTGATACTGCAAATTGCTATTTTCATTGTAGGAACATCCATAAGAAGGGAGTTGAAAGATGGGCTGAAGTGAAGTCAACAAGAGTAAAGGCGCTACAGGACGTTCGCTACAGCAAAGTAGACCTATCGTTGCGGCGAAACATAAAGAATCCAGGCTAAACTTTCAGGAAAAGTTTGTTGCGGAAAAGATTAATTATTTTGTCACAACGAAGGATCTAGAAAAGAGCAAAACCTTTCAAAAAAAGTACACCGCAACGAAGATTAATTGAACAATGAATTATGTTATGGGTCTATTGATGCAGAATTTGGAGCATTAATATATAAAGTCTCATATATATCTTTTTGGTGACTGTGTTAATTCTCTTTTATCTACCTAGTTGTGTATGATATTGAGATGATGCTTGATCCCTTCCATTACAAACACTAAGATGTATTCAACAAGGTTTTAAGAAATGGAGTTCATTGATTAAAACCTTGGACTTAAAGAGTTCTTTAAGGTTCATCAATTGAAAACTTAGTGATTTTTGCTCCCAAAAAGATTTGTTTTGAACTATGATAGCCAAAGCTCAATTTTCAAAAGGATTTTATCACATTCTATCATCATTTGAGTTTTCAATTTCCTTTCCCAAAAACCCAAAAATACCCTTTTATATACTTTTCTTTCAATTAGTTCAATTTAGTTAGTTTACTCAAAAATCCAAAACCCCCTCCTAAACAATTTAGTCTGCATTCTTGATAATTAGGCTAGCTTAGTTCCATTGCACTAGGTTTTGATTAAATAAAATGACCCGAGGTTGCACTCTATATTGCAATCCTTAGAATTAAATTTTTGATTCGGTTTCTAAGGGAATAACCCAAAGACAAACCGCGAATCAAAATGTCGTCGTTACCGGGGAACCAAACAATTGGTTTTCTTTATGTTACCAGTTGTCATCTTTGTCTATCGTTGATGATAGGAACCTTTTCCCTTTAGATTTCATTTTGGATAGTTTAATTTCATACTTATCAATAGTATCGGATTGTAATTTCTCTTTACATAGCATAAATTCTGAAAACACAAACAGAAGCATACTTTCACATTTGGATTTTTCATACATATCATTTTCATACATACAGCAACATCCCACTTCCATAGGGTAAATACCCAAACATTCAAGTACATATCCTATGATAATGGCATGTTAGACCAAAAATAAATCCAACTTATACGTGGCATCAACTAACATCATTTAAAACTCTGCAAATTTTGAAACTATTCATTGCAATAATCCACAAAATTTACACTGCTTTCTAAAGACAAATATTTACAGCCTCGTACAGGTTCTAACAAAAGAAAACAACAAAATACAAGACACAACACTCCTGGAGCCAACTAACAGACCTCTGAGCCATATCAAAATCCAAAGGGTCTTTTAGTCTTGCCTAAGAACTAGGTCTCCTGTCTCATACCTGAAAAATCACATTGTAATTTTCATAAGTTTTGCGAACTCATTGAGTGAATCATCATTGATGATTTCACTGGATCAGATACATATAATACCTATTTTACAGACACTCATTTAGATACTAAACACATTCCAGATGTCCACACAACATGGTATATCAGTTTATCAATGCGAATCAGATCATATATAAACACATACAAATGCATATGAGACTCAACATTTGTTATTATTGTTGTGACCGAGTTCTTATCACATATGCAAATACTGGCCCATTAGACTCAGTCAGAAACATATATCACAGAGCATAGCTCTACATGCCAAATCATATATCACAAAGCAAAGCTCTACATGCAAGTGCTTGATACTGGCAACTTAAGTCTAACCCCTTTATCTGAGCATGCATTTTATGAACTGCAACAATTTCAGAAAATCTCATATATCACAATCTTATACAAATGCTCAGGCAAGATTTCACAGTCATCGAACCTAAGTCCGACATTTAACATTTGTTTAGAATCAAATGTCAAAATTCATATCAAATTAAAACACTCCCAATACATGCCCAACTATTAAACTCCTCATACCTCAGGTCCAAAATCTAGAAACAACCCACAAATAGTTCAATAATATTAGAAGTGTAATAAATTAAATTAAATTCAAATCAAATCAATCCTAGAAAATCATCTAGGTTGACTCGTAGTAAGCTCCAATAAATTATTGCCTAGATGATCCGGCAATGTCTGACTGACGTCTGATGTGCTCCTCTAAAACATACACAACACATTCACAAATATCACATTTTTGCACAAATGTACAAGTGTTCTTTTATGCACATCAATGTATGGAAAGTATGCACAATGCATGTTCAATGACAATTCTGGGTACCTTAATGAAATTTTCATCATCAAATCAATTAGATATCAAAGCCCTCATTACTAACATTTGGTACTTATAATTTGGGCCAAATTAAAACAATATGAAATCAATTACATAACCTAACTGACCACCTCAGATTTTCTACTCATATGATTTCGGGTCAACTTTGCATAATTAATCTGATAAGGTAAATGACAAAATTAGGCAATAATTCCCTCTGCAAAGTTGTTGTACAGTGTCTTAAGTTTCTAACGACTCCAAGATCATCCAATTTGATTCCGTAAGTTGTTGTCCAGTGTCTTAAGTTTCTAACGACTCTAAGATCATCCAATTTGATTCCGTATTCTATGAGTTATGCACAAATAACCTCAGACTCTGCACATTTGAACTTTTGGATAGAACATGATCATTCACTCTTATTGTACAATTCATATCTTTCATCTCCAATATCCAAAAATTACAAAATTTATATCAATTTAAAGATAAAAGAATAAGCTACATCTTTGATGAAGACAACTCAGCCTAATTCGGCCCACATCAATACATTTTATTAAATAACCACAGGATATAATTTATGTCCCTGACAGTGCTTCAGCTTAAGCTACAACTCACTTACATGCCAATTTTGAAAATCTTAGAGGCCGAATTAAAATTCAACCTCTTTACAAAGGTTGTAGAAATATGTCTCTAGTTTAATATGAATTAAAAATGAACTCATTCAGAAATTTATAGCACAAGTTATAATTTGAAAACCGAAGCATGATCATGAAAATTTTCCTATTCATAACATCCAGCAGACTTCCACACTTTAATCCGATCAATCAATTTCAAATTAATTCAGATAGCTCTAGATTTTTATGGAGAGAAAGAAAAATGTCTTAGGAATCCATTGGTCTAAGTTTCAAGTTATTTAGAGTTCAGATGAAAGAGTTATACTTAAAAGATTGAGAGTTGTTCAATTAAAAACCCAAGTTTATAACCCACACATATAAACCATCAACTTTTCTCTCACAAGCATGCCAACTTCATCTTCTCCACCAACCCAGATCATCGAAATTGCTAATTTTCTTCACTCTTCTTCCTCTCTTCCACTTACACTATCATCTTTAATTTATAACCTCACATTGTCTCTTTTATTTGCAATTTATCTTATGCTAAAACAACTCAAAATACAACATTAACTATATATACCAAAACCAGAAAGTTTTCAATACTATTCATCATCTTCAACCTTTGTTTATAACACTTTCTGCACTTATTTCATTTTTTGTTCTCTTTTTTTTATTCCCACACATCATAACTCTTATATCTGCTTCATAAACCATTACTTTGCTACTTTCATCTCAATTGAGCCTAACAAAAATAAATCAAAAGTCCAAAATTTTATATACATAACAAGAATTGTACTATTCACATTAAACATCTCTCATTTTTCTGCATCTTTCATCCATCTTCATTTCACATTCCTCTTCTTTTTTTGTCAATTTAATCCTTCCTAAAACAAAAAACCATACCATTTTAACTCTAACCTCACAAAATCCATCACTAAACTTTACCCAAACATTTATGCATTTATACAAAAACAGAGCATGAAGTTTATTTATGCATTTATACAAAAAAAGAGCATGAAGTTTTTTGCAACATTACTACATATATGTTTCTGCACATCTTTGAATCTTCTCATTCCTCTGTTATTCAACCCATACATAAATTACTTATACCACTTTCTTCTCAGTTCAACGCAACCAAAAATAAGTCAAAAATCTAAGATTTCCATCAAGTTTCGAAAACAACATATTCATGCATGTTTCCATTTTTTTGCAAATCAAAAACAACGTATACAGAGTATGCACATATCCATTTCTGCAATTATTTCCAATCACTTCATTTATCAAAAAACCAATTTAGTCAAGTTCAAACATCACCAAAATACCATTAAATTATTACCAAAATGACTTACTTGATTTAACAACGCTTTTGGCAGTGTGGGTGAAAAGTGTACAAAGAGAGGTGTTTTAGTGTTGGTAAACAAGAAGAAAATTGCTTTTGTTTAACTATGCTTTCGGTGAAGAGACAACAACAAAGGGAAAGAGCTGCTAACATGTGCTTAATTGTTGATATTTTTAATTATTTTCACTTAGCGATTATTGGTACAAAAATGCTTAAGATACTCACTTTAATTTATATTTGATTTTAGGTACAATTTGGAAACAAAGAAATTAAAGTAAGTCAAAAATGGCCTATTTGAGATATTTTCTGAAGATTTAGTTTTGCTTGACTTTATGGGAGAAGAAGAAAGTTAAAAGACAAATTAAATGAGAATAAATACAAGGGCAGACGTATGGAGCAGGGATAATTCAATTAAAATCGCACAAGAGAATCAGCAAGGAGGGTCCCATGAATTAGCTAGTGGAGGATTAAATCAAGACACAAGCAGCATGGAGTAAAAAAATTAAATGAGGAGCAACAAAATGAATTCAAGGCATTAGCGCACGATGGCAGCGTGGAGAGGCAAATTAAAATACAACATGGACCAAAGGATTTGCAATTAAATGAAATCACGCACAGCTGGAGGAAGGAAATTAAACGAGAATATAAGGACTGGTGGGCGCACAAAGCAAAACAAAGAAAAAAATAGTGCCGCCAGGGAAATAAAAGACAATGAGCTGAGAAGCTTGAAAACACAAGGAGAACGTGAGGACTGCTGAGCTGCGGCATGAAGGCTGTGGCTTGCAGGCTGCGGCTTGAAAGCAAGTGTGAAGTAGAGAGGAGCGGGTAGCGGCGCAAGGGCATAGGCGTAATGTACGCATAAGCAGAGGAGAGGTGCAAGCTGCCTAGCCGCAGTTGACTCCACTCTTGTGCCTGCACCAGGAGCTTCTCTGTAACACCCCACTCCCGAGTGACCCGAACCCGATATCGTTGGTGATATCCGAGTCCGTGCCCCGCGAGGGTGACGT
>JANKYE010000224.1:21610548-21621378 GCA_032467995.1 Erythroxylum dillonii
CAAATAAATTCACTTTTCATATATAAGTGTATGGCATATCATGCATGAACATGGAAATGCATCTCTAACTCTCATTAATCACTCACAATTACCAATCTAACCCTCCCACAAGTAATGGGATGTTACAAAATGCATAGTGGGGAATGCTAAGACAACTTCCTTTTTCTGTGATAACTAGTGCTCTAATGGTCTTATATAAAATATGCCATTGGGGGAAGATGTAGAGAGAAGAATACCAAAGAATGCTATATTGGAGGTATGTCAAAGTAATATTTCAGAGGAGGTTGTACAGTAGTTTCCTAACTATAATCTTGATCCAAGAAGAGAAGATAATTATGTGTGGAGTCTTAAAAAGGTATATACATTCTCTTGTAGGTCATTTACAAAACCATAAAGGAGTAAGGGTGACTTCCAAAGTTGGACTAGAATAGTATAGAATAGTAACCTTATGTCAAGAATATTATTCCTCCTATAATTAATAATGAAAGGAAAGCTATTACGAATAACTTGAACTATCTAAATATAGTCAACAAGTGCCTACTGTGTAAGGAAAGCAATGGAACAATAGACCATGTATTTTTCAATGTGAATTCTCGCTCAGCCTTTGAAAATAAATACTTAACAAGTGTTGCATGACAGAGATTAGATACAACTACAAAGAGAGCGTGGAATAGATTTTGAACTCTAAAATGCCAAAACAGACAAAATAGTGGTGTTAATAGCATTTTGATCATCTGTGTTCAAATTTTGGGAAGAAAGGAATGTGAGACCATTTAAAAATTGTGCACGTCAATTAGAAAAAATTAGGTACAAATTTATTTAGTGGGTTAGGGAACAAATCATTATATACTCAAAAGTAAAAACACAAAGTTAAAATGGGCACAAAGAAGAATTACATGCAATACTTTACAAAGGATAAATATGGAAGATAACTCCATAGTCCACTAAGGTAATAATAAGCAGAAAGGAGAGAGTTAAGGCCTACTGTATGATGCTCCCCTTTGAAGGAAGATAAAGACTACAACCAATGTACTTAGGCAGATCAAGATTCCTCCCAGCTAAGGAGTCCACTAAGGTAATAATAAGTAGAAAGGAGAGAGTTAAGGCCAACTGTATGATGCTCCCATTTGAAGGAGATAAAGACTACAACCAATGTACTTAGGTAGATCAAGATTCCTTCCAGCTGAGGATTGAAGCTTCCAAGCCTATAAGAAACATGCTAAATAGATTATAGAGAATTAAAGAAGACAGATAAAGTGAAAGTTGCAGACTTAGGGATTAAATTGCAAAGAACTTAGCTTCTAGAGATAAAAAAACTTAAAGATGATGAAGAATTATGAAGCATGTAGTGTGTTTAGTGACACGTAACATGTGTTAGTCAGTAACAAAGAGAACCTTTGGTTCTTTATTTTGTGGAATTTTACATAGTGACATGTACAATATCCTTGGGAAACATTTTCCTTTTTAATGAAAATATAATTTTCAAAAAATAGATAGTTAAAATAAATTAAAGAAAAAGGAGGGAGGCGTTGAAGTCTATTAAAAATATCAAGAGAACGTAGATACAAATTTTCAGAGTGCTCTACAATGTAACTCCTAATACTGCAGCTTCATCGTTTCAGTCTTCCCTTCATCATTTTGGTGTCCTTCTTCACCATTCTAAATCTTTGTTGCACTTGTCGACTTACTTTCTTGCTCCCGCTCTATTCTCTTCTATTGAGATTACCTACTTGCTCTTTATCTAACCTGTCATTCTAAAAATGAGGTCCTTCCTGTCAACTTATTCCAACATCTAGGATGTTCCCTCCACCTCAGTTGCCCCTTATTATGATCCCTCCACTTCTGGTACCTTCATCAAAAGATTTTGGTTATAAGTAATTGGAGAGAGCAGAAATGTAACCAAACTCAGTTACTACCCCCGAGTAATGTATCGGAGAAAGTGTCTCCTCCTTTGGCGATACTCAGGGTTGGTATACAAACGGGGAAAACTGTGTATTTAACAAATGGAAGAAACATGGTCTGTAGGAGGTTTTGGTGAACTTTGATGATGTGTTTTTGTTTATGTTCACTCACTCAAAAAGTCTTGGCATGTGTACAACAAACCAATCCTTCTACAAATATAGAGGCCAGGGCTGAACATAGAGACATTAAACATGAACACAAAATTGTCTGTTTTTCCATCCGCGGAGTTCCTTATAAATATTGGACCACCTCTAGGCTTAGTCACTTGGCTAGCTTTATTAGCAAACCAATATGTATGGACCAAGCCAAAACTGAAATTTAGAGAATCAGTTATGCTAGAATCTACATTCTTGTGAGTGATATAACTAGCTTACCTGAGGAAATGCCCATCATTAGGCTCAATGAATAGATGTAACCCATTGAGGATCTTATTAGAGTCATATATACGTGGAGGCCTAAGACAGAAAAGAAGAAGATATGGAAGCCTACCTGTAAAGTTTTTAAGATAGGATGATTTCATGAATTGAAGGAAATTGGCATCGGGGAACTCAATTCCAAAGAACAAGAACCTAAACATACATTGCCAAAAACTAATCAATTTCACAAGTTTCCAGATGAAATAATAGCTAGCACTCTAAAGGGGAAAGAAGTAAGACAAGATGATGTAATGAATGACATAGAACCCTCTAATCATGAATCTACAAAAAATGTGTAAGGAGAAATTGGCAACAAAATTGAATTTGAACCAGTTAGCAGAACAAGAACACAAAGAAGAAATCCCCCGTATAGAACTTCACAAATGAGAGTTCTAATATGGAATGTTAGAGGTAAATGCATCTCATAAAATTTTTTTGATTAAGGATCTGATCATTGATAATGAAGCAGGCATTTTAGGTCTTTTGGAAACCAGAATAAAGCACGATAAGTGTGATCTCATCAGGTTACTACCTCAGAATTAACAGTAAGTTTCCAATCACTCTCAATATCCCAATGGCATAATTGTTGTGAGTTTTGATAGCTCTATGGTTCTTGCAACTATGGAAACACAAACTAATCAGATTATGCACATAAAGGTAGATGACAGAATGGCAGACTTAATGGTTCATATCTCTTTCATTTATGTGCATAATATTGCATATTAGAGGTTAGCTTTGTGGAATACTCTTAGGGAGATTTCAAAAAGCATAAGTCGACTATGGTTAATTGTTGGGGATTTTTATTCATTAATTGACCTTAATGAAACTAAAGGTGAAAGGTCTACAAACATCCATTATTCTAATCTCAGGAAGTGTTTAGAAGATCTGTAGGTATTGGATATTCCCTTAAGGGGATGTTTCTTCACCTAGAAAAACAATCAAAGTGAGGAGTGCTTTATCAGGAGGAAGCTAGACAGATGCTTAGGGAATTAACTTTGGATTTAGGCCTATCTTTCTAGTTTCTGTCTATTCCATAATAGCTCATTATCTGATAAATCTTTATTCATAACCAACCATGTTTTGAAATGCCTAAAATGATGGAACCCGAAATTTTTTTCAGTTATTATCGATTTATTTGTTTAATGATTCATTTATGTTTTGTTTGTTTGTTCAGTTGTTACTTTTTTTATTGAGTCATTAAATCTAGTAAGCGTGAAAGGAGATTAGAAATTGATGGAAAGATTAGAATTAAGTTAGGATTAATATGTTGTTAAGTGGATTAAAGGAGTTAGAGGCTTAAAAGACAAAAGAAGGGGTAGAATTGGAAGAACTAAGTGAAGCATAAGATGGGAAAAACAAAAATAGAAATGTGTCTTGGTTTAGAAGAAGAAGAGAAATGTCGTGAGTGTGAGGAGAGAAGAGAAGAAAATTGAAGAGGGAGAAGAAGAGAGGAAAAATCGTGGGAAACATGGAAGGAGGATGAAAGAAGAAGAGAAATCAACTTGTTAAAGGTAAGTCTTCATCTTTCTTCTTGCTTAGATATAATAAAGCGATTAAATATAGATTAGGGTTTTTGGAAATCTTGAGAGTTTGGAGAATTTGAAGCTTCAACAAGTAAGTTATGCTTTAAATTTCATGGGTTTGGTTAAATGCAACTCAAATAGAGCTGAATATGTGTGGGAAGTTGTGGATGAATGATATGAGCAAATGTTCTATTTTAGGGTTAATGATCAAAGATAGATCATGATGTATTTGTAAATGATATTGGCTTGAAATGAACTTGGAAATGAAGTAGAAGAGATGGTTTAGGTTTAAGATGGGTTATAGGTAAAGTGTGGGAATTAAAAAGATGGGAAATGTGGCAAAATATGTCCTCGGAGTGGGTTTCTAGACAAGCTCGCCATGGCGAACTTTCTGGCTTCACCGCGACAAACTCGAACTTTCCTATACCGAACTTGATTTGGTATTTTGAGCATAACTTTTTCTGTAACTATCAAAATGGAGTGATTTTTGATTTGGAGTAAATTAGAGACATGGGATACAAGTGTTATGAAGAAAGAAAGTTTAAATTCAGTCTATAAGGATCTCAAGTTTTAGATGGCAGTTGAGTATAGAATATTGTTTCAACATAAGGACAGTCCCAAAATGTTTGGAGTATAACTTTCAGATTTTTGAACCAAATGGAATAATTTTGGTATCATTAGAAACTTACGACAATGAAGGAAATCTTTCTAGGAGAAAGTGTTATCAGATTTCTTCATTTACATGATCAGAATGATCATGAAAAATTGACCCGAAAGTCTGAATTTTTGAATTTTTGGAAGGGGGTTATAGTTCAGTTTTAGCACGTTTTGATTATTAAAGTTTTATGAATTTACATTTGAATTTAGATTGAATGAGAAATTGGTTTGTGTTAGGAAACCAAAAAAACCCTATCCGAGAGTAAGAGGAAGGGCACAACTGAACTTCAATTTTTTAAGAGAAATTAGGTGGGGAATGTATTTATAGTTATTGTGTGATTGGGCAAATTCTTGCCTATATGTGTGTATATGCAAATTACTTGAATTTGAATTGATGTGACTGTTTCAAAATGCGTGATGAATTATGACTATGCTACACCTCAAAAAGGGTTATGGCATTTTTATATAAATGAAAAGAAGAAAAAGCAAAAGAAGCATGAGAATAAGAATTTGTGATTGTTTGAATTGAGCATAAATTTGATTGTGATTGGGCAAGAGAGGAACCCGTTTCATTTTGTTCACGGTGTAAACTTCGGTTTCTCCATTTTGTTCCACGGAACTCTCGAGCCGTTTTTTGTGCATTTCATCATTAATTGTTGAGTATGATGCATAATTGAGTGTTATGCTTTGATGGATAATTACATGATATGTCCTAGGTGATGACATCATGTTAACTATGAGCTGTGAGTTTGAATTGTTGAGAATTGAAGTGCTAGATATATATGTACATATGCTTGAAATTGTGTCAATTGTCGATAGCTATAAATATATTAGCCACTGAGCTGTGTAGCTCAACCCATCATTTTTCTCTCCTCAAGTGCAAATTGAGAAGATTAGTGATCCTTGCAAGACGTTTGGACGAACTCTGAGATATTTAGCTTTTGTACTAAGTTGGTGACTTTTTGGATAGCTTAATAGGCATGTCAACATTGAGCATACATTGTATTTTGTACTAAGCTTTCGATGTGTATGTTGACATATGATGAAGGCTTGTTGAACTCTTTTGATTCATTAATGAGAATTGAAGAAGTTTCCACTGTGTGTGCATTTGTATCTTGTGGTTGCGTTGTTAAGTGTATGGTGGAATTGGATTGTATGAATGAGTGTATGTGGTTTGATAAGTGTATAAATTTGGTGTTGATGTTGGGTTTCTGGGTTTTGTCCGAAAGGTTTCGACGTGGCCAAGATTAGAGTTCGCCGCAGCGAACCACTGCAGGAGGGTTAATTTATGTTGGATTTTGTGATTTCGCCACGGCGAAATTTTCCTGAAGGGTTTCTCACTGAATCTCGGGAGTTGGCCGCGGCGAAACTAAGAATTGGTTGTGGCGAACATCTCCCACGAGGCATTCGCCGCAGTGAACATTTTGTCTCCACGGTGAACCCGTCACTTTCCACGCTGACAAGCCTTTGAATTGGAATGCTTCCGAGATCCTTACCTGACGGCCTCGAGGGGTCGCACCGGGATAGGGAACGGGACCGGGGCCCAACATAAACTTTCAAATTTAAAAACTTCTTGTTTGATCTTGTAAGCTTTTAAGAGGCTTTGTGTAGCGTCCCTCTTACTGTAAGGTACACATCAGGACGCCCAGAAGTCATTTCAGTACATATGCTACGATAATGATATGCTACAATCGATCGCTACATTCATTTCACGTGGCATCATATCATTATCAACTTATAAAGTATCCTGAGAAAATCTCAATATTTTTAAAACAAAATTTTTCCTCATTTCATTGCATAAAACTGAAAGTCTACATTGTGTCTTTCAACCTTTGTTACATGTTCATCATCAAAACCTAGTACAAAAGTACTACATGAAAGAGGAAAATATATAAAATCTATCTAAGCCATGTAAAAATCCTAGCTGACCAACCTTTGAGCCATGACTTCTCTCGCCAAATCACGATCTACACGACTGGTAGAGCCTCTCAGTAGCTAGAGACGTCTCTCGGTCCTGAAAAGATTACGTTGCAATTTTGGTGAGTTTTGTGAACTGAATGAGGTAACCATCATTGATGGTTCACTCAATTCATGCAACACATCCTTTCACATTACATACAATCACATTTTTTCATGATTGATCATGTATCACATTTTCACTTAAGTATAGGCACTTATACATTTCAATCAATCAAACATACTTAACAAAAAGCATATGAAATGTCCATGAGACTCTTTTCCAATTCTTACGTTGTTGTGAACGAGTGCCTAAACTGTCCCGTATCTATTTTGGATACCGAGCTCATTAATAATTGTCCCTTATCCGATGAGGATATAGGGCTCATTTTACATAATGAGCCTTAGGCTCTTAATCACTTTCTGAGCTCAAAGCTCTTTTCACATGTTGAGCTTTAAGCTCTGATCGGTGGCTACCTTGGTCGCAACTGCCATTATCTGATTGTGCATTCATATATGGAATGCATCTATCACAATCAATCATATTATGAAACATATAGTTCTTCACATTCATATTCAAGAAGCACTTTAATATATATTCCACATTTCACAATCATCGGGCCTTCTATCCGAAAATCCACTCAAGTCAATTCACATTCATTTATCATTCAAAACATAATTTAAGCAAACAATAATTGAGAGAAACCGTCTAGCTTACTTACTAGTTGCTCCCGAAGCTAATGCCTGGAAGTTTCGGCAACGTCTGGAGGTTGACATTCCAGTTGCTCCTCTATATCAAACAATATACATATGTATCACAATTTTCACAATCATAAGTGTTTAATAATGCGCATGCATCAAATGAAATATGTACAATGCATGTTCATGACAATCCCAGGTATCTTACCATCAATTTCATCACAAAACTATTCTCATATCAAAACTCATCTAAGTATAATTTACACTTAGGTTTATGCCTCACTAAAACCATTAAATTCACAATTCATTTCTTATTGACTCACTTCATATTTTTCTAAGTCACACTTTCGGGTCTACTGTTCACATTTAATTAGAAAGTGTAACTGAAGTAATTTGGTCGTACTCTCTTCTACCAAAGTGTTCCTTTATGTCTTATGTTTCTATTGACACCAAAATCACTCAATTTGGTTTAGTAACTTGGAAGATATACCTCAAACATTTTGGGGTGTTCGTATTCAAAAACAGATTACTATGTACAATTTCCATCCAGAAATTGAACATCTTAGAGACTGAATCATAATTAGACTTCTTCAGATAATTTTCAAGCCTGTATCTCTAATTTACTCCAAATTAAAAATCATCTCATTTGGAATCACACTGGTCCAAATATAATCAAAATACTAAAGGGTGTTCAGTAAGATATTCCTATTTTCACTATTCCAACAGATTCCACAATTTCATTTGATCAATCTTTTCCAATTCATCTCAGAATGCTACAAAGTTTTATTTAGAGGTAGAAAAATGTGTTATTAATCTATTGGTTCAAGAATCAAGTCATTTAGAGGTCTATAGAAAAAGTTATAGTTAAAAGAAGCAAGATTGTTCAGTGCAAGAGAAAATCCCAAATGCACGATCGTGCTTAAGCACGATGGTGCAAATTCCATTTCATCTCCAAAGTCAAGCACGATAGTGCATTTTCGCTACACTCAAAAGTCACCATCGTGCTTATGCACGATGGTGTATTCCCACCTAAAATCCAAAAGCACGACGGTGCATTTCCATTTCTTCTTCTTCATCAAAACACAAATTCTAAACTCCATAATGTTTGATCTAGAACTCCAAAATTTGCAAACTTTATATCAATGGAAAGATAAAAGAAAGATATACAACTTTCATGAAGACAATTTTGTCAAAATCTATCTAGATCGGTACTGTAAATTCATGGAAGTTTAAATAAAAAATTCAACTCTCTATTATTCATTCTCAGTGATTTTCCAGACTTCCAATTTTCAAAATCCAACACTTCAATTTTTAATCTACTCCATTTCACTTAACTCATTCACCAGAAATTCACACTACCACTAAAAATGAAAATTTAACCAAGTTTCATCAAAATCATAAAAAAATCAAAAGTTAACTTTTCATGCTCTGCCACCATTTATCAATCTCTGTATTTTCTACTTTTATTCACATTCACTATTTTCTTGTCAACTTTCATTCATACACTCATTCCCATCTTAGAACATCATTTTACAACTACTTTTCAACTCAAAAACCATTTTCTTGGTCATCTCTAAAACTCTCAACTATTTATGTATACATACATATATATACATGCACAGTGAAGAAACAGAGCATAACAACATATCACCTTTTTATACTTTAATCTTCTACACTAATCCTATACACCATTTCATTGCTATTTCTAACTCCAAAATCATTTTTACATCACCTATTCACTAACAATCTATCAAAAACTAAATTAACACTATAACCAAAATTTTCATCCCAACAACACAGTATTCATGAATTTACACGTAAATGCCATTTTTCATGCAGATGATAGTAATTCATCAAATTTATTTCATAAATCCCTAACTCTAAAGGATTTATTCACTTCTTACTTGTTGAAAACTCCAAAATCTTCAATTATCTTCAAACCCTAAACTCCATGCAAACTCACGTATTCATTGCATAAAAAGACCAGCTTTTGGTTTTTCTTAGGGTAGAAGATACAAATAGCAAAGTGGGTTTGGTGTAAGAAAAGGAAAAATAAGGAAATCCCTTAGAAGGAGTTTGATGGAAAAATCTATGTATGGGAAGAAAATTTGAAGAAGGTGACGATGAAGAAGGAAACTTAAGAAAAATCATTTAGTCTATTAACTCTTAGATATCAATAACTTAGTTCTAACCAAAGTATAAAAAGCAACTTAACATTTGTTACTTTCTTAAGGTCTAAGCTCTAACCAAGTTTCTTTTGAACTAAACTCTTTAACTCTCATCTTTACAATCCAATTATCTCCAAATTTCTTTTGATTCCTTGTTCCCTATATTTTTTTAATAAAAATCCATAATTCTCTATAAATTTCGAAAATAAATCCTAAATTCACCAAAATTCACAAATACAACAATTCCACTAATCAATTATATTTCCAATATAAAAAATTCAAAATTTTCAAAAATAACACAACTCAATCCATTTATACCCCGAATTATTCATGAATGCATGTACAATTATTTTTGTGTGTGGAAACATTCACTATTCACGTGTATGTGTATGACATATTATGCATGAGTATGAAAATGCATTTCTAAGCTCTCATTAATCACTCATTTTACTATTCTAACCTCCCCACAGGTAACGGGATGTTATACTTTGTGGAATGGAGTAAGAGCTGACATTATATGTTGGGCCCTGATTCGTAATAAGCATGTTTAAATTATTTTTAGGTTTTAGTTTGATAATTTTTAATGTGATCGGAATAAATTGAGGAATTTATTGCTTAAGTTCTGATTATTATGATTATTAAATGAAGAAATTAGTGAAATTAGATTTATTGAGGATTATTATTTTTATGTTGTATTGTGACTACTAAAGAAATTATATGAATTGAGGATCCTATGACTTTAGGTTATTGAGATTAAATGAGGGATTAGCTTTATGGATTTTTTTATAAATCAAATGAATAAAAAGGTTTGAGGATACTTGTTTTTATTGATGGAATTTAGAAGTCGGAATTGGAATTTTTGCTAAATTATTAGAATTTCAAGAATGAGTTGAATTAAATGATAGGAAGTGTATATATGTTATTAAGGCTTACGGTTTATAAATATGGGCCTTGTAATTTTTATACCAAGGAATAAAGAAGAATTGGGCTTGTAGCCTTTGACATATCTTTTAAATGAAGAAGAATAGAATTATTGGGCTTGGTAGTCCATGAAGTACAATTAAATGAAGAAGACATAATGAATTGTTGGTAGGGAGCCCAAGCCCATTAATTTAAATTGAAAGGAGGGAAAGATTGAAAAATTAGGAGGGAAAGTAAGTATTTGGGCTAGGTCCATTAGGTTTAAGTTAGGTTTTAGTTAGTTTAAGGCATGACTTAAGGCTTGGGAAGGGCTTTATATGGAGGCCCACGAAATGCTTAAATTAGTGATTAAGTTAGTTAGGTTAAGAGAACAAAACAATGTCAATAGAAGAGAAACATGAAGTGGGCTTAAGCCTTATGTTATTAAGTCATTAAGTAATAAATGAAAACTAAAATGAAAGAAGAATAGGTGTGGTCGAAATTAAAAGAAGGGAGGCTAGTAAGTGAGGTGTCTCGTTTTTAATGGGT
>JANKYE010000224.1:21657029-21671206 GCA_032467995.1 Erythroxylum dillonii
GCATGAACAGGTAACTGACGGATGAATCCTTTTGCCAGCAATGAAGCTACCACGTACAAGTTTCATCTCGCTATTATGCAGATGGAAACCCCAAGCTCTCAAATTTGCAAGAAGGTCAAGAACAAGTCTTTATCTAATATGTCGTATCAGGTGATGGTTATATAGTGTGTGCCAAGAAAGTACTACAATGTTAAAGAGTACAACTTAATTGCCCAATTGAAAACTCAGTTTCACCTAAATTAGTACTACCAGTTTAAGCAACATAAATCGTTGAAAGGTCTTTTGGAAAATCTAGCTCTGTAAGCATCAAGAGAAACATATTCCACGGTAAGAATACGATCGTCAAACAATCGTCCATGCAAACAATGTGCTGCGGTGCATGAAGCTTCAGTTCTTCCAAACTCCACAAGAACACAGCCTGGTTCGAAAACGTGTCCAACATGGAAATCTGGTTCTTCGTGTTCTTCCTTTCTAACATTGTCCAACACTAACCCACGATTACAATCCTGTAAAGCTCCACGGTCTTCCTTCCTGCTTTTATTATCGATAGGATCTAAGCCTATTCCAACCGTGTCATCCTGAAGAGTTTCTTTCAATTTTCCACTGCTTTCCACCATCGTTGGCCGTTCACCAACCATCATTTTGCTTTCCACACTGGCTTCAGCCATGTTAGTCTCATCAAGGGCCTCGTTATCATAGCATTCAATGTCATCTTTCTCCAGAGAATCCAATAAGGTTTTGCACTGCTTGTCTTCAACTGTCATATCGCTGTTAAGCTTAACTGACTGAGATGAATAACCCTCCATATATGAACTCGTAATTTTATCATCACAGAAGCAGCTATCTTCCACAGAAACCTCTTTGACTGCATCTGTTTTGGCATTTGTTTCATCCAACTCAAACCTTTGTTGATTTTCACAAGCGTTTTGTGTTTCTGGATTCAATATAGGACTCTCAGCATACTTGACAAAATTAATGGATTTAACAGCACCAAACCTGCAGATAGGGATGTCAAATGTCAACATTAATGACAATTAGCGTATCAAGATAAATGAACTGTTATTTCCTCACACCTGGTACATTCTAGCCGTATATCTTCTAATACTTCTGCAATCTGTGTATCAGACAGCAACAACAGCATTTCTGGATCGAACTGGTTAATGTCAAAAATGGAAACAACAGATATGTGATTAAATCGTGTTTAATGCAAGAAAGGTCGACATAACAAAGCATTAAACAATTGCCTGAACTACATATACATAGTAACAAGGCATACCACATTTATGAGCTTTAAGACTTCTTTAGGTTTTTGAAGAAGTGACTTTGCACTGTCAGGTATCCAGATCTCATTTCGAATACTTTCCTGGCACATGTTTTTCATTGTCAGTACAAAGTAACTCAAACAATTCGTGCCATGCAAAAACATAGGCAAAAAAATTGGTAAGGTATGTACCAAGAATGATACATCTGGTATGGCTTGAACTGCAGTTAATACTCGTCCTCCAAACTTCAGGCCATTAAGACCCGCACAAGCTTTTGGAGTCGCTGCTTGATCTGCATACTGATAACGAGAGTATAAACAGCTTTCTCTGAGTAACCAAATGGTAGGCATAAAGCATGTATGACTTTTCTTCAATAGTCAGTCTCAAAAGAAAATAAGTATTGATTACAAAGACAAAACATGTTGATTAAAGTAAAGGATAAACATTTAACAAATATGCTTGGCAAAGCTTTACGAGAATCACAGCACCAAAGGTAAGTCTGCCTCAAGTAATTGTAAAGTAACACGTATTAGAGCTCTATTACCTCAAGAAAAGCGCAAGACTCATTAGGATCTTTATTGTATTCAAACTGGTATGCCTTCAAAGGTCCAAATGCAGTAGCAATCTCCATGAACTACAACGGAAGTATACATATCTGTTCACTAAAAAATAAGTACAGTAACATAAAAAATGATAGATAGGCATAGCATACATATATATAAAGGGTTAATGATTCATTCAAGGCCAAACCTTTTTCATGTCAAAATTTTTTAAAATTTTTCAATCAAGTTGCAGACCCTTTTAAAGTGTAACTTAGCACTGCAAAACAATTTTTTTTTTTTGTTAACAAGAAGATTATGTGTAAATCAAAGAAGAGAATCGTAAGTCTAAGGTCTCTTGTTTTTTCCATCCGTCAAGTCATCTTTCTAAGAAAAGAAATGTTTGAACTGCTGTTTTACACTTTCAAAAAGTTTGGAACTTTATTGAAGAGATCGAAAGTTTTGGCACTGATGTGAAAAAAATTTTAAAGGCCATAGAACTGAATGAATCATTGATGCATATACATGTACATATATGTGTGTGAGACAGGGAGAGAGTGATATAGAGAAGACGGGATATATAGCGGTGATGAGAATAAAACAACTTTTGAGGCATCTGAGAAGAACGTAAAAAGAAAAAGATCACAACTTAATAGTTTTTTACCATTTTGGAAGAAAGAAACTTTGAAATCCCACCAATGAAAATCTGCATCAACTCAAAAAGAAAAGAAGATAAGCACATGAACCTAACAGAAATTAGCTTCAGAGAAAAACAGTTTGGGAAAAGACAAAAGCACAAGTATTGCAGTTTCCATCATTTCCTCTTTCTACACTTGCCATCCTGTCCACAACTTTTCCCAAAGTTGTACACAAAGTCCTAAATCAGTTGGCAATTGCAATACTATTAACTAAAACATGCACTAATTCCCAAACAGAAAAAGATCCCAATTCCTAAAACATTCATTGTATCAATATCACTACCCTAATAACAACCTAACAGTGAATATGGAATGATCTGACAATACCCAAATCAAACTGTCTTCATCAAAACCAGTACCTCAAAAACCGAATTGAGAATGCTAAAGATCATGTTAAATACCATAAAATTTTGCAATAATATTACTTTTCAAGTAAAAATGGAATATTTCAGTTGAAAATAGACCTAATTCACGCTTCCAACAGGCAATTAAAAGGCCAAAAAATATATAGAAGTTCGCTCTATGTTGCTAAATGTCCTCTAGATGATGATAATCTGGGTAAAATGATTTAACTGATGCAAATCTTGATAAAGATAGTGAGATATGCATGTTCAGATCTCAACAACAAAAATATTAAATGTGTGCTTATTTCAAGAAGCAATGTTTGAGGAAAACTGAAATATGATGGAGAAAAGGATGGAATAGACAAATAACTAAAAAACAGGGCAACTTGATGCTTCTATGAATAACCCAAATAATAAATAAGAAGAATAATTCTAGTTACATTAACCATTCAAAAAAATTCTTAAAATGAGGCCCCTAAAAAGATCAGCAAATCCTAAATAATAAAATGAAAGACCATCTCTAGAAGGAGAATTACATAGAAAGCACAGCTGTTCATTCACAACATTCTAACAGACTTCTTATGCAACATTTTCAGGGCACATGCTACAGTCTTTCCAAAAGTTTCATCTATTTTTATAGTGGCATTTCAAACAGGGTGAACTTTTATCAAGCACATCTTATGAGATCTGAAATTTATGCTTCTCATGGAGCTCAATCTCGCATTATCCATGTCTGTGTACATTATATGGCTCTTTAACCAATATCCATTGGAATCTAGGATAAGTGAGCTATATCCGAGAAGAAATTATTGACTGAAATTCCAGTTAATGGAAATATCAGAAAAGGATGATAATAGAAGACATTAGAAAATTCTGAATCAAGCTTAAGCTATATCCAGTCAGAATATTGAAAACTATTTTTAAAAAATAAGACAGGAAAGGGGAGAAAATTTGTAATCAAGATTCACAAGAATTCTAATGATAAAGCTTTTTGTTATGTCACAACCTAAGGCAGCAGACTATCAGAAAAGAAGAGATAACTGATACCTTATGATGTGAATTGTCGACAACATCGCTTATTAAATCTGTTGCTATACCAGATTTTTCAGGTTCACCAGTCTGCATGAAAATAGCAACTGTCTGAAAACCTGCTACATTTATAGTAACCACACTGTACCTCAGAAAATACAAAAAGCAACAATTTTACTAGGAAAAAAAAAAAAGAAGTAGCTTATCTTCAGAAAGAAACAAATATGACGAAGAAAACCATAAATCAACCTGATTTTATTAAAATAGAATGAAACGAAAAAAGTAAAAGAGTAACTAGTTAAAAATAAGCAGATGTTTGAACGTAATAATAATTCAAAAAGAAGCAAAATATCATGATATCCCACAACATCAAACATGAGAAATTTCCCAATAAAGGTTGTGATTCCAACACATCAAGGAAGGACATTTAACCTGAAAATATGAAATATTTCAGTGAAGCACAACACACACCACAGATGTGAAATGATATTACTTAAAAACAATCTAAATATAAAACAATTGATTACTTCAATGAATCACAACAGTCAAACTAGCATATGAGGATGATGACTAGTATTAACCTGCCGTACCATTACCAACTTTGTACAGAATCATACCAAGGCAATCACAAAGTGCTTAGAGAATTAGATGACCCAGCAGCACTTAGGATAAAAGCATGTCAATAACTATGCCAAAGTACAAATATCATGTCCACACCCCTAAACAGTATCCTACTCAAGTTAAATGTGCCATAGATGTTGAAGGACTATCTAATATCTCTTGAAATGAACAGAAAAGGAATATCTTACTTACAACGCTATATTCAAGATCAACATATCTAGATAGTAAGGCCCAGTGTAAGTGAAAAGGATAAGGCTTCAGTCAATTAATTAAAGAAAATCAATCACAGATATAAAAAGAGAAAGGGATTGTCATCCGGTGGAACTCTGAGGCTCAAATAGCTTCTGTCACAATCTTTTCATAAGTGAACTCTTTACTTTATTTTTCTTGTTCCATTTCAAGTGAAAATTGCATGTAAAAGTGGACGATAGCAATACACTATAGGATAATGTATACCACATACAAGTGTAATGCGGTTGAACTGAAAAGAAAAAAATATTTAAGAGAAGTAAAGGATTTTCATATTAGCAAAAAGAGGAAAGGATTGGATACCATCTGCACACTTTTGAGGAACTCGTCAAAATGCTATTTGGATCCAAAAAAATATTAACGTAGATGTCAGCATAGCCATGCCAAAGATCAGACAACATATCTTAGAAAATTATACCAAATTTTCTCAGAAATATATCAAAAAAAAAACATTTGAAAGTTAACGTAACTGAATAAAGAAATCAATGTTCTACATTTCATTAGCCAAAATATTACTGTTTGAGCAGCCTAGATCACACGGCCCAAAACCAATGCCAGAAAAAGGAGCTCCATGCACATCAAACTTGTCAATGAATCTGGATTTCTTCTTATTTAGGAGACAGCTTCATCACCATCCAGTAAAGGGGACTTAAGAAACATCCAATATTAACACCCTATTTAAAAGATTCCAGCATGACAGTCAGAACAAATCTCAAATAACCAGAAAAGAGCATTCCATGTGCAGTACAAATTTAGGAATTTACAGGAACAGTACCTATTGCCAAGTTTTGAAAATTATAACTATCTGAATTTTATTCCTAATGTACAAATAACTTAAGAACCCTACTATAGCCAATAAAGAAATTGTAAAGTAAAAATTTTAAGCTGCTCCTTCAGCTCTTATAGCATAGGAAACTACAAGTTCAACCATGTCATTTACTTTGATGATAAATGTACAGGGGAATTCCAAATGAGAAACTCACTAGGTAATAGACCTGTCAATAGGGGATTCATTCATTTTGCTGAATCCTCTTCCAGTTATATGCTTACTTGAAATTTATGATCATAAATATAATGCTAATACATTAGATGACTAAACTAATACATTCCTATCCGATTGTCAGTAATGTTTGAACCGGCAAAACAATTACCACTCCACTAAAAAAATAAGGAAGTCGCAGTAGAATGCAGTATGTTAAAACCCACATATTCTGCATGATATAGTTTCCCTTTAGAAGTCCCAACTTTGTGGTTTTAGACCATCCTACAAATTGAAGGACTCATGAAGATCAAACTAATGATATAAACAAGTTACTGGTAAAAATCAATACTCCTTATGACTTGTGACATATATAGTCTACTGCTTACAATTAATTCATCCTATTATTAAATAATCCTAATGAACTTAGCATCATCAATTAATTGCATTAGCAAAAGAAGATAACAGCAATAGAATTACACAACTTTACCCATACATTTCTAATTTATTATTTCATTTCTCAACAAACAAACAAAAAAAACTTTACCCATACATTTCTAATTTATAAAACCCAAGACACCATTCCATCAACAATATATAAGGGTTAAACCGTCAAAGCAAATCAAGGAAATGGAGATGATCATCATCGAAGAGTATAATCTAGGCAACACTTAACCAAGAATTTCCATAAGTTTTGTTGCATTGTCTACTTTATAAAGCAGAAAGTGGGTTATCTATAAGAAAAAAATTATTTCTAAGAAAATTGCTTTTTCCACTGTGCACATGAGAGGAATACACACAATTTAATCATTTTCAATCACCTTTCAGAAAAGCATTTTATCATCAGTGACAAAAATTAGCTACTTACCTACAGGAAACCTAATCTTCTAGCCTTAATTTACTCACTCGATATACAAAGGGAAAAAAACACAAATTCAGCATTGATAAAAATTCCAAACCACTCCTACCTATTAACTCCAGAAGCACACTATATATCATCCATAGGGTGTAAAGTACAATTGATAAGAGTTATAGAAATACATTTGGGTTGCTGTTTTGAGTAGTGCGTATGTTAAGCCAGAGGTCATTTTTGGAAAAGGCTTTCATTTATTAGATGGATAATCAATACTAAATAATATTTTATCAAAAAAGTACTAAACTATGTCCAATTGGTTAATATATGTGGCATCCATATTATCCCTGAAAATCATATTCATGTACTCAATAACAAAATCTACTCATAGTCGACTAATTTAAAGAATGCACAGTTATACTTTGCTATCAATTCCTGTAAAGTACAAAACCAACATAATTGTATATAAGTTCTCATCAACTCAGCCTCAATACCAACAAATTAAAAGATTTAATTAGCAAGAGCCCATGCTCAACAGCACCCCAAAAAGAATGAAAGAAAGATTCACATCTAGCGATCACTCTACTCTTTATGTAGCCCGTCATTAACTTGCAGCCATTGAAACTAGTAGAATTTCATCCATTTCCAACAACTCCATCAGTTGTAACCATCACCCTCTCAATCATTTAAAAGGTTCTCCAAATTTTATTACATTGAACACACTTAGGCTTTTGTCTCAGCATTGCATGGCCCTATATTTCAAACTCTCGCCTAATATCCAATCTATTTTCATCGTAACAGCAACCATCTCAATACTTGATATGGCCATCACGAGCATGATTATTTTAAAATCACTAGTAATCTTGGCTTTTGATTCACATTTATGCATAGTCATTGCCAACATTGTAGAAGTCATGCCAAGAATTACATTAGTTGAGTGGGATACAGAAGCATATTACACATGCACATTCACTTATCAGATTTCAGGATACCCCAAGTGACAAATTATGAATACTAAAGCATCTATTCTTAACAATATAAGTTCATAAAGGAAGAGTGCTCTGTGGTTAACTATTCTTACTGCCACATCAACAAAGTCTTTGGGACGTCTAATCCTGACAACGGAACCTGAGAAGTAATTGCCATCAAAGGAAAGGGCAGCTGAAGCATCCTCAGGTGTTAGAAATTCTACAAGAGCTTGTCCCTTTTCCTTGTTTATCTGCAGTTACCATTTTGTACAACATCAAATCGCTGGATGCAAACAATGCAATCAGAAAGAATAACAAATTTTAATAAAAACTCACAATGCAGCTAATACATGGTTGGGTTCCTTGAATGTGATTAACACCAGAGGAAGTCAAAAAATTATTAAGACATCTCATCACAGCTTTCTCAGAGGATGAAGCAGGTAGATTTTCAACATAAAGCCTCCTCATAGGACGTGTAGCTTGCGTGAGTTGAACTGTGTCAAAGGTGATTTTACTGGTTGAAAATGTATTGGGTGAAACCAAGGAAAGAGGCTTCACCACGGTAGAAGTGACAGGAACAACACTTACTATTTCACCTATACTTGAGGGCACAATCTGGTTTGAGGATAGGAAATTAGAAGGAACTGAAGCAGAAACAGTATTATCATTTGCTTTCGGTGCTATATCCCATTTAGCATTTCTCTTCTCAGGAGATCGTCTAATTGGAGGAGGTGTCTTAGCGGCACCCTCACTTCTTCTCTTCCTTGGTGAATAGCCACCAAGGCCACTTGTGGAGCCAACATACCTCCTATAGTGGCTACTTGACCCATTGTACATCTCTTTGCTCTTGTCTATATCAGAATATTGTCGGCCAGACCTGCCTTTATGAGAATATGAAGACATACCTCCATGTTCTTTAACTTGATAAGATCCACGTTTGTGCAATCTTGGTGAGAGAGAAATATTCCTTCTATTCCTCTCCTCACAGTCACGACTTCTGGACCGTTTTTTTCTGGGCCGCAGTAGCTCGTAATGAGATTTGGACAAAATCTTCCTTTCTTTTCTCTCTGAAGCTTCTAGATCATGCCCTTTCCCAATATCAAGTTTCTTCGTATCATCCCTGGCTCTAATATTCTCATTAAGACCACTATGGTGTTTTGTCCTGTTTACTCTTTCTATTTTTCCTTTATTGCCCTCTAAATGAGTCTCCCTTCCTTTTAAATCCCTTGAATGCTTCATTCTAGCTTCACTTTCAAGATTGAAACCTGGCCACTCATCACCTTTTCTCCTACCATGAAATCTTTCATCAGCTTTACTTTTATCTACTCTGTGCAGACCCCTATCCTTGCCCCTCAATTTAGTTTCTGAATTTCTAATTTCCCTATCCCTGCCTTTAGCGACATAATCATCGTTCGCAGAAGAATACATTTCTTTCTTTTGGAAAGTTGACTTCAAATTTTCCTCAGATGAGTGCTTTTGGACTGCATGATAAGACACATTACCATGTCCATTATCATATTCAGATTCCCAGTGATCAGACACTAAAACTTCATTAACAGCATCATTTCCTGCGAGTTCTTCAAAACATCCCTCCTTTTCCCGATTAAGCAACATCTTGTTCTTCCTTCTAGACATAATCTCATCAAAGCTGCAAGGTCTAATTCGGGCAGCAGTTCCTTCATCATAGCGATCTTGGCAAACCACACTTTTGAGTTTATACTTGTCCCTATGATGACTAGATCTGCTCATTTGTTTAAAAGTTTCCGACCACAAATGCCAATCCTGTAGGGCAATTAAGCCATGGAGTTTAACATGTACCTCGTAATGAAGAGTAAACTTCTGTATATCACAGCAGAAAAACTATTTTTAGTTTGTATGCATTTTGATAACAAGAATAAAGCCACAAGTCAAGCAAACTTAGTCACCAAGCCAGGATCAGAAAAAATACAACAGGAGTCACCAAAAATATCTTACTAGAATCTATGACACAATAATACATTGCCAGTTCTGCGAATTTCTGTAAACTGAACATTTATCAATTCAGTTTTAAATTTATGGAAATTTTAGGATAAAACCTGCTGTAATTTGATACGTTCAAGCAATCTCCAATCACAACAAATATCGAATTCTAGTAAATTTGCCAAAAACAACCAGAATTTAATTCATGTTGAATCAAGAAATTCACTAATTATTTTCAAGTAACAAGATACTCCTAGACCTAGCCAAACTCAACTATCATTCCAAATTCTCCCAGAAAGTAGGCCGATTCATATGATTTAGAAAATTGGGAATTACTTGATACAACACGCTACAAACCCTACCTGAACAAATTTACAAGTTTCGTAATCCAACGGAGAACCTGAATTAAGAAAAGAAAAAATAAAAAATCTTCCTATTTTCCCACGCCTTTCCACAAAAACATAGATAAGCCAGTGTTCACTACAACTATGCTTCCAAACACTGAAAGGAGAAGAGAAACGACAAGCGAGATACATGATTATAAGCATACAGTCCAGTGCAAGTATACGGGAGTTTTTACCTCAGAAAAGAAGAATGCAGCGACGCTGGGTTGGGTGGAAAAGAAGAGTTACTACTATTTTGCAGAGAAATCTTTTGGCGTAAGGTTCGATGTGCCCTAATTCATCTTTACGCGCACTAAATTAGAAACTGGGTCACTTTTGCCGAATAAATTTGACACATGGATATTCTCCCCGTTTTAACCTTTTGATAATTTGAAAATCCATCCAAAGTTTCAGGTTTATTGGGTGAATTGATACAAAATTTTGTTACATACAACATGCTAGTTTAAATTATCATCTACGGTTTAAATACTTATCATTTCTATTGTTATATTAAAAGTTAATATAATAGTCATTCCATAGATTTTTTTTTGACAAATAAAATTTTTATATTTACATATCTCATATAATGATTTGAGATATTTTGTATTAAATTATATTAAAATTCTTAGGTATTAAGTCTTTGAAAATTTATTGCATTAGTATGTTTATTGATTTTTGTTAAAAAAATCCATCTTCAATTAATAAATTATTGACAATAACTTTAACGAAAGTAGAATATTTATTATAAAGTTGCTTTTGTTAGGCAAATAAAATAAGAATTGAGATAAAGATTGAATGCAA
The DNA here is from genome assembly GCA_032467995.1 of Erythroxylum dillonii. NCBI lineage: Eukaryota > Viridiplantae > Streptophyta > Magnoliopsida > Malpighiales > Erythroxylaceae > Erythroxylum > Erythroxylum dillonii. Next base: position 21,667,715 of record JANKYE010000224.1, read on the forward strand.
AGACAAAATGAAACTGAGAATTCAAATGTTTAAGTAAAATTTCATCATTATAAATTATTTACTACGAAGAAATTCAAATCTTTATGAAGTCAAGATGAGATTGTTTAAAGAGTTAAAGCAATCAACAAAAAGTAGAGATAATATTTTTTGCTTAGTTAAAGTTAACATGTCAAGTTTAAATTGACTAAATTTCGGGCCAAGTTTGAATCCAAAAGCTAATTTAAGGCTTTTTTTTTTGGAAATTTGAAAGGCATAACTAGCCTAAACTTCCTCCCTTAAAGTGATGTTATTTTGGTTTAGTTGTCAAAAAATAACATCATTTTGGTTTAAATTGTTTAACATTATATCATTTTAGTCTAAAAGTTTAAGAAACTCAAGACTAAAATAACATTATTTTGGTCAGTTACACAAAACAATGTCATTTCAAGGTAGTTTAACTAAACTTTAGCCACTTATTAGGGGTTCGATCTGTGCAGACCAATTGTCATCCGTAACTAAAAGAAGAAAAGAACGAAGTCTAAGCTGATCACAAGGTAGCCAATTATTTATGTTAGCATCAACTTGAATTATGCAAGCTTTTACATAGAGGAGGCATGAAGAGTGGCTTGGATAATTTATAAAAGGTTCAAGTCAAGTTTCAAAAGAAAGGAGCAAGTCTTCAAAAAAGTAGTTATAGAATGTTACAAGTTGTGGATTGAAAAGTAAACTAGCATCATTCTTTTGCTAAGTTTGCATATTGAAAGTTCTAGAAGCAAAATGGCCTCAAGGTTGAACTTGTAAATGGCATCATGCTCATCTTTGTTTCACATACTGACGAAGATCAAGCATCCTAAGTGGCTTCGGATAAGGCAGAAGGAATGGGATGTCTTGGAGAGCTTGGACAATAAGGAGAAACACTTGAACAAGCTTAACAAAGTGTTACTAAGGCAAAAGATCCATTAGAGAATCTTGGAGGGCCATTGTCATAATTGTGAGCTAAACATGCTAAAAATGTAACATCCCATTACTCATGTTAGGGCTAGAATTGTAAATTATAAAATTTTTTGAGAAATTAGGAAAATGCACATCATACATAAATTAATTGCGAAATGCACATTTTTCACATTCATATGATTGTACATGCATTCATTGGCATTTTTCTAGTACAATTGAGTTGTTAAATATGATTAAAATGTGTTTTGGCAATTTTGGTATTTTTGGTGAAATTTAGAAAATATTGATTTATTAGCCAATTATGGTGTGACACGTGGCATCTTATAATTGGGACAAATGGCTTGTATGTATGGTGACACGTGGACTGCTAATGGTGACAAATGTATGACATGCAAAGAACCCACGTATTTTATGTTTTGAAAAGAAAACACTAGGAAGAGTTACGGTAGTTTTTGAGCATTTGAAGCATTTTCTGCCTGGTTTGCTCATCACTGATCATTGAGTTGCTCTTGATGGTTGTCTGTGATTATTCGTATATTGCTGGAAATAAAAGCTGAAACAAGTAAGTAACTTGATGATATTTTAGGGTGTAGGAATATAACATGCATGCATGGAATTGTGAAGTTTGGTTTCGGTGTTAAATAGATTAGATGATTGATTTAAGAGTAGGAATTGTTTAAAATGGTGTTGAATCGACTCTAGATTGGAAGATATGTATATACTCTGTTCGGGTTTTGAGAAAGTCGAAATGGTACATGCATGCATTGTGTCCGTTGTTTATCTATAGAAGTGAAGTTGATGTTTAAGTGTGAATCTTGGATTTTAAATTGTGTGTGTGTTAATGAGCTAAAAATGAGTTAGAAGAATTGTTTTGAGTGTTATCTGAGTTAATTGATGTGAGAATAAACGTGAAGAATGGAGAGAAATGAGAAATTATAGTAGTGTGAGAAAGTGAAATCTGGGATTAAAATCTAGAAAGTGGGGAAGACGAGTCTTCTGTGAAATTTCGTCGAAGCCAACTTTGGTTCGCCGCGGCCAACTCTTTTTAGTTCGTCGTGGCAAACTCTTGAGTTCACCGCGGCGATCTTTGAAAAATTTCTGAGAAAATCTGGTTTTTGGAAAGTTCGCTCCGGCCATCTTTTTTGTTCTCGCTGCGACAAAGTCTCATCCTTTACAGCTCGAACATACTTTAGCATTTTGACCATAACTTTCTCTGTAGTTATCCAAACGGGATGATTTTTAATTTGACGTAAACTATAGACACAGGGATACATATTTTATGAAGAAATGGAGTTTTAATTCTGTCTATAAGATTTTCAAGTTTTGGTTGGAATTTGAGGTAAGAATTCTACTAAAGCTTAAGAATAGTCTAAAATATTTTGAGCATATCTTTTCGTATACTGAACCAAATTGAATGATTTTGGTGTCATTAGAAAATTAAGACATTGGAGACCAATTTTACAGAAGGAAGTTTTGCCTAATTTTGTTATTTACCCTTCAGATTAATTATGCAAAGTTGTCCTGTATGTGTATTAGAAAAAAAACTGAAGAGGTCAATGAAGTTATGAGATTGTTTGACATTGTTTTGTTCGATCCAGTTGTAAATATACATGGTATTCATAAGGGCTTTGTTATCTGCATGAATTGTTGATAAGGATCGTAATAAAGTACCTCGGAATTGTCATTGAACATGCATTGTGCACTCTTTCTATACATTGATGTGCATAAAAGAACACTTGTGCAATTGTGCAAAGTTATGTGATATTTGTGAATGTGTTTTGTATATTTTAGAGGAGCACATCGGACACCAGTCGGATATTGCCGGACCATCTTGGCAATAGCTTATTGGAGCATACTGTGAGTCAACTTAGATGATTTCCTAGGATTTATGTGATTTGATTTGTTTAAACTTCCAACATTATTAAACTGTTTGCGATTTGTTTATGAATTTCGGACTTTAACTGTCCAGGAGATCAATATTTGGGAATGTATTGGAAGTGCTTTGATTGTGGCTTTGATTGCTATGGAATTCTGAATGTTATGTGAATTCTCAACGAAAGTTGAATGTTGGACTTAGGTCCGATGATTATGAGTTTTGTTTGAGCATCATATGTGATTGTCATATATGCCATATTCAGTTTTGATGCATTTTATAAAATGCATGCTCAGATAAAGACATTATGACTTGAGTTGCCAGTGTAAGTGTAAGTCGACTTGTACTCTTCTGTAACTCGACTTACGGGTGCGTAGTACTATAAGTCGACTTGTATATCCTGTAACTCGACTTATGCTTGCACAATAAGTCGACTTATATATCTTGTAACTCGACTTATGCTTGTACAGTACTGTAAGATTGTTAGAGTAGTGCCCTAAAGGCAATCGCCTTCAGCACGTTTTGTACAAAGGTTTGTACAGTCTTTATGAATAAATAAAGAAAGACATCTTTCATTAATTTGATGTTCATTATTTATGAATTGATTTTGATCTTTAATCTAATTAATGAAGTCCATGATATATGACATAGCATGAAGGAAATTATGATGTGATCATACTACTGAG
>JANKYE010000224.1:21794390-21808690 GCA_032467995.1 Erythroxylum dillonii
TGCAAAATGATTTCTTAAAAAGTTTTGAAATCTATCGTTTCTCCAAACTAAGCATGCTTTCTTTTTCCGATCCAACACCTCCCTTTCCCACTCTAGGTAAGGCTCTACATTCCTTTTCTTAAAGACTGGGATCTGCATCTTGATGGATTTAAGGTCTCCATCTCTCCGATTAAATGGCTCAACTCCCTGATCTCTCCTAGGTCTGCGTGTCTCAAACTCCTCCTCCTCCTCCTCCTCAATGTCATCCTCTGGCTCATATCGAGGTGGTGGTTGCTACTACTGGCATACACCTGCACGCCTCCCCTGAGGTTCCTTATGTCTCCATTTTCTGAGCTCATCCATATGTCCCCTAATCTCAGTTAAGGCTAGATTGAACCTCTCAAATTGTTGCTGCATGGCTCTCAAACTGAAAGCGATATTTGTATCTCCCCCTTAGTTGTCATCATTATTGCCTCCCTGTGACCTTGTAAATAAAATGATATACCTGCAAAACAAGGTTAGTGATAAACAACCTCACGCACTCCCTCACGTGTTTCACTCAAATGATGTCACTCCCCTCATGTTTAAGTCACAACAATGACTCTCTCAAATAAGCTCACAATTTTGCCATTTACCACTCAATCTCCTCTGAAATTCAATTCACCACTTGGAACCAGTTCTCAACTGATCAAAAGAATCAAAAGGATATGAAAATTTTGAACCAACTAGTAAGTGCGCGTATGACGAAACAAAGAAAACAAGGAGAAAAGAAGAAGAAGAATTTTTTAAGAAATGTTTTTGGGGTTTTTTTTGGCTTTTTTGACTTTTCTTGGACTTTTTAATGATTTTTTGGACTTTTTTTAGATTTTTTGAACTTTTTTCTTTTTTAATAAATTCTAAAATTTCAACAAAAAAACAAGAAGAATAATTGAAAACCTAGCCAAAATAAGAACAGGAAAAAAGATTGAAACCTCAAGCTGAAAGTTGATTCACACTTGAATTGATGAATTGATGACAATTGGATGGTAACGGGTGATAGTTTCTTGAATTCTAATGGAGTTGAATAAGAATTCTCCTTTACACCATCACTCTGATACTAAATAACACGCACCACGAAATTAAAAGATTGAAAAGTTCAGATTTAAGGAAAGAAGAAGATGATAGATTCGAATTAAACTAGAATTAAATATGATATGCAGGGTTTCAAATTTACCTACAAGACCTCCTGAGGAACTTGTCTCGAGCAACCTAGATAATGGGTAAAGAACAAATGAAGAAAGTTGTTAGGATCAAAATCACGCCACAATCTAATTAAGTTGGAAAGAACAAGAGGGTTTTCTCCTCTCAACATGACCGATGGCTCACAGAAAATAATATGACCAAAATTTCCCCCAAAACCCTATTACATAAGTATTTATACTTAGGTCAAATAATAAAAGACTTGGGCTAAATAATACATGGAAGCCCAAAAGAAATATAACTTAAAATAAGTCCAAAATAGAATAATAAAAAAACACGCTTAAGCCTGGTCCATCGCGCTCCCAAGTCTGATCATAGGCGCGTCTCTCCTCTCGGGCTTAATTGATGATACACAACCCAATACAATGGTCTTCAAGTCCCAAGTGAGTCTAATCCAAGGATTTGAGATAAATAAATCAATTTGAGATGTGATTCAGATAGCTCTCCTCCAATAGGCTTGGTGCACTTCATGCTCTCCACAAGTTGGCCTACATACACATAGAGAGCCTCCTTGAGTCTCTCGGTCCTAGCTCTGGACATAGGTCCATCTGGAATGACATGCTCGCCTCCATCATGCACGCCATCTTCACGGTGATCCTTACTCCTGCTTACATTAGTTTGGTTTCCTCATAAATGAAGAAGAACCTTGTGTTTACAAGAAGACTAGTGGGAGCACAGTTGTTTTCTTAGTCTTGTATGTGGATGACATACTAATCATTATAAATTACATTTCTATGCTTCATTCTATGAAAGCTTGGTTAGGAAGTTGTAAAGATAGATCAAGAAGGCTTATTGGACTAAGTCAAAGCACTTATGTTGATAAGGTTTTGCACAGATTCAATATGCAAGAATCTAAGAAAGGCTTCTTACCTATGTCATATGGCATGGTTTTAGTAAGGCTTAGTGCCCATTCGACACCAGATGAGTGAAACCACTGAGTTGGATCCCTTATGCATTTGCTATAGGATCCATCTTATTTGCCATGTTGTGTACTCATGTGAATGTTGCATATTCTTTGAGAATGAATAGTAGATATCAGTTAGATCTGGATGAAAGCCACTAGATAGTTGTTATGAACATTCGTAAGTTTTTGATCTATGGAGGTAAGGAAGAGCTCATTGTAATTGGTTACACTAATGCCAGCTTCCAATCAAGGAAGGATGACTTCTGGTCACAGTCAGGAATTGTATTATACTTGAATGGTGGAGAAGTGTGTTGGAAGAGTTCCAAGTAGAACACAATTTTGTTGATTCAACAGTAGAAGCTAAGTACATTGTTGCTTCAAAAGCAACAAACGAGGTTGTTTGGCTTAGAAAGTTCATCATTGAACTTAGTGAGACTCCTAGCATTATTGTAGCACCCCACTCCAACAAGACATGTACCCGACATCCTGAGGGATATCTGAGTCTGTACCCCGCGAGGGTTGCATGCTAGAGCACTCAATCTTTCAAAACTCAGTACAATTTTTTTTAAGCCACAAATATAAAGTGCAGGAATCGATAACCAAATCGGCCCCACTTTATTTATAAACATTTTCAATCATAGCAACAAAATCATTAGAAATTTCAATAGCCATTTGGGCCTGTTATAAATACAAAATACTTATCAAAATTTCATAACATTGCAAAAACCATATACAAACATTTTCGATTTGGAAATTTATTTCAAAACAGAAATATTCGAATACATAAGTTGCAATAATTATAGAAGGCTTAACTTGATACAAAATAAAGGAAATACTAATGCATATGCCAACTAATCTCGACCTTTATCTCTTACTTGCATGCCGTAGGTATACTCTCGTTTGTCTAACGGGGTACTTTTCATGCCTGAAAAATAATTACAAAATTTGGGTGAGTTTTGGTGAACTCAATGAGGTAACCATCATCGATGGTTCACTCAATTCATGTAACACACCATTTTACATAACATGTAATTCACAATTTTGCATAATAGATCATGTATTACACTTTTACTGCAACATAGGAAATTTCGACATTTCAATCAATCAAACATACTTGATATAAACACATATGAAATTCACATGAGAAACTTTCCATTTATTACGTTATTGTGACCGAGTGCCTAAACTATCCTGTATCCATTTTGGATACCGAGCTTATTAATATCTGTCCCTTATCCGCTCGGGGGATACAGGGCTCAATATATATAGTGAGCCTTAGGCTCTTAATCACTATTAAGCTCGAGGCTCTTTTCACTCGATGAGCTTTAAGCTCTGATTGATGGCTACTCTGGTCACAACTGCCATTATCTGATTGTGCATTCATGAATGGAATGCATGTATCATAATCATTCACATTATAAAGCACTTAGGTGTTTACATTCACATTCAAACAACACTTCAATATACAATCCACATTCACAATCATCGAATCTTCTGTCCGGAATCAACAATCAAACACATTCATTTATCATTCAGAGCATAATTTAAGCAAAAAATAATTGAGAGAAGCTGTCTAGGTTACTCACTAGTTGCTCCCGAAGCTAATGCCTGGAAGTTTCGACAACGTCTGGATGTTAACGTTCCAGTTGCTCCTCTATATCAAACAACATACATATATATATATCACAATATGCACAATTATAATTGTTCAATAATGCACATGTATGAAATGAATTATGTACAATGCATGTTCCTGGCAATCCCAGGTATCATTACATTAAAATCTGAAGTGATTCCATTCAGGTATACTATTCACATTCAATCAGAAGGTGAAAATGAGGTAATTTGTCAAACTTTCTTCTAGAAAAGTGTTCCTCTATGTCTTATGTTTCCATTGACACCAAAATCGCTCAATTTGGTTCAGTAATTTTGAAGATATACCTCAAACATTATCGGTTGTTCATATTAAAAAATAATGTACTATGCACAACTTCCATAAAAAAATTCAACAGCTTAGAGACTGAATCATAATTCGACTTCTTGAGATAATTTATAGGCATATATTTCTATGTTACTCTAAATAAAAAATCATCTCATTTGAAATATTGTAGATCCAGATATAATGAAAATACTGAAATGTGTTCAGTTAAAGTATTCCTATTTTACTGTTCCAACAAATTCCACACTTCGATTTGATCAATCTTTCTCAATTAAATTACGAATGCTACAAAACTTTATGGAGGGATAGAAAAATGTGTTAGGAATTTATTTCTTTAAGAATAAAGTCATTTGGATGTTCAGAGAAGAAGTTATAGTTGAAAGAAGCAATATGGTTCAGGTTGCACAAGTATTTTTTGGTGCAGGAACTATTAGGGAGTACTGTAGCATGAAGTGACAAATAAAATCATAGTTTGTCCAAAAATTCACACTCAAAGGTGTGAGAGAGGGAAGTCACAGGTGTGAGTGACTCATAGGCAAGAGGGAAGCTGAGTGTGCAAGAGTCATGGGAGTGACAGATAAAGACAAAAATTGGCTGAAAGCATACTAGTTAGACCCGTCCCATGTTTATCATTCTAACTCTCTCAATTCATTTGAGATGGATATTATTTTTTGTGGAGAGGTATATCAATGTCTTACGAGTCTAATGGTCTAAATCTCATGTCATTTGGAGGTCAGATGAAGAAGATATAGCCAAAAAACCATCGGATGTTCATCAGCTAACAACCCTCCAAAGTCGCTATCGTGCAATTGTGCAATGGCGACTTTCCCCTTTAAAACACCAAAGTCACCGTTGTGCTTATGCAAGATGGTGCATTTTCAAAATTCCTTAAAATTCGCAAATCTATTTTGAACCCAAATGCACGACGGTGTAATTCCACTTCTTCTTCTCCACCGATAAATCAACTTCAAACTTCTATAAATTTTGACCCATAATTCTAAAATTTAGAAACTTTAGATCAATGGAAAGATAAAAGAAAGATATATTACTTTCATGAAGAAAATTTTATCAAAAACTATCAATATCTGTACAGTAAATTCACAAAAATTTCAGATCAAAATCCAACGCTATTACTATTCATTCCCAAAAAATTTCCAGACTTTCATTACAAAAATCCAACACTTAATTTTTTTTATTTCTAGTTTTTCTAATCCATTTTCTTAAACTCATTCACCATAAATTCATACCACTCCAAAACAAACAAGGTTAATCAAAAACCATCAAAAGCCAAAAATTCATATTTATCTTATTCATACTCTGTTACTTTTTTGCATTTTCAACTTTCGTTATCAATAATTATTCTTCCTCTCAACTTCCATTTAAACACTCATTCCCATCTCAAACCATCATTTCACAATTGCTCTTCAACTCAAAAACCATTTCCTGGATCATCTCTAAGTTTTCGTCAACTCATATACAACATACATATATATAAGCTTGCATAGTGAAGAACAAAGCACATATCACCTTTCCATATCTAATTTTCTACACTAATCCTATACACCATTCCATTGTTATTTCAACTCCAAAAACTATTTCTACAACGTCAGATCACTAAAAATCCATCAAAAACTAAATAACACTATAACTAAAATTTTCATCTCATCTACAGTGTTCATGAATATGTATATACATAAATGCCATGATCCATGCAACTAAGAATAATTCATCAAATTATTTCATGAATCCACAACTCTAAAAGGTTTATTCATTACGTGCTTGTTGAAAACTCCAAAAGCTTTAACTATGTTCAAGCCCTAACTACACGCAAAATTACATATTTGCAGAGAAAAATAACCAACTTTTGGTTTTTCTTAGGTAGAAAAGACAATTAGCAGTGGTGATAGAGGTGTGGGATGAGGAAAAGCAAAGAAATTCCTCAGAAGGTGTTTGATGGAAAACTCTGTGTGTTTGAAGAAAATTTAAAGAAGGTCGCTACGAAAGAGATGGAAGCTTATGAAATAACGCTAACCCCTTTTTAACTCTCAGATAACTCAAACTTACTTTCTACAAGGTTCTAAAAAAGTCAGTGATACTTGTCACTTTCTTAATGCCTAAGCTCTAACTTAGTTTCCTTTGAAACTAACTTCATTTAGCTCTCATCTTTACAATCCAACTATCTCTATATCTTCTTTCGATTTCTTTTCTTCTTCTTTTTTTCCTATTTTTCATATACTCTATAAATTCCTAAATAAATCCTAAATTCACCAAAATGCACAAATATAATAATTCCACTATTCAATAAAATGTCCAATATAAATAAATTCCAAATCCACAGATTTCCTAAAATCACAACTTGGTCCAAATATACTTGGAATTATTCATGAATGCATGTACAATTCTTTTCATGTGCAAAAAAATTTAGTATTCATATGTATGTGTATGCCATATTATGCATGAGCATGAAAATGCAAATTCTACGCTCTCATTAAACACTCTTATTTACTATTATAGCCTCCCCATAGGTAATAGGATGTTTCAATTATGAATCTAGTGGATCTTTATTATGATAATAATGGAGCCATTTCCCATGTTAAAGAAGCAAAATCTCATCAGAAGACCAAACATATACTCAGGCATTTTCACTTTATTCGACATATTGTTGAAAGAGGTGATGTGAAGGTGTGTAAAGTGTCAACAGATCTTAATGTAGATGATTCGTTGACTAAGCCTCTCTAACAGGCTAAGCATGATCGTCATACTAAAGCATTAGGTATTAAACATTTGGATGTGTGATCATATTTTTGGATAATCAATTTGTAATGCCCAGTTATTGTTTGCTGTGTTCATATTTAATGGATTTATAAATAAATTTGAATTATGATCCTATGAATAATGTGTCCCTCACAATTGCCCATTAAGTGCGTGACTTGATAATGAGACCTTATTGTAACATAGATACAATTAGTCTAAAACACCCCTAGTCAATGTCGTTAATGCAAGGAATAATAATAACAATTGAGACTAACATGTTGATTAACCGATGACCATGTTTCAAGGGTCATTAATATGGAGATATTATGTTAATCATAAGGTGCTTATTACCGAACATGCAATTGGACCAATATGCTAAATATAGTCCTTTGACTTGAGATTGTCACGGATTCCTACGTATGGATTAGTTTCTTTTAACATTATCAAACGTTAGCTGTAAAAGGTGATTATAAAAGCGATACTCAATTATGCTATGAATGATATAGATGGATGTGGATGAACAAAATGGAATTTGTCTCTCTTATATAATGGGAGAAATATATCTCTGGGACCCTCAATGAGTCGAGATTGAAAAGTTACACAGTCGTGCACTAACGAGGTTAATGTCAGTTGTTTGTTTCACTGTCTAACTCAGAAATCAAGAAACTTAATTGAGCCTAAAAAGGATGACACTATTTTTTGCCTTATGCTTAATCGAGACATGATGAGACAAAGGGACTACTTGAGGATAATTGGTTTTTTTGCAAGTGGGATATTGTTAGTATATGCCCTGCAAACCAATTATAAAGTGTACTATAATTAATTAGTTGTGATTCAAGTAGTGTCATATTTTGGCCTTATTTAATATTAGGTAGTTATGATATCTTGCTGGAGACCACTTATATCTTATGGGCCTAAAAAAGGTTTTGGCCTATTACTAATATTAAATAAGCCTACAAGGTTGCATAATAAGTAAATTGAACATTCAATGGGCTTGAATTAGACTTGGGATTTGGGCCTTAGAGTTTAGGCTTTGGAATTTGGGCTTTAGGCTTTTCCTATATATATGGATAAATGAGATGATTAATAAGCTGAAGAGTTTCTTGCTCAAAACCCTAAAGGAGATCATCCTCTCCTAGAGAAAGAGAGAGAGGGACGAGTCTAGTGTTAGCACATTAGAAAGTGGTGTTTCAGTCTTGTGAGAGTGTGGATGCTGGTAAAGGAGCGACACTGGACATGCTCTTCTCCACACTACCAACTCCCCTGTATATTTTTGCTGCATGAAAGGTATAATCTTAGATTTGGTTTCAATATTCACATATGGATACTCAGTTGATAAGTATATTGTTGCTGATAGTCCAAAAGTTCTATCAATATCATCTTAAATCGTTGCACATGTTATGGAAGTTTTTAACAAAACCTTTAAGAGAGTAGTGGAAAGAATCAAAGATTTTAGATATCATTCCAAACATAACAAGCTAAGAATTACCAATCTATGTCTTTCTAGATGATCTCATACTCCTTTCCAAGGCTGATGAAAGTTCTGTATCAACACTTATGAAAGAATTGAAAATATTTTACAAGATGTCTAAATTGAAAACCAATTGTTGCAAGAGTTGCATTTATTTATCAACATTGATTATAAGTAAGCAATCTGCCATTAAAACTGTCACTGATTTCAAACTACAGATACTTCCTATATTTTGTCAAGAAATTCCCATTTCAGCTAACAACCAAACATATGAAGATTTCAGTAAACTTCTTAACTATATCAACTGCAAAATCTCTTCTTAAAGTTCTAAATTACTTTCTATAACTGGCAGATCTGTGCTTTTCTTATTTATACTAAATTTAGTCAATGCTTTTTAGTTTGTACATGTTGTTATGCTCAAAATAGTAATCAAATCAACAAAGATGATGTGTAGCAGGAGATAGTGGTAGATCGAGTAATGTTTTATGGGTTGTTTAGTATGTGTTTAGTTGTTAAATTGAATAATTAGTGCATGTTTAGGGTAGAATTGTGTCGTTTAGTTAGAAATTTGTGTTGTGAGTGCTTTATGGGTTGGAGTATGTCATTGAGCTTGTGTTTTGCCTATTTGAGGTGCCTTAACGTGTTTGTTAATGTTTTAGATCAATTATAGAAGAATGGAGGAGAAACTGAGGAAGTTCGAAGCAATAACTAGGGCCACGATTATGACAAAGGCAAGATGAAGGAGCCAAAATCGTGGCATCTTCTACCACAATTGTGACAGAAGGTAAATGTCAGGGCCACGATTATGGCCAGCACGCATTTTTCAGGGACATTTCAAACTTTTTGAGCCCATGAAAGCCCCAGAGTTTGCCCTAATTGTAAAATACTATAAAAGGTAAAGAAACGAACCCTAAAAGAAGGCTTGCATTTTGCCACTTTAGGAAAAAGCTTCTATAGGAGAGAACAAGAAGAGAGAGAATAGGAAGAAGAGGAGAGGGCTTCCAACACTGCTATCTTCCCAGGTCATACTGGTTCCGTCCAAGTGACGTAAGGTAGTGGTTTTTCGCTTCATCTTCATCTTTTCTTGCTTTTCTTATGAAGATCTAGAATTACAAGGTTGGAATTGGGATTGAGATATGTATTTGTAGTATTTTAGTTGGTCAATCAAGTAAAGCTAAAGGAGAAGAGAGTGAAAAGTTCTAAAAGAACTAGTTGCTTGATTTCAAGGTTTGGGATTACACTTAGTTTAATTTCTATTTGTTCAGATTGAATGTGTAAAAAGAAACATTTTGATATGGAATGGTTTCTGGAATGATATTTTGGTTTTACTTTGCTTGGAATTGGTTAAATATGACAAGAGAGTAAAATGTAGTGGAATTTTGTCTTAGGTTTGTTTGAACTAGTCCCCTTGCTTTTGCCATACCTAAAACTACAAACCTCTAAATTAAGTAATTTTAATTGGAGATGAAACTTAAGACATAAAAATAAAAAATTTCTAGGAAATACCCTAACCTGATTCTGGCTAAATGGTATTGAAATTTAAGATTGACAGTGGTAACCTAATGCTGCGCTTGTTTTCAAGTAGCTTTTGATGTTTGATGTATATCACATGATTTAGAACACCATATGACAAGATTTTCATTTTATAGTAACTAAAGACATAGGGAAATAAATTTATTAAGACTTAAAAACCTAATATGAACTTTTTATGTGAAAATTTCTTAACAAATGGAGGTATGAATTTTAGGTAGGGGATACGATGGGAAGTAAATTACATTATTTTGAGTTTGTTTTTGTTTATGATTTTTACTGAATCATATCCAATCCTTTTTGGATGTTAATGAAACTTTGAAAATAACTAGAAATAAATGAAATATGACTGATCATATGTTAATTGGGTGATTAAACATTGAAATTTAAGATTTATCATAGTATATGCTAAAGGAAATTTACATATATATAGATGATTTATATGCATATTTATTTCTTATATGTGTATAGTGTGATTATACAAGTGTGATTTTGATACACTTCTAAGGGTGGTAAATTATGATTTGCATGTATGAACTCAAGTATAGATATATGATTTGTCAATATATGAATTATGAAATTGGTAAATGGTTAAAGGAAAATGTTATAATACCTGCTTCATTATTTTGGTGATGGATAGATAAGCATGCCTATAGGTTTACAATGCAGCTGCTACAGTTTGTCTCTAGTGGTATCTTCATTTGAGACTACAATGTCTCTATAGTTTGATGCCTTTGAGTATTTATAGTTCGATATTTTCAGGTATCTATAGTTTGATATCTTCAAATATCTACAGTTCTTATTATTCACACCCACAGGAATATGCAGGCCTAATATAGAAAGTAAATTAAACAATTATAAATAAGAAATACAACATGACAACATGAATAATTGGTATTTATAAACATTTGTATTGATTGTATTGATCATTTATAATGAAGAGCAGTTGTATTGATAATTTGTATTAGTGAACATTGAATATCAATGTTTGGCTTATAAATGTGAATTTACGATATTTGAATAATACATTGAATCATATTTTCATTATGCACCTTGATTATTTATGCCATCACTATTTATAATTTTGTGATATTTATGAATGTGTGAGCTTGGCAATCGATTGTTATGATTAGTCATTAAAACTAAATGTTTCCCCACTATGTTTTTAAGCTTAGCATGTGTGTTAATTTGTGTAAGTCCATGTAATAAGAGTGAGGTACAAGAATCGTTTATAGGGACTAAGGCCAATAGTTAGTAGTAGATGTACTTTTGGATTGTATCTTTTGGGTTAAAGATGATTGTATGTGTAATAGTTTGTAACTAAGAATTTCGGTTATATGCAATATTTTTTTGGATTATTATGTAAATTCAAAGATATAATAATACTCTTAAATGATAAAAGTGATATGAAATTTTGTAATATGCATATGTATAACATTAAATAGGCAAATGTGTGATGGCATTCCTTATAAATTAATCAAAATATATTCCATAATTGTTTGCACAGAAATTTGGTTGCTACGTATATGGCTTGTTATAGGTTCCATATAAGGGGTGTTACACTTACTTAGGGATAAAAGTGGATTGGGAATATTTTCTCTCAAACTAATGAACAATGCTGAAATGTCCAAGTGGTTATGGAGGTTATTAATTGCCAAGCTTTCCTAGTGGTATTATAAATCCATTTACATAATAAAAGCATATGGACTATAAAGATTAAATCTTCCTATTCTTTAAAATTGAAAGCCATTATAAAGACTAGAGAATCATTGAAGAATGAATTTACTTATCTCATTAGAGATGGTAAGCAAACCAACTTTCTATTTTGATAACAGGACATCTCTTGATCATCTTATTAACTTGCAAGCTATGAAATGTGACAAACCTGTCATTAGTGAAAAAATAATAGTAGCTGATGCACTAGTTGACAAATAGATCATTATACAAAGCTCTATCCCTAGACGCATTTGTGAAGAAATTGTTCACACCAACTTGAGTGAAGGGGAGGATTATATTATCTAGAAGAATTTGAAAATGGCAAGTATAGCAACCAACTTTATAGGAATTTTATACAGAAACGTTATAATAGGATTCCTAGGCCCAAAGTTGTTTGGCACAAACAATTTCATCGAGGACATCAATCTGTTATGGCTAGCTATGAAAGATAAGTTACCAATAGTGGATAAGCTGTAGAGATTCCTAAATATCCTTAATTAGTGTATTTTTTTGATGGAAAGTTGAAGAAAGTACTAAGCATTTGTTTTTTTCAATATGTTTATGTCAATATTATATGGAAGTATGTATTACATCATTGATTTATTCATGATGCACTTGGAATATGGGATTGCATGAGGAGATGCTATAGTGAAATCAAGCATCCTGACTTTATAATTGAGTGGTCATTCAGCCTAGCTATAGCATGTCCAGTGAAAGCTATATGGGATTAAAGAAATACTAAAATTTTTCAAGACAAAAGTCTAACCATAGAATAATTCAGTAGTAGAACATGATGCAAATCAGAGGATACATGAGCATACATAATTCTAGACTCTTTCATGAAGACTACTACAATATAATATGGAATTTATAAACCTATAACTATATTCTATCTTTGGGCTTATAAGCTTCTAATGCTTGATTTTCAATACGTATATAACAACTCTGTAACCTTTGATTGCCTTCATGGCCTAATTCATTATTATTATTTCCTAAAAAATTTATATTGATGAGTATGACTATGATTAATTGGTATACTTCATTAGATAAGTTTAGCATAACCCAAAGATAACAACATTTCTAATTATAGTATATGTAATTGTCAATGATGTAAAAATAATACCAAGCGTTAGTTTTTGTTACTTTGTGTATTATTGTCTCACCAAAAGGGTAACCACAAGATGAGCATATTGTTAATATGATTGTTTCTTGATTCTATTTATGAATTTAAATTATATGCCAAATCATTAATGAATGATAATTTAACATATTTTCCTAGCATCTAATTTTTATGGTTATTCACTTGCAAGCTTCATCTATGATGAAGTTTAATGAGCTTAAAAATACTAAATAGTGTAATCAAGTTTAGTTTATCCTAGGGATCCTAAGTCTTGACTTGTCACTCTAAATCAATAAACCCACTGCTCTTATTGATATTAGTAGTGCTGAAGAAAAATCCTCATATGAATTTTGGGAAAGATTAATTAGATTAATTTTAATGTTTATGCAAATGAAAGTGACTCGTAACATTAAGGTTGCAATTACCAAAACTAAAAGTGCTAAGGAATATCTTAAGTTTATGAAGATATTCATCAATCTGAATTTGCTGATAAGTCACTTTCCAGGACTTTAATGGATACACTAACAACTTTAAAGTTTGATAGTTCTCATACTATGCATGAACATGTCATTGAAATGATAAATACAATATTAAAATTAAGATCCATAGAAATGGAAGTGATTTGTGCAGTGTATTATTAACTCACCTTTTAAATATAGTTCATTCCAAACGAGTTTTAATACTATAAAGGACAAAATCAAATGTGAATGAATTGTAAAATATGCTTATTCAAGAGGAAGCAAGGCATAAGAAATATCCAATTCACTCAATTAATTTTGTTGCTCATTAAAGAGATAGATATAAGTTCAAAAGTGATAAAGTAAAAGGAAAGAATATATTGTATAAGGTTAAATTCTCATCAACTTTAATAAGCAAGAAGGAATTGATGAAAAATAGATGTCATTTCTATAAGAAAACTAGACATTGTTAGAAAGATTGCCTGAAATATAAGGCATGATTAAAAAAGAAAGTTAAGTATAGAGTTCTAGCATGTTTTGAATCAAATTTAGTAGAAGTTTCTTATAATATTTAGTGGATTGATTATAGATGCACTACTTATGTTACTAATATGATGTAGCGATTCCTTACTGATAGGTGTTACTAGTATTACTTATGTCCTTAGTGCACGATTGTGGTTGATTTATGTACTCTCTATCATGATCATGGCAGATTCCCCACGATCGTGGCCCTATGCTTAAGTTTTTGCAATGATCGTGGGTTATGTTGGTGCTTCTATCTGGATCGTGGCATGCTTACTATGATTATGGGACTTTGTTTTTGTCCGGTTCTCCTCTGAAACTCCTTCGAATGTCTTGAAACACTAACTAACTGATCACAACACCTTATATATATATAATTGAAGTTTAAAAACATGTTCTCACCTAAAGAACACTTAAAACACAAATATTTATGAACTAACACAATTCTTAACCTGAACACATACTAAACAATCAAATTAACCACTAAACAAATATCACATTTGCAACATCCCACTACCATAGGGTACATACCCAAACACTTAAAAACATTCAAGTACATATCCCATGATAATAGCATGTTAGAGCAAAAATATATCCAACTTACATATGGCATCAACTAACATCATTTGAAAGTCAACAAATTTTTAAATCATTCATTGCATTTATCC
>JANKYE010000224.1:21874831-21889215 GCA_032467995.1 Erythroxylum dillonii
ATGCCACCCTCGCGGGGCACGGACTCGGATATCACTAACGATATCGGGTTCGGGTCACTCGGGAGTGGGGTGTTACAGTGTATGTGTGGAAAATTGCTAAGTATGGAAAATCAAAGTATGAAAGTATGCTTTCTTTGTGGCTTCTAAATGCATGCTATGCAAAGGAAAATTAAAATCTATTATCAACGACAAACAAAGATGACAATGACTAACCTACAGAAAACCAATTTCTTAGTTCGCCGACAACAGCGCCATTTTAATCAGCCCTTTCGTTTGATCTTAAGATCAGCCCCTTGGAAACCGAGTCAAAAATGTTAATTCCAAAGATTGCAATATAGGATGCAACCTTGGGTCGTCTCACTTAATCGGAACTTAGAGAAAAAGGTTTAAGCTAGCCTAATTGTCAAAAATGCAAACAAAGTTGATAAAAGGGGGGTTTGGATCATTGGTAGGAATTAAGAAAATTTAACTAAATAAAAGAAGAACGTATAAAAAGGTATTTTTGGATTTTTGGGAAAATGGAAATTGAAAATTCAAACAATAATCGAATATGATAAAGTCCTCTTGAAAACATACTTAGGCTATCGTGATTCAAACAAATTTTTCGGGATTGAAATTCACTAAGTTTTCGAATAACAATCCTTAAAGAACTCTTTAAGTCCAAGATTTTAATCAATGAATTCCATTTCTTAAAACCTTGTTAAATGCATCTTAGTGTGTGAAATGGACAAGTTAATGCAAGTGTTCAAATTGGATCAAGTATAATCTCAATATCAAACACAACTAGGCAAATAAAAGAGGATTAACACAATCACCAAAAAGGCATATATGAAACTCCATATATTAAGCATCAAAGTTCTACATATAACCAAATCCATAACAAAAGACACCGTTCAACACTTGATTAAACTCTAACCAATCTAATTTAACTACACGGTCGTAAACCCTAACTTAGAAATTTACAACTATTCAGTTAAACTTGACAACGTAAAAATAACTCCCCTTTGAAGTCCAATGAACTCAAGTCATTGCTATATTTTCAAGAGGGAATTATGATCTAGTTGTGCATGACTTCGGAACCCTTCACAACTGCAGAAGCTCCGATGTCACCCATGGTAGCAGTAGTGACTGGCGATGAAGTTGACAATGAAACTAATCGGAGGTGGCTGATGATGGTCGCGGATGAGAGGTAATAATGGTCGTCAGGTGTTAGCCGAGGGATATATCTCCACTACCTACCGAATGGAAAAAATCTCTTTTAACCTAATTTGGCATGGTTTTTAAAGGATGGGTCATAAGTCAGGTCGGAATAGTGACAGAATTTTCCAAATTTAGTCCGGATACCCGACTGTTTGCCGCAGTGATGAGAGAGTTGCACCACAGCATGCACTTTCTGGATCACTCGCCACGGTGAAATAATTAATTTACTCCGCGGCGAGATATTCCTTCATGGTGCACCGCGACGAGCTTTCTTTTTGGTGTGCCACGGCGGATGTTCTGGAACTCACGTCCTCATGTTGATTCATCTGACTCCTTTTGACTCCTTAGGCTCCTACAATCAAAAATAACAATTTGCAGTATCAATTGTCCTTAGAAAAATTTATAATGCAATTAATGGCAATTTGTTACAATTTTACTATAATTATTTCGCCGTGGCGAGTGATCCAGAAAGTGCACGCCGCGATGCAATTCTCTCATCACCAAGGCAAACAGTCAGGTATCCGAACTAAATTTGGAAAATTCTATCACTATTCCGACCCGACCCACGACCCATCCTTTAAAAACCATGCCAAATTAGGTTTAAAGAGATTTTTTCCCATTCGGCAGGCATTGTAGATATATCCCTCAGCTGACACTCGACGATCATTATTACCTCTCATCTGCGACCATCATTAGCCACCCCCGATTAGTTTCATTGTCAACTCCACCTCCGGTCATTGCTACTACCATGGGTGACATCGGAGCTTCCGCAGTTGTGAAGGGTTCTGGGGTCGTGCACGGCTAGATCATCATTTCTTGAAAATGTAGCAATGACTTGACTTCACCGGACTTCAAAGGGGAGTTATTTTTACATTGTCAAGTTTAACTGTATAGTTTTAAATTTCTGAATTAGGGTTTACGACCGTGTAGTTAAATTAGCTTGGTTAGAGTTTAATCAAGTGTTGAACGATGTCTTGTGTTATGGATTTGGTTATATGTAGAACTTTGACGCTTAATATATAAAGTTTCATAAATGTCTTTTTGGTGATTTTGTTGATCCTCTTTTATTTACCTAGTTGTGTTTGATATTGAGATTATACTTGATCCAATTTGACCACTTGCAGTAGCTTGTCCATTTCACACACTAAGATGCATTTAACAAGGTTTTAAGAAATGGAGTTCATTGATTAAAATCTTGGACTTAAAGAGTTCTTTAAGGTTTATTATTCGAAAACTTAGTGAATTTCACTACTGAAAAATTTGTTTGAACTATGATAGCCTAAGCTTGTTTTCAAGAGGACTTTATCATATTCGATTATTGTTTGAATTTTCAATTTCCATTTTCCAAAAAATCCAAAAATACCTTTTTATACATTCTTCTTTTATTTAGTTAAAATTTCTTAATTCCTACCAATGATCCAAACCCCCCTTTTATCAACTTTGTTTGCATTTTTGACAATTAGGCTAGCTTGAAGCTTTTTCGCTAGGTTCCGATTAAGTGAGACGACCCGAGGTTGCATTCTATATTACAATCCTTGAAATTAAAATTTTTGACTCGATTTCCAAAGGGCTGGTCTTAAGATCGAACGAAAGGGTCGATCACTTGGCATAGGAGTAGCTGGTACATGCCTTCCTGCATAAGTACTTCCCTTAGACTAAGATAACAAGGCTGATAAAGGAGATTACTAATTTATAATAAAATGACTGGGAGTCACTATACAAAGCTTGGGAGCATTACAAGGATTTACATAGGAGTTGTCCTAACCATAATCTACCAAAGGAATTTCTATTAAAAATTTTCTATATTAGAGTGAATCCACCCACGAGGCGTATTATAGAAACAATTGTTGGGGGATAATTGAGGAAGCAGAGGATTTACTAGATGAGATAGCAAATAATAATTGTCTTTGGACATATGGTAGGAGTAAATAGTATTCGACTTTTTGAGAAAAGAAGGGAGTCATTGTTATCGATTCAATCATAGCATTACAAGATGAGATCGCTAATTTAATAAGACAATTGAACAACCTACAAACCTTCTCATCCGCTCTAGTGAAGGCAATTCAGCTTAGATGCAAGTTATGTGGACAAGTTAATCATATTACTATTGATTGCTTTTTAATGTAAAATAACAATACGGAGCAACTCAACTATATGGACACATAATTTGGTCGAGGAGTAGGGAATAATCCTTACTCTTAACAAATAGAATCTTAGGAGGAGGAACCACCTAAAAGTTTCTTGGTCTAACAATGTGGGCAATCAATTTAGAAATCAAGGCCCGCTTGGATTTCAACAAGATAAGTCCGGTGCCAACGATTCAAAACAGGACAAAATTATGGATAGGATTATAAGTATGGAAGAGAAGTTTGAACAAGTAGGAAAGAACCATACTTCTTCCATTCATAATTTGGAGGTTTAAGTGGGCCAACTTGTAATACATTGTCTACAAGAAGTGTGGGGAGTCTCCCAAGTATTACTGAAGCAAACCTAAAGAAGCAACTCAAGGTGATCACACTTAGAAGTGGGAAAGAGCTAGAAAAACTAGTGGATAAACAGGCTAAAACCCACTCTATAGAGGACCAAGAAAAAGGGAAAAAGGATGAAGAAAAGAGTGAGTACCCTCCTTATGTTACCCCTCTTCCATATCCACCCAAGATTATATTCCCTCAATAATTATAAAAGAACAAATTAAGTGCACAATTTGCAAAGTTCATGGAGAAGATGAAGACTTTGCAAATTAATTTATCATTTGTGAAGGCATTTAACCATAAGCCCAAGGATAAGAAGTTTCTAAAGGATATATTATCAAAGAAACAAACTTAGGAAGATAAGTTGACTGTAGCACTAACTAAAAGTTATAGTTCCATTATCACCAGTCACATGCCTTCCAAGTTAAAGGATCTAGGGAGCTTTATGATACCCAGTGTAGTTGGAGATTTGGAATTTGTAAAATACTTATATGACCTAGGAGTAAATATAAATCTCATGCATTTTTTGATCTTTAGAAAATTGAGGCTTGGTGATGTGAAGCCAACTTCGATACTTATTTAGTTGGTGGATCAATCTGTCAAGAAACCATTTGGCATGTTGTAAGTAAGATGTTATCAAAAAGGAGGATAAGTTCATTATTCCTATGGACTTTGTCAGGTTAGATTTCAAAAAGGATAAGAACTGTCCACTATTTCTTAGATGGCCTTTCATGAACATTGGAAAAGCATTGATAGAAGTTTATGAAGGAAAATTTCTTCTTCAAATTGGTGATGACCATGTGGAGTTTAATATGATCAAACTCTTGAAACATAAAAAAGTAGCTCTTGTATGAAAATAGATGCAACGGATAAATGAATCAAAGAGAAAGAGGATAGTTATTTTAAAGAAGTAAGTTATGAGGAACAAGTGACAAAGGACTTAAAGCTTAAGGAATATATGGAAACCCCTATTCAAGAAGCTAAAGTGGTAGAGTGGACCATGAAGATTGCAGAAGAAGATGAGCAATTCACCTTCCTACAACACAAACTGTTTGATTCTATTGAAGATTCGAGGAGTTTTATCATTCTTGATTTTATTGATAGTTTGCTGTAAAAAAAGGCATTACTAAAATTACTATAGATTTTTTAATTTGATTGATTATGTCCTTTTTATTATCTCACAACATGTAGCTTATTTATAGGCTATTAAACTAAAGTTAGAAAACATGGGTGGAAGAAAGCCACTCATAATTGATTCGTGTTGCGTGTTTAATGATGAAAGGTCAAGTTAGAGACCTTAAATTAGCATTTTCAATAGTTAGGTTATTTATTTTGAATTCTAGTATTTATGGTCTTAATTTTAATGTTTTTATAGTGGTTTGGATGGACAAATTTCTTATTTATGAAGTTATTATAATTTAGGGAAGCAAGCTCATTGGTGACAATTTATATATATATATAATATATATAAAGGAAATAGGACAGGGGTGACAATTTTTAGCATGTCATAATCGTGTCTCAAAGAGCACAATCATGCATTCGGTGTGAACCCTCTATCAAGATCATGCTTCAAAGGCATGATCATGATCGACAGAGTTACGATCATGCCTTGTGGTTGACCAGGTTCTCATATGAAAAAAAACACATGCACATGCGCACACACCCCACTCTACCCCTCCCTTTTTAACCCCAACACCTTATAATCACTTTTTTCTCTTCTTCTTCATCAATTTTATCTCTAAAACTTAGCAACCACTATCAAACTGTTTGACATCTATCTTCATTTTCTTTAGGGTTTTCACTTATTTCTTGTTCCTTTCACTTAGATACATATTTCTCCTACATATATCTACTAATTTCCACACAAATCTTACATCATTAGAGTGTTCTTTACAAGATTTCTTGGATATTTTCTCTCTTCACATTTTTGGATGTTTTTGGTGAATTTTAGTGTGATCTTGGTTTATTTTGTAGGTATACACTTATTCATGGTGCCAAGAATCAAACAAAGTACTAAACACTTATAACCGGAGAGAAAAGCACAAATGTTAAGGAAAGGTGTACGTGATCAGGCCGTGAACTATGGAGCCCCTTTTTTCGATTTATTCAGAAGGTGAAAGTTTTTGATTCCAAACTCTTCACTCTATGACTGTTAAGGCACCTAAATACTTTGATTTTGAAATTTTAGAAAATCTATGGTTGAAAGATAAGATTGAGACTTTAAATAACAAAATTTGATAAGATAAATTTATTGATTTTTAGCATATTGTGTATCAGGAATTAACCCTCAAAATTTTTACTACTTTACAATTTAAGTTATAAGATGTGGATGAGATTTTGTTTTGATTGAGGGGTCAACCATATAATTTGAATTATGATGTTATGCAAAAAATTGGTGGAATGATAATTTTTGTGATAAGAGATATTGGAAACAATTAACAGGATTGGACAACTTCGTAGTTAGAAATGCCCATAATAATAATTTCATTCTTAGTCCTGAGCATTTGTCACTTCATAAGTTTATATGTCGTACTGTTTTTGGTAAATCAGAAAGTAACAAATGTTATGTTAAAGAATTATTCATTCTGTGGTATGTGGATAATAATGTTCAAGTTTATACAACCACCCATATTTTTCATACTATAGCTACATCTCTTAGAAAGAAAAGTATTCATCTTATCATGGGATATACTGTTACCATGCTTGCTGTTTATTATGTTGTATCTATTGAGTGACTAACTATTGCTTTTCCTGAGTTTCTAAATCTATCTCAGTTAAGGCAAGTTGAAATCTTAGAGGTCCATCATATGGAACTTTGAGATATTAACTCCAAATCTTGTGTGAAATATAGGACAGACAGGCTACTTCGAGTTCTACACCAGCATAATAGCAAACTGAGGTCTCAACGAGTGAAGAGAAGGAAGATGATCAAATGGAAGGCTAGGACAAAGTATTCAGTTTGTTCTCCGAAAACAACAAGGTTATAAAGAAGATGGCATAAGAGCAACGAAGACAGCGATGCAATATAAAGAAGATTTTTAAGTACTTTATTGCTCAAGGAGCTCAAATTCCTTCTCCTACATTGTTAGTGCCTTAGTATCCATAAGTGGTTATACACTCTAAACTTTCTTTTTGTTAGTTATTTTTATTTTTATTTGCATTGTTTGGTTTCTCATAATGAGGACAATGTGTTCCCTAAGTGTGGGGACGTTTGTGCATTAGCATGCCATGTGTGTGAATTTGGCATAATATATTATGTTAGTTTTGGATTAGGTTGACATTGTGTGAACATTTTGCTACATATGTATGCTTTAGGAGAATGTGTCAATGGCATGAATTTAATGGAAGTAGTTTAATTTGAATATGATCATTTAATTTTTAAAGGCATATTGACATAGGAATTTTAAGTTTTATCTTTAGATGAATATACGTGTAAATTAAAATACGACACCTATTTTGTTCACTTAAGATGTTTTTTGTTTACATGTATAATTAGAAGTCAATTGAATTGGTTAGCATTACTGGTAACCTTTCATAAGAATAGTTGGGTAAAAAGAAATGAGGTAGGTTTAGTAATTAAATAAAAATAAAATAAAATAATAAAAAGTATGTTAAATAAATATAAGGCTACTTCAACTTTTCCAAGGAGTAGCTCAGTATAAAGACGTAGTCTCTTAGATACGTATGTGGTCTATAATAAGATGAAACTCCTAACAATGAGTCTGAAGTTTACGATGGTCAAAGCAAGTCATCATAATACAACTGGTAGTCTACCATATGGGATGGTTTCGACTAAAATTTTATGGAGTGTCTTTTGACAATATAGATTGGTATGAACTTAGAAAGTTCCATTCATCCATTCCTGACTAATTTGGATAGAAGTTGAAAGACAATGTGTGGGTGTAGAAGAAAACTGAAAATGCAGCTAACCTCATGGGTTTTGCCCCATAAAAAACAACCCCGCCACATTCACCAATAGTCTGATCCTTCAAAAACTAAAGGAAATTATTTCCAATCAAGATCAAATGCGTGGCCAGATAGAAAGCATGCAAAATCAAATTCTTAACATGTAGATTTTGCTTTGAAAATTTCTGAATCTTCTTAATGACTTTGTCACTATTTTTGCTTGGTTTGTCTTTATATACTTGTGATATTTTTTACTTGTTAGTTATTTTCCCTATAATTTTTGATAATAAGCAGGGGAATCAGTCATATATTTGCTCTCGATGATATTGATGATATATTTGCCTGTTCTCTGCTAATTGTTGAAATATGGGTGAACTAAATTTTATGAAGTTTAAATATGTGATATGCATAAACGAGAGGTTCCTAAAGGCTTCTATGATAAAAAAGGCTCCTTCAAATCATAACTATGAGTAAACATATAAAGTCTATAGGTATCTTTCGAAATCCTTTATTATGCTTTGAATTTTGAAAATATATCTGTTATTTCTTGTAATCATAAAAAAGTGAAAGATTGTTAGCTTAAGGTTTATATTTAACGATTTCGATGATAACTATATAATATTTCAAATTTCAAATTGGATTTATTTCCTTATATAGGTAATAATATAATTCTTAAAAGAAAATAAAATCATAGGATAATTGCTTCCATTCTTGCAGGAACCTTCTTTATGAACTTAGCTAATTAAAAATGGTTCCATAACATTTGAAAGGATCTTACTAATTTGAATATTTAACTAACTCTGGAAGTTTTGGTAGAACTTTTATCTTAGAGTCTAAATATCGAAGATTTCAATAGAAATGATATAGAAGATTCATTAGATCAACTAAGAATAGAATGAAGCAATGAATAGTTGGAGAAAATGTCTACTTAAGGAAAAGCCACTTCATCTGTGAGGCAAACAGATTTCGAAATACTTTAGCAGCATCAATATTCTTAAAAGTTACATCAAACTCCTTATGCCTTAGAAAGTGAAAACACTCTATCAAGAGAGAGATTGTTATTCTTTCAGAGCTTAGATTAAGCTTACCTTATATTTATTTTTGAGAGCTTGTAGAGGCTTGTTAAACACTTCGAGTGTGGAAGGTTAGAGAATCTTGAAAAATATGAAATTATAAGCTTGGAGAGGCTCACCAAATTTAATACTTGGATTCTTATAGTGAAATACTCAAGTTGGATACTTGGGGATTAGATATAGGCTTCGTTATTAGCCAAACAAATATAAATCGACTATGTCATTCTTTCTCTCTTCCAAACTTTTAAATTCCGTCTTATAAGTTTGTGTTTTCAAGAGGCTCCTTTGGTTTTACAATAGGCTCCTTAGGTTTTTATATCGTAATAGGTTCCTTTCGTTTTTGAAACAATTAATATGCTCCTTTAGTTTTGAACATCAATAGGCTCCTATTGATTAACAGGCTTATTTCCATTTGAACCCTACTAGGCTCCTTTCAATTAACATGATCCTTTTGTTTTCAACATTTACAGGATCGTTTTGAAAGTTGATAGGACCCTTCTACCTATAGACTTATTTTGTTTAGCAGGATATTATCAATTTGAAAGTACCTTGCATTTTTTTCACACACAATTCACGCCCACTCTTACGTGTGTTTTGCTTTATCAATAAGTAATCAAGTGCATAAAAGCAACAAATTTGAAAAATTATGTGCAGACAAGTTTTTGGCATAACTCTTTTGAGAGACCTTAATAATATTTTCTACAAATTCTCCTTATTCCTAATAAAGAATAAAATAAAATATTGTTATAGATATACATTGATGACTTTTTTAAAAGTGTTTAAGAAATTTAAAATATTCAATTGAATATAAAGTTAGAAAATGAACTAGGATTGGAAAAATGAAAAATGTACCATATAGAAATATCATTGAAATGATTGAATTAATAATTATTATGCTTTCAAATCAGTAATACTGATATAACATATTATTAATTATTGCTACATTGAATATTGCTACATTAATAGTTTTTATTGCAATTAATAGTTTATTGCTACATTAATAGTTTTTATTTACATACATTGAATTTTAATTCCAAAATTTATGCACCTCGATATGTTAACAATTTTCGGTTATACATTTTTAGATATAAAGGATTTAAAAAGTTTTGAACTGTGTTTGGAAGATTTTAACTACTTTTTATTAACAAAGTCAAGGCTCATTATTAAATTTTTTAGTTATAATAAAATTAAAAATTTTAAAAATAAATGTTAAAGTAATTTTAATGCTAATATGATGGAATACTCTTATTCTAATATTACAACCTAAATAGAATATGATTGTTGTAAATAAAATAGAAAGACTGAAATTTCATATCAACTTTGATAACTTTTTCATCAGTTTAAATTTATCTAAATATGATTTATCTAAATTAGAAAGGTAGATAATCCTTAAAAGGGATCTATTTTCTTATGCTATAATTAATTTCGTTGCTCTGCATCAAATTTTTTCATTTAAATATTTATATTATTACTAAATTGATATGATTATTATTACAATATAAATTATTTTTACTAATATAATTACATAATATTTTTATGTAATATATGTTTCTTTGTTTATATTTTACTTATAGTAATTGATTATCAATTATTATAAATTTTCTATCAAATTAGGAGGTACTATATTATGTATAAATAAAATTTAATTTTTAAATACCTATAATTTTTAATAATTTTATAACATATACAAAAGAGATTAATTATGTATATAATAACTATACATTAAAATTTTTTTAAACACTTGATTATAATTAAAATTTAAATAAGTTAATATATTCTAAATCAAATTATTTTGATAGCAAATATTAATTTGTTATACTAATTCTAATAAAAAATTAAGCAAAATTGAATGCAAATCATGTTTACCGTGTTTCTGTCTATCTTCTTTCTTTTCATTCTATTCCTTCTAATTCTTCATGTTTCTTATTTGATGGCTTTGGATTCCCTTAGTTACTAATTTTATTAATATTGTACTTTTTGCTCTAATTTATCTTACTAGTTATCGCAATTTCTTAGCTTTAATTTGTCATTTTTTGCAATGATATATGATTGATTTGTTTTTGTATGCTCCTATGGCTTCTTCCCTAATCCTTCATGCTTTTTCCTTATTTCTCTTAGTAGCTCTTCTCTTCGACGTTGTCTTAGTTGAATAATGTCTTCTTGGTAGGACTTTATCCTTCCTAAAGTATTTCCTTTTTGGAAAGGTTTTTCAATTCTCCAACTAACTTTCTTTGGTTTAATTCCTTTTTATCATCTCTTCACTATTTCAATTAGACTCTAACCAATTTCTTTTAAACATCTCTTAATCTTTTTCTCCCTTTATCTAATGGCTTAAAATTCCTTCACTCTCTAAATAGGCTCTCTAATACCCCTCCTTCTACAAACACTTCAAACCTCATCCTCTTCGTTCTACCTCTTTAAGCTAGTTTCTCTCTAACTTGAGTTCCTCTAACACCCTTAAAAATTCAATTGGTTCCAAGTAATTAAAGTTTCCTTGTTGTATGATAGACTTTGTTACATCTCACCCTTGATCTTAGATGATAACAATATAGTCTCACCTATTAAAAGTCTTAAAAGGGAAAGCTTCTAAATGGATAACCTCTTTAGGTTTTTTCATATAAAAGAAAAATCTTCCCAAATATGAATACTTAGGCTCGACATTATTACAGAAATATGGGGCACTAGACACACAAATCAACGGAGAGAACCTTTTCATTTTAAGGTTTGAATATGAAGCCACCAAAGAAGAATACTTGAGGTTAAGAAATAAACAAAAAAGTGATATATGGTTCATAGAAAAAATGATATAAGCCCTTTATTAATCACTTATGGTTGCTTAAATTCCCTGATGGTAAATCCATATTCAAAACCAATATAATCTGATACTATTATCCTATAGAAATCTATATCTTAATATAGAAATTTTAAAGAAAACTCCCTTTGAGATTTAACAATTATCTAACATAAGCTGGAAGGCTATAAGGAGGAAGTTGTCAAAGGAATGCTTAACAATTTTTAAGGTTCAGAATCTTACAAATTCTTTAGCAAAACTCTTTAAGCTACTGAGGTAGCCCAAAGACTTGTAATCAATAAAAAAATGATCTTTATCAATTTTCAAGGGACCTTCTTAAATAATCTTAATATAGATAAGAATTATCCAACTACATTCAAGCTTTAGAAGTGTATAATTCACTTTTGAAGAAAAAGTTAAGAATTCAATAGTTTTAAGGAACAGTAGTTACTTCATTATCCTTTTAAGGAGAAACACTAATAATGCCTTTTGATTATTTTCAAAATAGTTTGGGAACTAACACTAACAATTATTTGTCTACATAAGTTATAACCTCTTTCATTTCTTAGTAGACCATAAAAGAAGGCACTAAAATCCTCCATAAGCCTTTTAACTTTTTAAAAATTGAGAAAATTCTCTTTAGCCTTCATCCCAGCAAGGCCCTGTAGCCTAATAGATTAACTACCATTTTGATTCATGATTTATGGAGCCTAATAAAAACTGAAATCACTAATGTAATCATGGAATTTTTTGGTATTGCCAAAATGTTGAAGGAGCTCAATAAGACTAACATTATCATCATACTAAATATCCTTAATCCATCAAAGTTTAAGGTTTATAGGCCTATCTTTTGTTGCAACATAATGTACAAGATTATCTCGAAGCTTTTTGCTTCCAAGCTAAAGTTGGAATTAGGCTTAATCATCTATTATAGAAAAAATCTTATCGACTCAAGAATTATTCAAAAGTTACATCAAGAAGCATTATTGAAGAGTTATACTATAAAGATTGGTTTAACAAAGAATTTAATTATACTAATTAGAGGTTTGTGCTACACTCATTGAAAGTATTTGTTTTTCCCTCTTACTTATTAGATGGATTAATTATTTCACCTCGATCACATCTTACAGCAAATTGATCAATAGTGAACCCACTCACATGATCAAAGGAGTTAAACGCTTAAGATAAGAAAATCCCTTTTCTCTTCACTTATTTACATTATGTATTAACATGTTCATAAGGCTAATCAATCATAACATAAATCTTAATGAAAAGTTCAAGTTCTATATTATATGTAAAAAGTTAATAGTCTTCAACCTTTAATTTTTTGACAACCTACTTCTACTTTGTAGTGAAAACTCAAATTCAATAACTACATGAATGAATTATTTGCATATCTTCAATAATATCTCAATTTTTTCCATTAATTAGGACAAAAGTACTAAAATTTTTTATTTCTGAGCCAGTCACTTAGTAAGTTGGCTCCCAACATGATATGTCTTCAAATCAAAAGAACCTCCATTCTCCTCTTTAGGAATACTAATCAAACCAAGTGACCATATTTTAGAAATTGCTAGCCATTACTGAATAACATAAAAAAGGATTGGTCATCGGATAAATTGATGCATTTCCTATGCAGGTAAGGTTTAGCTAATTATTCAATACTCCATAAGCTAAATATCTACTGGCACTCTCTTATAATCTTTCTAATGAATTTAATTAAAGCAATACAAAAAATGATGAGATAATTTCTCTATTTTGGTGGTGTTGTAATGAAATAAATAGCAAAAATTAACTGATCCAAGTTATGGAAACATAAAACTAAGGGGGCTTGGGAATCACCCCAATAAGAATTTTAAATAAGATGTCAATTACTAAGGATCTGTAGAATTTAGACTAATAAAGACTCTTTATGGGTGCAATGGATTTCTTAAAAGGAAGGAACTTTTAGATAGAAAAACCTAGAGCAAACTCCTCTTAACGCATGTTAGAACTTCTAAAGCTTAAAGAATGTCTACAAATGGAAATCAAATGTAGAATTCGTGAACAACACATCACTATAGTATCACTACAACAAAACAACAGATTTAGCGTCGTTTTGGAAGTAGACGTTGTGAATGGTCTGAGGATTTCACGACGTCTGGAAGAACGTCAAGAAAAGATGGAATATTATGAGATGTTGTATTAAGATGTCGGGGATAAGGGAAGCGTTTAACGTCGTCTTGGTAGAAAGACGTCCGAAAATAACATAAACGTCGTTTTGGAGATATATACATCGGGAAAGTCAGGTCCACGTAATTAATTTTCCCTCCCCCCAATTTTCCAAACGAAAACTGAAGCCCCCCGTTCTTTCTCTCATCTTCGTCAGTCTCCAGCGTTCTTTCTCTCATCTAACCTCGTTCCCTCTCTCATCTTCTGAGTCTCCCGCGCTTGCGTTTCTCCCCTTCCCTCTCTCATTTTTTGTCGCGCTTAGAATCTGTGGAGATTGCTTCATCTACAGTTGGCCCTCTATCATCACCAGTCGGAGTGCATGTGCGTGTTGTTTGAGGTAAGTCATTGAAGTAGTTTTGCGATTAATGTCGGGTAATGTAAGTTTTTGAGTCAGATTGGAGTGACGATTTAATCTGGGTTTAAGATTGTGAAGTCGTTTGTTTTGATTAATTTTTATACAGTGATTCTGTTCACCGTATAACTTCTTATATGGTGATTCTGTTCACCTTATAGTTTTTCATCTTACCTTCTTAGGCTTCTTTAGGTCTACTTTAGCTTTATGAATCTTGAGAACGAGACATTACATGTTTTGAATGTAATGTCTATATCCAAAGGTGTATCTCAGATTGTGAGTAGAGAATAATGGTTTCAAAAATTTCCAGATTGTGTATCTTATGATATGTATGCATAAGTCTGGCTATATTTTTATGCAAAATTTAAAACATATATAGC
>JANKYE010000224.1:21925605-21940177 GCA_032467995.1 Erythroxylum dillonii
AATTTATTTATTATTAAGATTTTTTAAAACATGGTTGATGTAAATACTAAATTAGTAAAGTATACATTACAATAGTACAACATACTAATGGACTATTTTGTAAATTTTAAAAATTTTAGGGACTATTTTATAAATTTAAAAAATTACCAGAAACGATGCCAGGTACTGACCGATACCGGTACAGTTCTGTTCCAGAACTCAATCCAGTACCGAGTCTGGTACGATATTCATAACTCTGGTTTTCAATTCCAGGGGAATAGATTTATCCCATTAAATTTGGGCATTTAACTAAACCCACCAAGGAGGTGTTATCGAGTTTTCATTCCAATTTTAGTGTTTATCACGTTTATTTTGTACTCTTTTATCCTCAGCCTTTACCCTACCATCCTCTTTACTTCCTTATCACCTCTCAATTCCTAACGATCTCTCGTCCTGCCTTATCACGTCTCATCAACGAAGGAATTTTTTGTTCTGCGCCTCTAAGTATATTTTCTGAAATCCCTCGTTTTAATTTGAAATAAACTATATAGAATCTGGTTTCATCTCATTGTAAATGGGCTTTTGCTCCTTTTTTTGCTTATATATTCTCGTTTTATGATTTAATCAAGAGAATAATCAAATAATCATATAGCTTATCTAATGATCGAAAATTGCGATAAAATTCCTTGACAAAACTGATTAATTTTTTTTTTCAAACATATGGATATAACCCCAATAAGCATATGAAGGGCAAATTATTTTCATTTTTATTGAGGATAAAAATAGTACTGTATTATTTTTCATTCTCATTAATGCAACAAATTAAACAATATTTTAATATTAATATAGAAATTCAAGTTACTAATCAAACATCATTTTTTTATTTTTCATACCAATCTCCATTCCTTTCTACTATTATACTTATATTCATAGTCAACTCCATGCTCAGACCAAACATATAGTTAATTCTATTAAAACTATGCATAATATCTTCTTTTTAAATATTAAATACTTTATTTTTAAAAATATTTTAATAATAACCTCATATTTGACACGATCCACAAATATTTACATATATATAGGTAGGAAAGGGGAGAGAGAAGTTTTTTAGCCCAATTGACTTCAATAGCAAGTGTATTAAAACACGTTTGACCATGGGAATCAACGGTTAAAATCAAGTCTTGTTATAACAGCAGGTATGACTATTATGTCCTGCGAAATGGGACCCTCCTACTTACCCCGTCCCTCGTCGGAAACGAAACCTACCACTTTCCCTTTAATATGAAAAGGGATTTGAACAGAAAATGAGACTTCTTCTTAAGTTCCAGGTACAGTTCGAACAAACTTTCAAAACGTTTATGAAACGGGGCTGCTTCATTATTTTTGATAATCAAATTCTCGTTTTCTTTCCCACTACTACTATTATATCAAATGGAAATTTCATTTTTTTACGGTATAAATATATTTTTGATGGCTAGTCAGTAGTCACTGTCACTCGGGCTTCAACGCTTTACATTAGGGAAAGAAGGTTTCCTAAAGCCAATGGAAGATGCCATTGCCATGCTAGCCCATTAAGTCTGGATGTTGTGACCATAGCAAGCGCTGGCAGAATAAGATACATTCCACTAAGCCATAAACACAGAAGAAACTTGATCTTTACCATATGCTGATATTACAAATCCCATTTCTTGAAAGCAATTAACTTAAAGAACAAAGAAAAATAAGCAGAACAAGTGTTGCTACAATGGACTGCGTAAGTTCCAGTGTTGTTGCCACCGCAAGAAAATTCGTCATCAGGTTCGGTTTGCTAGTGACAGTCTGAAACAACCTACAAGTATCAACATATGATGATTTACATACTAATTCACCACAAACATTTCATAGCTACATTGGATGTAAATCAACCAACTTTCCACAACAGAAAAGAAGACTTGGAAAATGCAGATTGTACCCACAGATGAGCTTGCTGCCCCCTCACCTCCACACCTCCATGTATAACAGTATCATATGGCAATCCAATCAGCCCTTTTTTTCATTGATCTTGCTTCTGAATGGTGATAACAAAGAGAAATAACGAGAAGCTGCAGTGAAAGTGTAATTTTAGACAAATAGGATCTGAAAATGAAGAGGAAGTGATTAAATGGATGTTACATGTGTTATTACTCTTTTGAGGAGAAGTGCCAGCACTTAGACTTTCTTCTTGAGAGATGAGCTTCTTCAAAGTTTGAACTGTTGAGACAGCCAAATGGATGGTCTTAATAATCAGATAGTTTATATTTCATGCTTCTCACCTGACATAAACATATAGTTTATATTTCATGCTTCTCACCTCACATAAACATGTTTCCGACCAACTTCCTACTTTACGGCTATTGAGCCAGACAAGCATGGGAAAAGCCAATGTATATTAACTTGCAAAAGACTCTCAAAGCCTTTACTGTGGTGTTGTACTATATGCCATATTGCAGCATACAAAACTATTTTAATAGATAGCTGACTACTTCTAAAAGTGTCGGAGCATTAAATATTAGCATTTCAATATGAAATACAAAGGTTCATTTCAAGTCCATCTATATATGAAAAAATGCAACAATGCACAACAAAGATATATATTAAACGCACTGCTTAATCAAATAGCTGCAGAGCCCAACAGTGCTGTAGGCAATGCATCTAGCAAATGATAAATTAAATTAAACCCCTTGGACAAAAAAATTAAAAAAAAAAGGAAGATTTTATTGAGCATAGCTTTCATCCAATTAAAAAATGGAGCAAGCAGGTAATTCTAGCTGTGGCATGTATTATTAGGTAAAGACTTTTAACACATCAAAACACATTGCATGTGACATGGATCCACTATCGTGAGTGCTGTGGGAGATCAATTTAACAAGAAAAACCAATAATATTGACACGAGCAATCTCACTACAATGCACTGTGACCTTTCAAACAAGATACTAGAATAATATGCAATCCATTCTCTGGCCTCAACCAATAGCTTAAGTTTTTAGGTTAACTGGTTTTGTGACATGGTATCAGAGCGTTTATGTGGTTGAGCTTTTGGGTTGAATGGTTTATTGGAAAGAGATGCCCTCATGTGGTCAAGTGGTTTAAGAATCTGTTCTTTCATTCCATAGTTCATTTTTTTGAGGTTGAAAGAGGGCAAAGAAAAAGGGTTAAATCCTTCTTGCACTACAGAGCAGGCAGTTCTTAAGCGTGGGATGTTTGCTACTAGAACATGGATCTTTCTACAATTTGTCAGTGGTTATTATATAAAGCAGACTTTATAAGCAGCTAAAAGGATTTTAAATAATGACAAATTACATAATTCTTACCTTCACCAGGGTCATCGTTGGCAACGCCAATGTCTGCCCCAGAACTTACACTGACATTGTCCGGTTCAGTGTTTTTTTCACCTGCATCATGGTTCTTTCTTCCAAACCTCAGTAGCTGTCTAATTCCTTTAGATGGCTTATTTGCTGCTTCAGGGATCTTTTCTAATTTCAAGTTTTTTGAATCAGATACATAAGCTTTTAGGGTCTCTGCACCAGTTGTTTCAGTCTGTAAGTTCACTGGAGGTGCTTTTCCATACTCAGAATTCCCAGTACAAGGGTCTTCCAAAGAAGAGATCCGAGCATAAGGGGGCTGGTATGGTCCAGTGGAGCTACTCCTTGAATGTTTGGGCTTCTTTTTCTCTTCATTAGATGCACTTCGAGTGGCAGTCTGACAGCATACACAGCATGAACCAAAGATCAACTCATCAATCAATCCCAAAGAGAAATTGAACCATTGATTTCCAAGATTCAAAATGTTACAAAAGAGTGGACAGAATTAATCTGGTTCAAGTTAAACAAAAAGAGTACTAAGCATTCACCAAGTTGAAGTGCTTCCATTAGTTTAGCACCATATGCAAATCAAACCTAAAATCAGGTCAAAAGTTCTAAGTTGAATCAAACACCGAGAAGTCAAATGCTTCCAAGAACATCTATGTCAATTGAAGAATAGTATATTATATGAGGTCATATCCTTGAACTCCACACTCACCTACCTCTAAAATATGGTTTTGGACTTTTACCTGATGTTCACCAGTTTCTTCTCCAACCACAACCATGGTGAGTGGCAAAACACGTGGAGTACCAGCATGATCCTTTACCATCTCAAGTTTCTCTCCAGTACTAGAATCACTTGAAAGCGTCACTTGTAAATCTTTATCTCCTTCCAATGTGTGCACGGAAGGAAGACGGAGCTTATCAGATTCTAGCACCACTATTGTCTTCTCGATTATTGGGTTATCCCCATCATGTGAAATATTTTCAGAATTTACTTTGTATTCATTACCTTTAGACTTAATGTGATAATTACTGCCACTTACCTTATCTAGTGTTTCCGTTATTGATTTTCCGTGTACATCCTCAGGTTCCTTTACAGTTCGAATTTTTATTTCTGAAAGAGATGCAGCCTTGCTCTGATCATATTTCATTATTGCAGATATTTTTTTTATCTCAGGCCCACCAGAGGCCTTTGGCTTTGAAATGCGTTCCTGATTCCGTGGTTTAACTGCAGAATCATAATGGCTGGTAGTTAACTTAGGTTCTGATAACCTTCTAATCCTGGTCATTGATGCCTTTGCATCAGGAGTTATAGTGCCATTCTTTTTTGTTGCTTCAGGCAATGATGAGAGTGACCGGTTTAACCTGTTAACAGCAGACCCAGCAATCCGTTTACTGGATTTAGAGGACTTAAGATAATTGATAGATCCCATAGAAACAGAGCTGACTGGGAATCTTTGCAGAGGTGAGGATGATCCAGGATCTGTATCCATGAATTTTGATGATTTGTGAGAACTCGGAGAAAGTTTTGTGGGTAAAGGATTTCTTATTTGTTGTAAGGTTGATGGACCAGGAATGGAACTGTTTCTAGCAGCAATTCTCTTTTGTCTCTCTAACTTCAAAGCTTCCAGGCGTTTTATCTGTTTTTCTTCCTGCAAAAGAGATGAAACAAAAAAGCAGAATTACAACATAAATATACCTGATAAGCAAGGTGCCAAAAGATGATAGATGCAATTGGCAGTGGACAGATATAATGCACCCACGAACAATGGTTCCTTCATAATAAATCATCAAACTTTTGACTGTAGTGAGTATAGTATCAGGTAACAAAATACCTTTTCCTTCTTCATTTTCTGAAGATCAGCTTTATACATCCTCAAACGATTGGCACGAGCTCTTGCTTCATCCAAGGGACTCAGTTTTGAAGGTTTTCCCTTGCTTATTGGTCCCACTTTCTTCTTCTTATCCAATGCATGGATTGCAAGTTTTGAATTCCGGTCTTTATCTGACTTTTTAGAACCCTCCAGGCCATCCTTCTCTTTATTTTGCTTCTTCAATGAACCATTCTTTTCAGTGTGAATTTGCATGTTATATTCTAAAGCAAGGTCGTATCCAATCAAATCCTTTTCTATCCGACGCTCTGGCATCAGATTTAACTCATCTGGCTGATATTTACTGTTGCTTCCATTTAAGTATCCATCCTCCCGAACTGATGAGGGAAGCTCCAAGTCAAGGTTAATCGCATTTCTTACATCATGCCCTTGATCTTCAGAAATTGCCCTCAAAGATACTACATAAGAATCATCATCCATATTTACCGATGGCTGGTCCAAATCATTGTTTGAGTGTTCATATCCATTTAGAGCAGGTGGAACTGATGAAGAAATTGCATATCCTAACTGATTTTCCTGTCTATGAATCATAAAATCATTGTTTATAGTTCTTCTGTACCTACCTTGCCTGCCACTTATTTCTGCAGATTGAGCATCAACTTGTCCATCCATGAACCTTCCACTGTCATTGAACTGATCCATTCGTCTTGATATCAGTGATTCATCCTCTTGAGCTTCTCTTTGGGTTATCCTTTCACTAATCTTTTTAATATCTGACGTATTCCTTTCATGATTGTTATATATATCTCGTCCACCAAAAACTGAAGGATCTTGGCTTGCTATATTTTCTCGCCTTTTCAGTTGACCTCCATTTTCTGCCGCAAACATATCATGATCAGCTTCATCAGCACTTCTCAGTAAGCAATTCTGAAATGCTTGCCAGTGTCCACCATCTGCCACACCAGAAAATGTTATTCTCTCATATGGATCCAATTTACCCTTGGATTTTGTTTTATCTCCTTTCATTTTGGTGGATCTTAAATATTTTTTATGCTTCATATTTGCAGTAGTGGCCAGTAAATCCTCATTTTCTTCATCAGTTTCAGAACCACAAGTAGCATCTGATTCATTTTCAGATGAGTTCCCCCTCTTAGAAGCAATATAATTAATGTTCTTTATAACCACCATGTCTGATTGCTTTCTACCAGATTGACCACCTCGGTTTCTTGGTTCTCGAGA
Source organism: Erythroxylum dillonii (assembly GCA_032467995.1). Classification (NCBI taxonomy): domain Eukaryota; kingdom Viridiplantae; phylum Streptophyta; class Magnoliopsida; order Malpighiales; family Erythroxylaceae; genus Erythroxylum; species Erythroxylum dillonii. Next base: position 21,931,980 of record JANKYE010000224.1, read on the forward strand.
TTCTGAAATTTCATTATCCAATTCTTCATCACTCCGAGATCTGTTTTTAAGAGCATCCACCTCCCAAGTTTCAGGTACAGTATTGCCATCCATTGAATGCCTTCTCCTTCCCCTTCTTTTACTAGAAGTAAGTCTAGGATCTTCACCAGTTGGATATGGTGACTGGAAGTATGGATTACCTCCTGGATAGTTCTGACAGTATGGGAAACCTTGCATGGGATAGCCTTGAAAGACAGGCATCGTCCCAGGTGGAGAATGCATTCCCCAAGGAAGAAACAGAGGACTTGGAAATTGACCAGGAAAGTAGTCTTGGTTTCCTGGGTGTGGTTGATCTATAGTAGTTGTATCACCTGACATGAGAAAGGTTTTCCATTTAAGTTTTTGAAGAAGAAAAGACCAAGTGGAGAATATCAGAATACTGAAAGAGGAATCTCCGGCAAACAAGAGCAAAATAAAATGAAACCATGAGAATTAAGATAGAATGGAACTTTACATTTTTCATTCTATTAAAAAATGAATCACATGTATCCTTACAATAAGTAGTTAAGTTTTAGGTTAAACTTCACAAAATAATGGCAACAAGGAAATTCTGAAACATGTGATTTTAGACATATTATATCTTTTAGAAATTTTAAGGCTTTTACATCCATGTATCCAAACTGTGCAAACATCCTAGCTTTAAAAATAAGCCAGAATTTTATTTAATCAAGCACCTTTGAAGAAACTACTGTGCAACTAAAATCACACAAAGGGCAATGTAAAAGATTCTGTAATATTAACTGTGTCTCCAAAAAACTATCTAAATGGTCTTCAACCGAACACAATAGGTTCATATGTTTTCCACTATAATCTTCAATAACAGATTATAGTAGTCAAAAGGTTTAGTGATTGCATGATGAACCAATAACCTATAAGTATGTCAGAATGTATGGTGATATTGATTATAGCTTCCTCCCAATCTTTGGAGACTAACTGATTGGCCCACCAAAATACTTAAATGTAAAAGATTGAAATCCAGCAATTTGAATATGACATTGAATTAATGGCAACAGATACCCAGTTACCTCTTTTTATACTGTATATTCAAGTCATCATCAGATTATGTTCAACAAAGTATGTTTCTGTCAGATTCAAGCAAATGTCATGTAACAATACAGCTGAACATGCTCTTATATAGGGAAACATAAAAGAGGGTGAGAGACAAGAAAACGTGATAATCTTTCCTGATGGTGATGGAAATAGAATTCAAAGCTTTGCAATAAACCTTAGCAATGCCTATCAAGAAATTCCAAACAGGTGATTATAAAGGTGACCTCTTTCCTAAAAGAAACAGATGGACTAGTCAAAGCATGATAACAAAGGAAAAAAATAGTCTTTTGGACATTGTTCTTAATGTAGACCTGAATTTGGGTCAGCACAGGCTTTCCCGCTTTTTTCTGAAGATGCATCCCACTGCTTGTTAGTGGTATTTGAAAGGAAGATGCCTGCTGAATCAGATAAATCTGAGCGGCCATGCATTGCTTCAACTGCTTCAATTTCGACCCATTGGCCAGTTTCATGCTTTCTTTTCCATAGTTCCATAAATTTTACACATGCATCCCTGTTAAAAAAAATTATGTAGCAAATAAAGTAGGAATTATATACCATGTAACTCTACTGCAGCCAAGATGAATTGATGCAAACAGGATAGCACAAATCAAAATCAATATGCTGGAAGATGGTGAAAACCAAGAGAGGTAGCTTACATTAAACGTGAAGCTCCAAAGCTTTCAGCAAAAGACATTAAAGGGGCCATGTGATCAATGTCAAAGCCAGCAGCCACAGCACGTGCGAAGGCCATACCTTGCTCTTTCCGAAGTGCAGTTTTCCGTGCCTCCAGAACTTTCATTAGCTGAACTCTGATCATACACAAATCAAATACACTGTGATTAATGCATTTGATTATGCTAATTAGACAAATGTTAAGAGTCACCAACATTCAATAGCATTTAGACTATATATATTAATGGATTTTCAGTCAAGACACTCATTTTTTAATATTAGAAGTTTTGCTAATTAACTTAATCAAAATAAATAAACAGGTGCAATTGTTTTATACTCTGATTTTATTTTTCAGCCTATTATGTTCGCAATCGTAATACAGCTCAAAAAAAGTTCACTTTTCCATTAGCCAATCAAACAGTGGAAACCATATCTTGATCTTAAAGGAACCCCCATTTTGTGTGCTACATTCATGGATCTCTAAGTGCAACATGTAAAATTGCATCATGGTTTCAGAATTTTCAAGTAACTACAGAATATTTCAGTTGCAAAATTGAACTTACTTTAACTATATTATTTTATAAGTGCTTTGTCTTAAATTTTTAGTTTGTGCTAATTATGTTGCGTACTTTGAATTCCTTTCCTGTGCAGTTGACCCTTTTCTTTCAGGTGGATGAGCTGCAGGCTGCCATACAGCAAAAACTTCAAATCATAAACTAGCTGGAGAAGTAATTCTGATACAAGGATTATCTAGTTCCACTCACAGTGTAAAGGACAATTGCTTTTTCCTCACTAGGATCTGGTATAGGGTAGCTACCTGTCAAAATTCACTCCATATAAAGGAAAATTCATATTAATAACATATCTGCTAGGGAACATGTTTGTGTATGTAATAAAGAGATCTTTTAGAAGCCCATTCCACTCCACAACCATAAAAACCAATAAAAAAAATAAGAAACAAGAGAATATACTGACACTAAATAGAAGAGGTGTCGAAGAGTACAAATGAGAATGGTTTCCAATTTAGACAAAACATGGGCATGAATGTCTTTTCTGAGACAGTACCTTCTATGCGTTCTAAAGTTTTTGTTTTGCTTTCTTCCACCTGCAAGTGGAAAAATTTCTGAACTTCAAGACCTAAAATGCTGATTATAAGCTGCCAAAACTTGTACTTACTGCATTTATCCCAATTTCATTATGGCTTTGAATTGCAATTGCCTGCTCAATCTGCAATATCTCAGATTCTAACACGTAGACTCTTTCCAATATCTCTGGAGTACTGACAAAGCGAACAAACCTATAACAAAATATAAAATCAGCAACATTTATCTTGTGGGATCTACAGCTGCATAAACTGTGGTTCAGGACTGTTCAAACTCAAGTTTGGATGATCTGCAGATTAGCAAATATGGTTGAATAGGAAACTAAGTCATTCCCATTCCCAAATAGAGAATGCTAAATACTCTTTAAAGCTTCTCTAAGAAGCCAACAGTTAACATTGTTATGTTCATAATATAATGCGAAAGATTTCACTCACTTCTGTGGGTAAGATTGGACTAAAATTTCCAGTGGTTATTAATGAACATCTTCATAGTTTTCTTTGTTAGAAATACCTGTTCAGATTGCTAATCTCTATTACATAGTGGCAGTAGTTTAATAAATTAGCAACTTAACCTGAACCTTGTCTATGTGATGCAAACAGTTATGGAAGGCAAACACATGGATATGTTCAACCTAACTAGCATACAGGCATAAAAATGACCATATGATAAAAATACAAACCTTTCAACTGTTCCCTTCACAAACCACGATGAGTCGTGCCCAGGCGCTGGCTCAAGGACAATTGAGTAACCACCCTTGGCCATTTGTTCTTGTGCTGTCTTCAAGTGAGCAAGAAATGGATTCACCAAACCAGATGCTATTTTCTCAGTCTTCCCATTTGCAGATATTACCAAATCACACCTACCATCATCAGAAAAATTTGAAGTTCATCAGTTCATATAGTAGAAACAAATGACCTACAAATGAATTCTCTTTATTGAACCCTCCTCAACACAGTAGTCCAGTTATAAACCGGTGCCACCAATGACAACCAAAGCTGCAAAATCTTCAAACAGTTTCATATCCAACCATTTCTTAGGAATGGAAATAAGAAAAGTCTTCAAAAGCAGGTGGCAAAGTTTCAAATCTAGCTACATTCTCAAATGGGTGACAGTGAAAGAATTTGGGACTACCGTAACTATTCCAGACTGACTGCACGCCAAAGACAATGAGATGTTATCACTAACAAAATTAAGCCACTCAAGGTACTACTTCGCCGTCGGTCACCCATATCATTCCGACAAATAAGAGCACCTGAACTTGACGTATGTAGAACATTAGATGTCAATTCTAAGGTTTTTCAGGAATCGGTTCTGAAGTAGTACTCGAGGACTGGTTTATATCTGAGATAACTCTAGCAGGGGAAAATGGTGTATGCCCCAAATTAAAAAAAAAGAAAGAAAGAAAAGGAAAAAAAACATGCATCTGTTCTCAAATTCCCATAAGAAGTATCCAAGAAGCACAAATTAAGACCGGTCAAAAGAGAAGCGGAATGCTCATTAACTGCAGGCCATATGAACATCAGAACTAAAACACACTGGTTATTTTTTCTTGCTAAATAAACCAAATTTAAAAAAACCACCATAACGTTAACACCGTGACTAAAACGTCCGATAAATAGGCAACTTAATGGAAGACAAAATTACCTAGTCCGGGTTGGAGTGAGTTGAAAAACAGCTGAGTCAAGTTGAGTTGAAGACTTCATCTTTTGCTCAAAAACCCGATCTTAATCGTCTCCACAACAAAAACAGTAATCACTAAATGACCCTGAAACAAATAAGCGAAAAGATCAACAGAAATGAGCCTCTTGAGGATTAAGTCATTTGCTCAAATCTCTTGTGATGGTCATTTATATGTTTGGCTCCATGTGAAAGAAAGCTAAAAGCGGAGTTGCAGAGACCGAAAAGGCTAAAGCTTTACAGAGAGAAATGGTGGGAGAGCGGCGAGAGACAGTTGTATAACAAGTGCAGAGTGATGGAGACCTTTTGTTGGCTACAGAAAAAAGTCTGACGTTAGTGTCGAACTATCTTTAGAAGCCGTAAATAAGGCAGCAGAACAAGGGTAGTCCTGGTAATCCAGTAACGCTGACCAGACATTGGAAAGCGTAAAGAAACGCAAATTGTTACTGAGAGTTGGCGGAGATCTCCTGTTCGGAGAATGAAATTACTTTTATACTCTCCTGTAAAGTTTCCAACGTTCTATTTGATAATGACTTTTATACTCTCCTGTAAAGTTTCCAACGTTCCAATGTTGAAATGCCTACCATCAAATATGATGTGTCCAGACTCCAGAGTACAAACCTTAAATTAAAAAAATCTAGAAATCAATGCTTAACATTAATAGAACCTTATCTTTCCTAACTGGGACAATAAAATGACAATGTCATATTGAAGTGGCTTAAATCAAGAAAAGCAGTAAATTAATATAATTTATTTTTAAATTTTATTTAATATGTAATTATCATCAGTAATAAAAATATAATTATATTAATATTAACAATTAAATATATTTTAATTTTTATTTGTAAGAAAAACATAAAATAAAAATCACAACAAAAAGTAAAAGTAAAACCAAACGATCCTAAATTTCATTGCATCAATTTAAGAATGGCTAGTTAAACTCAAAAGCATTAAAAAAATTGAGATAAATTAGAAGAATAAAGAAATGTCTTTTATTATTATTATTAAACAACATTTAACAATTGATTAAATTTCAAGAATCTTTCTTTATGAAAATTTAATGGTAACTTAGTTATAAATGTTTTTGTTGTTCTAATTATCGACTTATATGCAATACATCCAAATTTAGTAGAATGCCTATTCTTTCCGAGGAAAAAATAAGAGAACCTTCCAATTATGTGTAGGAACATAATAAAAACCCAATTCAGGGAGATTGACCTAGAAGCAATAAGTGGTGCAGTACAATTCCAAATGTGTACACATTAATATTATAAATATCGTACTGTTATTAATAACAAACTTGATTTCAGTATTGTACTATACTGGTATAAGTTAATATTATATATAATTTTGTGTAATTTTTTAAATTTATAAAATAGTTCTTAAATTTTTTAGAATTGCAAAATAGTCCATCAAAATATTGTACTATATACATCAATCATGTCTCCAAAAATCATAATAATAAAAATTTGAAATAACAACAATATATAAATTTCTATTAATATTACCTTTCATGTATTTAACATATAAATAAGAACCACAATTAATATAAAAAAGATCATACAAATATAAAATTAAAGATAATATAAAGTACTTAAAATGTTATAATTTTATCATATAATAAATAATATTATATCAAAACATTAAAAAAGAATAATAAATATCCATAACTCTCTAATAATTACAATTTACAATAAGAGTTCGTACTGAGGAAACAACCAACTAGAAGTGAAACTTAAAATAAAAATATTTACAATTGTATTTATAGTGCATATATAGAATTTAACATACATATCAAATAAAAGTAAAATTAAAAGAAGAAGATAAATGAAGACCTAGAACTTTATTCAATTGAATATTCACTCAAATCGTATTTGGCCTTAATTCTCATTTGGTACAAAATTATCATCATTGAGAGAAGCCTCATCATCACCATTATTCAAATTCATTGCATCAAATGACATATCAATACTTTCACATCCAAGATTATCTTCCAAATCAACCTCTTCTATAAAACTCGGTTCCTTAAAATCCTAATCCATTAAAAAAACTTATGGTCAAGGTAAATTGGATATACAAAACTACTTGGTCTATTAAAAGTCCTAATAAAAATAAAATTATTAAGAAATTATATTTAACTTAACAATAATAATAGCATGCATTTCTTGAAGCTTCAAGTTGTATCAAACAAAGACCAAGTTATTCAGTCTTTTGTGTTCCAATCTATTCTCTCTCTTTTTTTTTGGAATGGTTGAATTCAAATATACTTAAATTTCTTTCACACTTTGTTACACTCATACATTGACTCAGAGTTCGAAATGCAAGTCTTTGCAATTTTGGAACATCAGTCCTGAATTGGTCCCACCAAATAATTGTAAGATAATAAAAGTAATATTATCAATAAAACAAAAGATGATTAATTTTGAACAAGTAACAAAGGTGAAAATATATATATACATAGATTAAGTTTATCTCTTTGGCGAATAACAATAGGCATTCCGAAATCACCAGAAGCATCACTATAAACCTCCATTTGTAAGCTTAGGAGATATTGCATCATTTGATGGTTAATAATTGTTGTAATAGTTAATATCACTCCCTTATTAAGTTCAACTTTCTTTGTAAAATTTTGTCTAAAATTGATATTAGGATTAAAAAATTCCCCAGCTACAAATAACAGAGAGTAAAGTTGTCATTCTTATCGTTCATTGACGATTGTAAGATAAGGTGTGTACGAAGAAGACCTATTTTTTAGATTGACCTTAATTGTTTATGGCGTCAAAATTAACGTAGCGCATCGTAACACTATTCGAAATAAGTAAACCTACTACTATAACAGTATTAAGTCCAGGTCGATCCCATAGATTGTGCGTGTAAAGCTTTTGAAATGAAAAGAACCAATGTTTAGGTTAGGGGGTTTGGTTTGGGTTAAAATAAAATAAAATGAAACTAAACTAATAAAAATAAATTAAAGAAAACATTAAAAATTAATGAAAGTGATGAAATCGTTAGGGACCCGGCCATCAGTTTTATCTTAGCCTACACTTAATTAAATATTCTTCATTGAATTGTTATTCTTTTGGCCCTCCTAGTAGCTATTAATCATAGGTTAACGATAAACTATATTAACCTCAATTTCCCTTAAGTCATATTTAATTAAGAGACGCTTGTTAATTAAACATGGCTATCAAATAACTCAGGATACGATCTCTAGATTTAATTGGACAACTATATTACGAATTAGGAAAACAGATTAATCAAGGCAACAACCACACAAACTCAAGTCATTTAACATAGGTTATGTTATTCTTAATGATTAGAAACCAATCGGAAATACAACAATTTTGGATTGCATCCCTAATGATCTGAAACCATTAGTTGCTACAAATGAATCTCAACATAATAATTACATATTATATTGAAGATTCTAGCAATACCCAAACACAAAATTACGGATTGTGTTTAAGATTCTAACAATGGCTCATACATAAACAATCTCTGTGAAAGTTTTACAGCCATCCCACTCCTTCATTTTTTAATTCGACGGTTGAAAAGTTCTGCAGTTATCTGTTCATTGAAGGTTGTGCCTAATCCGACGGTTGAAAAGTTCTGCAGCTATGTGTTCATTGAATGTTGTGCCTACCCAGTTATATCTGT
>JANKYE010000224.1:22000545-22014773 GCA_032467995.1 Erythroxylum dillonii
CATCTAAGCATCGATTAGGATTTGCTTTTGAAGCTTATCAAGTTTTTTCATTGTTCCTGTAAATAGCAATTTTGGTCTGAATCTATGGAAGTACACTTTTCCTTTGGAATTGCCCCCTCTGTTGGAAGGCTCCTTTTTCAAGCCTATACGAGGGGCAAAAGATACCTTCAATCTCTTTGACATGTTCATTTTCTTTTGAGTTCGCCTTTTTGAGGACCTGCAATTTTCACCATGAAGGTTAGAACTGCTGTACTTTTAAATTCACATTCTTATTGAGGGCTTGAATAATTTTGGTGGACTCTCAACTGCACTTAGTTGCTTGGTCTACTCTCATACTATCTTTTGATATGAAAGAAAAGAAAAACATCCGTGTGGAACACTCAAAACAAAATTATTTGACTGATATTTCTTTTACACTGTCTATAGAAGAAAAAGATGCTTAGCAGCAAGAAATAAGGACTTGACAATGTCATAATGAAATGGAACTACGAATTATGATTCTACTTGGGTTTTTAAGGATTTTAGTGCACCTCAACCAGGATTTCCAGACGCTTCTGCATTCGTCTTTGTATGAAACCTCTGGTGCACTATTCAGAAACTGTTGTCAGTCAAAAACTTTGATGAATAGCAGAGAGAAAACTAGATAGGGATTTTACCTTTACATGATTTTTGATGTAGGCGTAGAAGTTAAGCAAACTCCATACGGTTCTGTCTAGTTTTATACCTTCAACATGGTGAAAAGAAATATCTGATTTCCACAGCAAATTTGCCAGTCTGAGCATGAGGATAGACGGTGGAGGAGAATTGTATGCTATTGCTAGAATAAATATAGAGTCATGTAATGACAAATAGTTGTCAGTTAAAAGTTGTCAATTCACAGCTTGAGCAACTGTCTTGAATTTGTTGCTATGCTGAAATAACGACAATATTATGCAAAAACCTAAATGCATGACTTTATTTCCATGATTAAAAGGATACCAAAAGAGACGAATCCCCCATTTGTGCTCAAATCTTCCAGAGGTTCTCCTCTCAATTCTGGTGGAGGAATTGGTGACCAGGTGCAAGCTGGTGCTTTGGCCCACTTTGCTGAACTTCCCACATCCATGAGTTCCTAGTGGAGAAGGAATTTGAAAAACGAGAAAGGAAATAGGAGGATAAACCGTTAAAAGAAAATGAGAAGGGCATCAAGGTGAAAGAATATTGACAATATTTCACTACTACAGACCTGAAAGAAGGCTGTTGCTATGATCACATCCGTCTGTTCTCTAAAACGAATTGGGAATACTGCAATGATTTTCTCTGGCTGCCAAGCAAATTAATGTAATTGTATTTAAGCATTTTGAAGGGAGGCAATGACATGTTAGATGATTGGTAGGGGTCCTATTATATTTCCTAATTAACTCTGATTCATCTCCACATTCCTGTTAAAGGTTCAAAACTCTGAGGCTTGAATTAGAAATTTTAAGTGACTATTGAATATCTGGAATCTTCTTGAATCTTATGCAAGGGAAGTGCTAAATTAAAGAAAAGATAGATGAAGTGTCAATGAGCAGCTACGCTCAACTGGCATGATTTTAAAAATTATAAGTTGGTCAAATTTTTGGTAGATTCATGCTGTCTGTTAGTTCATTTATACGATCAAAACTAAACATTTTACTTCCTCGTGCTTGAAGCCATTCGGCCAGTTTAAATTTCACTTCTACTCTGGGATTTCTGGAAATTCTCCGAGCTTGTGTTACCAATTTTTAGCAATTTGAAGACTGTAATTCAGTGTATATATCATGAACGATTAATTTATGAGTGGTGTTTTTTTTGTCAGATACCTCTCAAGGAAGTTTAATTATGTTTTTATAGTCTCAAATAGAGGCCTTATTTTGAGTTCATTGATGAATGCCTGGATATGATCGGACCTACCTGTCTGATGACGTAGAAAGGCTCCCTTGGTTGATAGACAAGTTTGATTGGCTTGTACATCCCTTCAGGAATATCCTGAGAATTGACATTCTGCAGCATTTCCTTCAGTTGCGAACTAAGTATTACTGCTTGCACCGAGGAAAGTTTTCTGATCACTTGGTCAAAATCTGGAACACGAAAATGCTGCAATATGAAACGCAGGGATTTATGGATATAGGCAGCTTAATATGAATTTTAATATGAATACTAACATCAGGATTCATCCTTGCCTTACACCTAGAGCTTCAATATGTATGCACGTATAGACCTAAAGTAGTTTCTCTGTTGATTCTGATAATTGTAGGGCATTGGAAGAAGCATTGGAGTTTAGAAGAACTATCATATAACCTTATTGTTTGATGTGATGTGAGAAAAAGGAGCAGTTGCATACCTTTTCCACGAGGAATTTTAGCAAAATTAATTCTGAGAGTAAGCTGGTATCCTTCTTTTTGGGGTTCAACAATGTCGGCAACATCGGAGCAAGCTTCCTGTACCATTTGTTTCGTGTATGTAGAAAGCCCAGATGCCAGCAAGAGTCCTTGGGACAGTCGTGGGGTTGCAATTGACAAGTATTTATGCTGTGGATCAGCCGCTGAAGACTTCTCGACATCATAATACAACCACAAAGTTACAGGATAATGAAGTCTCAAAAGGACATTAAGTCATTAATTGAACTCACCATCAAAATAACACAGCAGTAAAGTTTTTACCTCAATGTGGTATTCCACAGAACCAAACTCGTACAAGTGATGGTCAAAATCCACGGCCTTCTCAGCCCTGTCGCAAATGAAGTTTATTGATAATTATGACAATATATACTGACTTCAGGTTGCAGCTAGGCTATTGATTCACTATGAGCGAATTGAAGAAACATTTCTTAAAGCACTTACCGATACAACTTGAGCAAAATTTCCCTCAGTGCCGGTGACACCCTCTCAAAGCATGCCATGCTTTCCTTCTCTTCTCCGTCCTCTAACATGCAAACTCAGATATACAATACCTTTTGAATTTGAGATGTCAAGTTGTTCATATGAACTTTGAGTAAAAGCTAAGTTGGAATCTATTGCAATGATATTTAGCAACCTTTGAAGCAATTACCCACCTACCTACCTACCTACTATTTTGTTATCAGCGTTTCAATGTATTTTTTTTTTCTTCTTATAATTAATACCATAGACAAGCATGTCATCACTTGTTACATCCTTTTTAGATATTTCAAGGTATCTTATCACCTATTTTACTTTCTTCTAATCGGTCAGACGATTATTCCCTTAACGTTAATAAATTTTCAAATTTTAATTAATATTTTTGATACAATATAATTTATAATCGCTATCTTTTAGGTAAATTGTCCGATCGCATAGAATAACTTAAAAATTATTTAATACAACTTTTGACAACTCCACAAGTCATACTTGAATGCATGTGTAACCTTAAACTGACAGATTACCTAAATGGATTAATCACAGACTTATGCAACAAATGTTTAAATTGTAATAAATATTAAAGAGACAAATGAGAGAATTAGAGCTGCATTTGTTTCAGGATCGATAACTATATAACAAGTAAATTATCAAAACACTAATTATCGGGAAATCAGGGTTGGATATGATCCAGCGCGTAATTTTTTCAATGAATTTTCTAAAGGCTAAAATTGCTCAAAATTTATAAAATGATTGACTTACAAAACATAATAAAATATGAATGATGATTTGCCTTATTGTGAAACTTGATCTTTTTTCTTGCTATTTCCTTTGAATTGCTTTTGAAACTAGTTAATTATGACCACCTTTTTTCTTGCTATTTCCTTTGAATTGCTTTTGAAACTAGTTAATTATGACCACCACAGTTGCATAATTGTCTAATATCTAACAATATTCATATAAACATCACTACAAGAAATTGTATTTTTAGTGAAAGCAAAAGTTGTCACTAAAAGCGATAATATTAGTCGTTAGTATTAATAGTGTCCAATTTTTGAAGCTGTTACTTCCCATCACAAATATCTTCGTCACTATTAAAATAGTAACTAATTTAAGAAAATGGCCACAATTATGAAACATTTTTTTTGACAAAAGTACCGACACTAAAAATTATGAAATATGTGACAATACTATATGATCACAATAATTTTATATATTTATGACATGTTTGTCAACACAAATAATATAAAGTAGTGACAAATAAAGTCGTAACAATAATTCATTTTATTGTGACAGAAGTACTCACACTAAAAACTATTGAATATGTGACAAAACTATATGGTCATAGTAACTTTACATATTTATGATAAGTTTGTCAATGTAAATAATATAAAGTAGTGACGAATAAAATCGTAAGAGTAGTTCATTTTATTGTGACAACATCATCGCCAATAAAATAATTTAAAATAGTAACAAAATATTTGTCACTTGTGCTTTTTTTATTAACATCCATTACATCTTGATCACTAGTATTTTAAGAAAAAAGTGTCAACATCATTTTTTCACAAAAATGAAAATTTGTTGTTACAAAAAATAGTCACTAATGTGTTTATTATTGTCACAAATAAAACTATTAATTCAACAATGGAATTATATTAGTGATAAAAGAAATTTGTATCAATGACCATATTGTCTAACGTATTTCTTCACAAGTATAAAAGTTATATGTTACAATAATATTGTTACTAAATAAAGATTATATGTTACAATAAATTTATCACTAACGTGTTCATGTTTGTCACAAATAATATTATTAAATTTAACAATTTAACTGCTTAATCAATAAATTTTTTTGCATTGATGGCCATAAAATAGAAGTTGTCACAAATAATACAAATTTTTAGTGCTAAGATATTGTCAAACAAGCAAATAAAAATTATTGGTATATATAAAAATATATATAAATCACCAAAATGTACTAAATTCTAATTTTTAATGTATACAATTAGAAATTGTAATTTTCAAGATAATTATATTTATTACAATTATCTCAAACTACCAATTACTAATTTAAGCTAAAACTCTCCAATGTAAAATTTTCACTATTAATTTGTTTCCTACAAAATAAATAAAAATAAATCAATTAATTAGTTTATAAAATATTAAGCTATAAATTTAGTAATGATAATGATAAGCAGAAATACTAACTATTCTAGATTTTATAAATTTATAAACTCGCAAGACTAAACTGGGGTATTTGATGTTATGGCAGTTGATAGATTTCCAATTGAAGTATTAAGTATCAGACTAGGAATTAATCTAGGATTTGCCTTTGGTTTAAGAATGAAACTTACAAGTTACTACAACGATGAATGAAACCTATAAGTTACTGCAAACCAATAACAATCACAAGTTGCATGCAGGTTCTTGTTAACTAATGTACTAGAGATAATCTAGAAAGAGAGCTGCAATGCCCTTGAAGAGCAACAATGGATATTGAATTATCTAACAACCCCCGTGAAACAAGAAATGGAAAAAAGAGGAGAAAACAAACGTTCATTCAAAGCTGCATGAACGACCTGTTTTGTGATGTCCCTGTCATTCTCAAAGGAGTAAGTGCATACTCTAAGTACTGGCATTGTAATCCCATAGTTCAAGCGAACTTGGTTGTTGTTCATCTCTCTGTTTCTCACCTTTTTGTACCTGAACCACACTCTCACAGATAGACACACAGGCACATACATACACACGATCTGAATCAACTCCATTAACAAACATAACGAAGGCGTTGTTGGAGAATGATTCAAAGTTGTTAAAAACGAAGAGCTTGTTTAAAGATAAAATTTGGAAAGTAGTAAAGATAAGATGTGTTATTTGTTAAAAGATAAAGTTTTATCTATTAAGATTAAGTTATTATCTGTTAGGATTTAAACTTTTAAATTTTTGATTTGTTTGCGTAATCTTTATTTAGATATTAGCTAAGTTTGTTATTTCATTGCTTATAAATTTAGGCCTTCAACGTCATTGTAAAGTGAAACTCATCAGTAAATTACCTCTTGCATTATATCTTTTCTATTCTATTTTTTGCTTATATTATGGTTTAAAATCCAACATAGTATCAGAGCTTTCAAGGATCTTGAGGGACCTATGAGTGAGTAAAGCTTTACAAGCTCAAGAGCAAAGAAGGGCAATAAAAAACCAAGAAAGTGAAAAAATGATAGAAGGAGCTTATTTAGCAAAGGTTCCGTCTTCAGAAAAGAAAGAAAATAATTCTCAATATGGCCATTATGAGAAGTTTGGTCATGAAGAAAAAGATGGCTCGTATAAAGGGAAGTCTCGATGCTTTATGGAAAAGGATTGCAGGTTTAACAATGAAGAATAAACAAATATAGTGCAAGTGATTGAAGAAGACAACATCTTCTAGTTGATGAGAAGTGCACCGAGACGTATCATGGAGATAAGTACTTTATAAAAATAAGTGATAAGAGAAATACTCATGTTGAAGAATAAAAAGAAGTGCTTCAACTATTGAAGGGTGATGGGAAGTAGTACATTATCAAATTTAAAAAATCTTTCAAATTTGAATCAAGAGGGAATGCTGGAGAAGGATTCAAAGTTGTAAAAAATGAAGTCTTTATTTAAAGATAAAATTTAGAAAGTAATAAAAATAAGATAAGTTATTTGTTAAAAGATAAAATTTTATCTATTAAGATAAAGATATTATCCGTTAAGATTTAAATTTTTAAATTTTTTATTTGTCTGTTTAATCTTTATTTAGATATTAGTTAAGTTGTTATTTCATTGCTTATATATTTAGGCCTTAAAAGTTAATGTAAAGTGAAACTCATTAATAAATTACCTCTTGCATTATATCTTTCTATTTTATTTTTTTAGTAAAATTCTTTTTCTAAAATTCAACATGCATGTCAAGCTCACGAGTTAGTTTAGTAATATAATTATACATATCAAAGCAAGACTAGAAGGTAATTGGGGTATTACAAGACAAAACAAGGAGAAAAAGTAATTGATAAACACAGAAATAGCGTAAGAAAGGAGAGACAACATATCTGAAAAATATGTTATGAATCTAGTACATTGTAAGTGAATGTTCGGTTTTCCATTTGAGAGCGCCTTCGCAGATGATCCATCTTTACTTAGGACCTGTGCTGTTGAGTCTTTTAGGTCTTTCATTCTATTACGTACCCTTTTCCAGTCTTCCATTAAAACCCTCACAACATCGACGATTTCTTCTCGTAGAATGAGGCCATTTTTGCTGACCTTAGATCTCAGTGCCAGTTTGATGTCCACGTTTAACATGACAGCTTGCATTTTTTGCTCAGCATAAAGTGGCACACCATTCACCACACTTTCGACGGTCGAGTTCCAACCACAGTGGGTTAAGAATCCTCCTGTCGAACCATGACTCAGCACCTAGACCTATGGTGCCCACGATGGAAGCACCAGACCACGCCCTCTGGTAGGGTGTTGCTGGCTCCAAACATTGAAAACATGGCATTAGCAACTTCGTCGTTTGGACTGCTCACCACCTACAAGAACCTTTGCTCTCGCCGCACTAAACTCAAAGCCAGTTCAATTACCGATTTTAGATTGGTCAATTCAAATTTTGATCTAGCTTTCGTCGCTTTTCACTAGTGTTTTGAAATTTGGATAGGACATTGAATCAGAGACTTTACTGATCACCGATTTGATCGATTCAATCACCAGTCGAACCGATGTGACGTCATAATTATGCAATAATTATATTTAATTATATAATATTAATTATATTAAAAAATAGAAAATATAACAAATAATATTAAAAATTAAAAAAATTATTGAACCAATGATCGGACTGGTCAAACCGGTCAATTGACCGGTTCTCACTGGTTCAATTGAAAACCGATTTTTAAAAATAAACAGAACCGGATAGCCGACTGGTTACCGATCGAACCGATCGGTCCAGTCCAATTTTTAAAACTATACTTTTCACGGTTAGTGTTCACAAATTTAAGCAGGGCACATTAATTTTGGATTGTTTAGGAACTTTCCTTCAAGATTCCATGAATCACATATTTAATATACATTTAATTTTTACGTATGTAAAATAATTAACTTAAAAATAAATTCAATATATAAATTCTTTAAATTTTAATATAATTTTCTCCTTTCAAAAGGATAACATCTCCAAAGTTTGTGATTTTACTTATTATAAAAGTTATTCCTATATTAAAAGAAAAAGAATTTAGTATACTATCATACGCAAGACTTTTAAATTATAAAATGCAAATTATATTCCAATTGTAAATAATAGTAATTATTATTATGACCAATACAATTATAATCATGATTATATTTACAATAAAGAAACCACATTCACAATATAATGCAACTTAAACCCAAACATGATATGACTAATTTAAGATCATGCCTAATTGAAATATGATCAGGGCTTAACTTGATAGTCCAATTTTGATATAATCAAAATTTGAGTTAAATCAATATTATTTTAATTAGTTATTTTTATGAATGATGATGAGACAAATTCAATAAGTGAAGATGAGGAAGGCGACGATGACAATGATTAAGCATCGACAATAACCTTGCTTTTAAAATTTAAATAGATTAAGAGTTTTGCTTAATATTTTGGAAAAATATTTTCATTATATTTAAGCATTTATTTATTTTGTTTTTCATTTTGATGAAATTTCAAAGTTATGTTCAGCAAATATCTATTGAAATGTAAAATATTACTTTTGGATTATCAATATACGTAATTTGAATATTTTATAAGAAAATTTGTTTGCAAATAATAATATTAAAGAAAAAACCGTGACAAGTAGTTGTTTTTCAGTTTGATGAAATTTCAAAGTTATATTCAGCAAATATCTATTGATACGTAAAATATTACTTTTGGATTATCAATATACGTGACTTGAATATTTTATAAGAAAACATTTAAATTTGTTTGCAAATAATAATATTAAAGAAAAAACCGTGACAAGTAATTTTTAGTCCCTAAAATTTGTATAATAATGACAAATTAATCATTAGAGTAGTTAATTTTAGTATGTTATTATAACAAGAAATAATTACCAGTAATTTGTTATGTTTATATTGATAATAACCTTTGTAACAAAAAGTTGATGATCAAGTGAAAACAAAATTTCTTGTCGCAAAAATTAAGAATAGTAGTGACCATAGTGATAGTTCCATTTTTGTGACAATATTAAGTAGACACTAACTAATTGAATTTTTATTGACAAAATCTTTGTCACAAAAAGTAAAATATCGTGTGACGATAAATCGTTACATATTGTTTAAATGATCAGTTGCAAATGTACCCTCCTAGTATTTTACCTGCATCAATTTTGTTAGATAAAATAATTTGTTGTTGCCGATCTTTGAAGCATACAACTGCTCCAGCTTATTCTACAACATTCTTGCATGAGTCTTGTTACAAATGTGATTGTACACATTATTATTGACAAACTGTCGAATATAATCACATGCTCGTTTATGCTCAAACTCCCATTCTTCGTTGGACATCTCTGGTACTACTGTTGCCTACAACCAAATTCAAAAGAAATCACTTCCGTTAATACAAATTAATGTAGTAATGGTAAGTGGATATCGCTCTCACGTGGAATTTTTAACAGTAAAAGTTAGCGAGTTTAAAACTAAAACAAAATAACGAAAAGAGGAGGGGGGATTTGGTTCACGGCAATATAAGAAAAATCGCAAATCGAAAGCAATAATTGGATCTGAAAAATTAATGGGAAATACCTTGGTTTTCGAGTCACCGATGTTATCACGCTAATATAAATCCTCGATATAAAATTGCAATCATTTACAAACATTCATTGGGGATGTTTTCTCTTAAGTGTAATGACTAGAAACATGTATCCTAGCATTCTTATTAAACAACAACCTAGATATGATCATAGGTTTAATTGAATAATAGCTTTACGAATCAAGAACCAATGAGCAAGTGAAATACATGTACGACATGCAATCAATCAAGCGAATATCTCCTTAGAATTTTCTAACTCTAACGTAGAGAAGACAATCCTAATTGCCACTTGTGATTAACGAAACTAAACGTCATATTTCGTTAATCTAGTGATTGAACAAATTAATCCCTAGTTGTGTACCTAGAAACCAACGAATTCAATTAGAAAAAGTAATTAAGAAGATATTCATGTTCATCAACAACATAAACTTTATTGAACATCTCACACATAATAACAGATAACACGGATCCCCTAAACCAAGACAATAAGTTTAGCTACTCATAATAAAATTGAAAACAAAAGAAATAACAAAGTATAAAGTCTCCATCCCTGGTCCTTTACTGAAAAATACGAAAATACTAAAGGAAGAAGTGCAAAAAAAACGTAAAAATTGGAAAAGAAAAGATGCATAAACGAAAATCTATCCTAAAACCTAGTCTAAAGCTTACGTGAATAGTGATCCTCTCTCCTTTTTTGCTTATCTTTTCAATTTCCCTCCTATCTTTCCTTGATTCTCTTCAGATAATGTATCCCCCAATATTAGGTGGTCAATCCCCTTGAAATAGGGCAATATCATCTTTAAAGATTATAAAAATCTCGAATTTGAATCTTGACAATTGATCTGCAGATTTATTTTATCCTTATGTGTGCCCACACTTAGTTACTGAATTGTTGTCAATTTTGGAATTTCGGATGTTCTTCATTTTTTTATATCTTTTTTATTCAATTTCATCTTTAAGGTGTTGAAAATCATCTGTAAACAATTATAAGATAATTTCATTAATTTTGGATAATAATTTCAACACATTAAAAATAATTAAGGATAAAATAAGTGCAAATTGATGACTTAACGAATTCTCCCACACCAAACCTTTGCTCACCCTCGAGCAAATATGTCAAACCACTACACTCAGTCAATTCATCCTTCACAAGATCAAGTGCACACAATCCATTAACTTGGGCCAATAAGACTTAAGTTACAACACATATCATAATTGCTTTTCACCAATGCAATTAAATGAAGTCAAAATAAGATATCTTTGTTCAAAAGCAAACATGAAATCAAAATGAATTCTTCTTACGGATTTTGCTCTTACACTCAAGTGTTTGAGGGTAAAGTGTTCCTCTCAAATCTCACTATAACATAATGCACTACCATAGGCTTGCAATTTCACCAGTTATCATTCATTCAGATCACAAGAGCTAATAGATTATAAGGACTTTATTTAGGGTTGTAATGGTGCTAGGTTCAAAGGTAAGGTAAAGTAGCAAAGGGTTAATCACAAGCATTCACAAAGTACCAAGTAAAAGGGACACACAAATTAAAATTCTGAGATAAACATGAATAAAAAGTACTACAACTACTCATACTTTATTCTTCTTTTCTTTTCTTTTTTCTTTTTCTGATTTTTTCTTTTTCCATTTTCTTTTCTTTTCGTTTTTTTCTTTTTTCTTTTTTTCTTTTTCTTTACATGAGTGGAAGTACCTATAAAAATGTCTCAGAACACAATACAGAACAAAAATTCCAAATTACTCAATACTTCATTCAACTTGTGCTAGGGTAAGGCTAATGGGATTTTTGGGTTTTTAAATAAGGTGATTGATTGAAAAACAAGGTTAAAGGCTTAAAAATATGTGCAAAGGAAAAGTAATTATGTGGGTCATTTTTAAGCTAAAGGGTTTAAAAACAAGGAAGGCCTTAATCATGTCTATATCCCATGTAATCAAATAAATTCAAACCGGTTCAGTGCAAGTTTTGAAGGCAACATGAATAGAGGAGCATCACATAATTCAAAGAAATAACCTGACATAAAGATGATGTCATTTAGGGTCAAATTTCGCTCATAGGTTTAATTCAAGAATTCTCTTCAATTCCACACGTTACCTCATCACTCAAATGTCAAAATTTTGACTAGGTCTATAAGACCAGTTATTGCAATCAATCAACATGATTCACCTCAAAACTCACTTAGCCTAATTTAATTTCATGCATATACTCTATCTCATCCAAACTAATACGACCAAGTTTCATGGCTTAACATGCAAAACCATATACAAAATTCATTAAAAATCACACAAAAACCGAAAATATTCACACATTAAAATTTCAATTCTTTCTCCCACACCTAGACCAACATTGTCATCAATGTTAAAGAAGCATAAATATAAGGAAAAGGTTAAAGAAGGCTTCTCTATTATGTAAGTGCCGAAATTAAGGTGTTGTCAGATATGGCGGAAGGTGGTTCGGTGGTGTGGGGAGTGGGCTGTGATGGAGAAAAATTAGTGGCAAATTGTATGGGTGTGGGTAGCCTGCGTAAGTCACTCTTCTTCCTGGACATTGTGCTAAGTCCGTGGAAGACCACTTGTAAAAGAGGAAAACAATAACGCAAATTCAAAAGCACAAGTTAGGGTGGATGAGGGAGTGGGCAAGGAAGGTTGGGAGTTTCGTGCGTGCGTGGTGGGCAAATAGGATTGAAAGTCTAAAAGGTGAGTGTTGATGGGCAGCAGCTATAATTGGAATCATCAAGGGAAAAACGTGATGAAAGAAGAAGGGGGAAAAGAGAGGGGGAAATAGGGGCAACGTGAATAAATTTTTGTCTTTTTTTTTAATTTTAAAAAGAAAAGGTGAAAATTAATATGATAGAAATACAAATGTGAATTTAAATTCCTAGCTGAACTGAATTAAACCTAAAAATGAAAATGAAAGAAAATTGTTAAAAAAACACATAAAAGAAAGGATACGAATGGGGTGCCTCCCATTAAGGGCTTATCAAAGGTCATAAGCTTGACCCTTGGCATATGAACATCATATCCATTATCGAATGGATGCTTGAGTCCAACAGGAAGCATGCTCAAACTCTGTGAGGAACCCAGAGCACCTTCCCTTGAAGTAGGCTTTTTATCAGCACGATGCTCCATGACTTCTGATTAATGGAACTTCATCGCTTCATCATCATACTCTAATATCCACTCGTCTTTTCGGGCATTGCCCTTCTCACACCAGGATGGTCTCTGTAAAAGTAACGCCAATGGTTGTGGAGACTCAACATCCTGCTTGTCACCTTTGATCTTCAGCTCGCTCGCCCACAGCTCTCCTAAAAACTGCACTTTTTGTGGCTCTTCTTGTTCTTCTTCTTCTTGTACCTGTAAACAACTAGGTAAAGAAAATGAAATTCGGTTAGCGATAACTTGAACTACATCACTTACCTTAGGAGGTTGCACATCCTCCATCTTTTCTTGAACTATAATCTCTTCCTCTTCTAACTCTGCTTGCTCTTCCTTCTTTGCCTTGAAAAATTGACTTGGAAAAGGGGGTGGAATCACCATATTCTGCATATTGTTTTGCGTCATTTCTAGATGTGAAGGTGCCTTTTGCGAGATTTCTTCTTCTACCTCTCTTCTGGAATTTTTCGAAAGTGGTTCCTGCAATTTCTTACCACTCTGCAATGTTGTAGCCTTTGCGCTTTCTTTGGGATTGATTTCCGGTTGTGCTGGAAAATTTTCAAAATTTTGTGCCTCCAATCGATTTATGACAATTGTCATTTGGCTTAATAGATTTTCAAAAAATTTTTTGTTGATTTTCCATATTTCTATGTAGAGTTTCAATTGTGGCTTTAGTATTATACTGAAACGTCAAAAGTTAGTGGCCAAAGATTGAATTACATCTTCCAAATAAGTCTTACCTTCAAATTTTGATGCTATATTTTGATTTTGTCGAGGCACATACAGTTGTCTAAACTACTGGAATTGAAGAGTGCTCATCACCAACTCATTACAATCTCCTCCAAAGACATTTCACCAGCTTGTGGTAGCGATGGTGGAGGTGGAGCTGGAGGCTCGAAGTAGGACTACTCTTCATAGTAGCTTGGTGGAGAAGTGAATCCGTACTTTGTATCCTGTAAAAAGGAACACGTACAAAAAGAATAACCCAAAAAGAGCAAACTTCACATACCTTAGCTTGTTGGTCATCGCTCGGTACTTGTGCGGCTAAGGGTGTGAAATCTACCACTTGATGGTTAAACCTGGAAGTTGCAACAAACAAAAACTCATTATCATAATAAGGATAATATGAAAAATCATAATCAAAAGCATATTGATAGTAAGCCATGCCGCTAAAAATTGAAAAATCAGAAAGAGCTATGAAACTAAAACAAACAAAAGACAAGGTAACCAAGAGCAACAAAACCAAAAACAAAAACAAAAATATCACAAAAAAAACCGTTAAGAAATTCACTGGCAACGGCACCAAAATTTGGTACTGATATTGTTAGAGTAGTGCCCTAAAGGCAATCTCCTTTAGCGCATTTTGTACAAAATTATGTATAAATAAAGAAAGGCATCT
>JANKYE010000224.1:22019053-22032795 GCA_032467995.1 Erythroxylum dillonii
TCTCTACTTGAATCATCGTGTTTGCATGGGAGACGATCTCCCGCTATCGGGCCGTCTGTGCCTGGGCTTAAAGGTGGGTCTCCTTAGGCCGGGCCTTATATGGCCGACCCGACCATGTTTTATAATTTATTAAATATTAAATAATTAATTAAAAAAGGGACAAATGTCAACAAAAAATTTAGTGACGAAAATTAATGTTGAGTTACTTTTGTCAGAAATTAAATATTTTATTACTATTTTTTAAAATTTAGATTAATCTTATAAAATTAAAAAATTGAAATATTTATTATAATTAACCAGTAAAATTATCAAACTTTGAATTCCACCTTATAAACGAATAAGACAGTATCACGTGCAGAAGATGTGACAAGTTTACAGCAGGTGAGGCGAGTATCGACATTCATGTCCATTTTCCTAACGGAAAGAAACTCCACCACGTAAAATCTCGACCGTCCATCAAAATCTCCATTGTTAACAACCTCATTTCCATAGTACTCTCTCTCTCTCTTTATGGTCCGGGAGACAAAAAACTTCCTTTTTTTTCCTCTTAATCCCAAACCCCAAAAACCCCACATATTTCCTATTGACATCTTACAAACCTATTTACATATTAAAAGCAAAAATAAAAATAAAAATTCATATTTTATCGTAAAAAAATTACTTTCAACTTTAAAAATTCAAGATGAAATATAACATTTTATTATATTATAACCAGAATTATTCTTAAACGATAACTTACATTTACTTAAATTCCATTCTATTTAGTTTTATTATATTTCATTTCAAACCATTAATAAGAGTCTTACCTTTGTCCAAATATCACCTTTATCGTTTCTTTTTCCGTAGTCTCCCAGGGAAGTATCAAAAGGGATTATGGATTCAGATCAGGGTAAGCTTTTTATTGGTGGGATTTCATGGGAGACCTCTGAAGATACGCTCAAGGAATACTTTTCCCAATATGGCGATGTCTTGCAGACCGTAGTCATGAGAGACAAGACCACTGGCAAACCCAGAGGTTTTGGCTTTGTCGTTTTCTCAGATACTTCAATCCTCCATAGGGTTCTTCAAGAGAAGCATACTATTGATGGTAGAACGGTGAGGGAAATATATCATCTCTTGTCACTTTCTTTTTATGCTTTTAGTGCCGTTTTAGATGTCGATTTTGTTTTTTAGGTTTGGTCTTTCTTGGGTATCATTGCTTATGGTTTCTGGGCTAACGCCGCTCTTAGATTTTGTCTTATTTTTGCTTTTTGGTGGACTATGTTCTGGTGCTTATCTTCCTATTAGCGATTTTGGTTATTAATTTTTCTGGAGGATGATGTTGGATGTGTCACTGCAAAACGATGGATTTAACTTGTTGCTGTTAGTGTACTTTGTTTTCTTATCCTCTAACATTAATTTTCCGTAGTTGAAGTTTTTATAGTGTCTGCTGAACTATGTATTTCTGGGATTTTAATATATGTTGTATTCAGTGTTTGTCTCTTGCTGGTTTGTATTCTTTCTTTGAATTTATGTGTTCCTATCATCTCTTTGTTTTTGGCTACTATATTTGATTCTGATTCATTGTTTTCAGTGACGACTTCATTAATTTTCTCAATGATTTCCATTTCTTTGTTTAAAAGTCTTGTGCTCTGTGGACGTGATGGAATCAGCTATGTCACTAAACTATTGGTGGACTCATTATAAGTAGTTACTAAAGCATCCTTATTTTCAATTCAACATTGGTAGCTCAAAACTCACGAGATCTTTGAACTTGTTGAAAGTTCACACATGAGCTTTATATGATTGTAAGATTCTTGAGATTACATTAATTTCCTTTTTAAATGACTATCAAATTGAAAAGCACATGTTTGATTAAGTGATTAGAAATTATTACATACTAATTTGGTTATTTTGATCAGATAGAGTGGAACTTGGTTATTCAATGCATAATGATTGTCAAGATTGTAAAGTTCCGTGCTTGATTTTTAGTGTCTGTATTTGCTTGTCATGAAAATTTAATTGCTTGTATTTGCCAAAGGTAGTTCTACTAATTATCTTATAAGCTTATGTGCTAATGTTTTTATATGACAGTAATTCTGATTTTTGCGAGTAATTCAGAATTGTTATTCTAATGGCATAGTCAGAGAAGTCTATTTTATTGGTATTCTTGAGAGATGATTCGTCTAGATCATGTCCATTTAAAACTTGAACTTTTAAGACCAGCTTCTGTTTCTCATATGGATTTTCTGCTGAAGATAGAGAAGGCATGCAATCAATTATCAGACTATAGGAGTGGTTTATGGCAATGTTGTATGGTGTGATACTGTTTCTGCATGTTTCTCTTGCTCATCCTCTTTCTTTGGTTTTCCAGGTTGATACAAAGAGGGCCTTATCACGAGAAGAGCAGCAGACCACTGGCAGAGCTGGAAACCTGAACACTGCTAGTAATGCTGGCAATGGTAGAATTATTAGGACCAAGAAGATATTTGTTGGAGGATTGCCCCCCAATCTAATGGAAGAAGGATTCCGCCAGTATTTTGAAGCTTATGGCCATGTGACTGATGTAGTGATAATGTATGACCAAAATACCCAACGACCTCGTGGTTTTGGATTTATTTCCTTCGATAATGAAGATGCTGTTGATCGGGTTTTACAAAAAACATTCCATGATTTGAATGGTAAGCAGGTGGAAGTGAAGCAGGCACTTCCTAAAGATTCTAATCCTGGTGGGGGTCGAGCTATGGGTGGTGGTTCTGTTTCTGTTAGTGGTGGTGGTGGTGGCTATCAAGGATTTGGTGGTTTTGGTAACAACTCGAGTTCCTATGATGGTCGAGTGGATTCGAACAGGTATATGCTGCCTCAGGGCTCTGGGGGTGGTTATCCACCTTACGGTTCACCTGGATATGTTGCAACTGGCTATGGGTATAGTCCTGCTAATAATGGTGTCAATTATGGTGGTTATGGGAATTATGGTGGTGTTGCTGCCGGATATGGGGCGCCTACTGGCGCAGCCTATGGGAATCCAAATGTAGGGAATGCTGGGTATGCAGTTGGTCCACCTCGTGCCAACAGAAGTTCATGGAGTAGTCAAGTTCCTTCTAGTTATGGTGGCATGGGATATGAAAATCCTCCTTCATGGGGTGCTCCCAATGCTGGTGCTGGCAGTGGTGGACCTTTTACAGCATCTACTGGTCAATCTCCAAGTGGGGCAACTGGATATGGAAGTCAGGGTCATGGGTATGGTAAATATGGCGGTAATGATGGATCTTATGGAAATCCTTCTGGATATGGTGCTGCAGGAGGCCGTTATGGAGGTCCTCGAAACAGTAATGTGGGTGGTCAAGGTTCAAACGAACTACAAGGAACTGGTAGTGGATACATGGGAAGTGACTACAATGATGAAAGTGGAAATTCAGGTTATGGAAATGCAGGACGCAGATGTGATCCATCACAAGATTCTGGAAATTTTGGGACGACTCAAGGAAGTGGTCCTAATGGTCAAGTTGGCTATGGGGGCTATGGTGGTGCTCAGGGCCAACAAGTGCAACAGCAGTGATTGTTAAAATGTCAAGGCCTTCATCATCATTTTATAATTTCTTACAGCCTTTCTCTGAGGTCTTTCGACAATTTCTTTTTCACAGCACCAGGGGGAGATGGCTCAATTGAATGGTGATGCATCTCTGGGAAATGTTGGATTGCTTGAATCCTAGTAGTTTGCACGATTTTGCCAGTCTATAATAAGTAGTTCAGGGCATACTAGCTGCCTTTATTTGTTTATTTATTCACTGTAGTTATAAAATTTAGTGTGCTTATAATTTTCTTCTATTAGCTCTGAATTCAGCATTGTTATCAATTGTAGTTTTCAATGGATTGTGTCTATAGATAGCTTTGATTCAATTGTAGCTGAGAATTTTGCTTTTGATATCAATATTATCCACTTTCTTGGCTTTGTACTAGGAATTAGATGCTTACTGAGCTTTTAGGTTGTAGATTTGATTGATTAATCTGCAAGCACACATGCAGATGAATTGCGAGTTTCCTAATGATAGAAGTTTAGGTATGGGCAGCTTGGGTTGGTCACTACACAACTCTGTAGTGATAGTTTAGTGGTTGTTGACGTGTTGAGGATGGCATAATCATTTGCCCGTGTATTTCCTATTGTGTTTTACAGGAGGAGAATGCTCGAGTTTTAAGGTGGAGTCAAGTGTCCACTCTTGGCTGAACCCTTCATAATGGTTGTATGTTCATTGTGGGATATATTTTCATCCTGCGTGCAACTGAAGAGGACTGGTCAGTTGCAATTGTGTTTTAGCCTGAAAGACCAATTTTCAGGTAGGCCATATCAGCACTCCAATATGTTATGCAGATTCATGCCATTACAAGTTAAGATTTATCGATGATTCCAATTTTTTTATGGGTTAGTCAATTTTGTGAGGCAGACAGCTTGTGGTAAGTTGACCTGAGCAGTTGGCTATCACTTGTGTTGAGATCATGATGTGGCATAGTTGTTTAGGCTGTGATGTTTTCGAATGGAGTAGATCAGTGTCATTCCAAACGTTTAAAGCAGCGGCAGCACTGTTAACTAAAGATGGGCTTATACAACCTTGGAGTGAGGAAGTAGTTTGATTATGTTCATGGCAGGCTATTTTACAAATCCAATAAAAGTTTGGCTGAAAGTAAATTAAATCATCAATTTAAATTCTAATCTGAAATGAAACTTCTGAAGATTTTCATAAGCCGTGATATTCTTTATGCTGATGCTGTTGGTGTTTGTATTCACTTGGTCTTTTTCCTTTTGGTGTTGAGGAAAAGAAGAGACTCGTTGTTAGTTTGTGTGTGTGTTTTTTTTTTATAAAATTATTGTTTCATTGTGTAATATTAACTTCTTTGTGGGCTTAATTAAAGATGAGAAAATGTTATTTGAGTTACGAAGAATTGCTTAGTAGTTTTAGAAAGGAGAATGGTCAAAAGAAACAATCACTCAATAATACAATTGTTAATTCAATGGTCAAATGACTGTAACAAAAAGTTGTCATTGTCTTCTAGAATTCTCTTAATTCTTCTATTCGAACAATATACACATACAATAAAAAATACCACAACATTAGACCTTTCTTGCTAATTCTTATACATGTTTGCTTCACCCTTAAAGCTAGTCCTCCATCTTCACTTCTAGAAAAGATGTTTTTAATCACCTTTAACTAATCCTTTATCATGACCTCTTTAATTGAAAACCTTGTTCATAAAGATGATGTCGGAATAACATCGTTGACTCTTATTATCTTCGGTTGATCATTATATTAGAGTCTGCATTGCGGGTTTATGTTAACAATTAACTAACATCCATGTTGAATAGTTTATTGGAAGACCTAAAGTTACAAACACATATAGAGAAAATTTTGAACTGATTTATATACACGATTGTAAGTGTGTTTCTTTAGTTGTGAGATATAGAAGGTTGAGTGAACCTGAGCTCCAACATGTAAAGTTAAGCGACAAGTGATTTTTCTATTTATGCCAACACCTAAAAAGGTTCAAAAGTTAAAGCAGAGTCTCTAATTACCTCAAAGATTCACAATATGTTGGTGATATGACTATAGTTTGGCGTATACCCAATCTTATACATGATACTCCCTGTTAATGCAGTGCTTATCAGATAGTTGTTTTATCTGATGCAAAGGTCCATGCATGTAAAACTCTATTAACTGAACGACTACTTCCCGATTGTTCAAAACTTATATACCTTAATTATAAATGGATAGATAGTTAAGACTAGTGGTTGGCTAATATTTTAATGGAATTTTGTGAAAGTTCACACATATGAGGATGTTTTTGTATTCATCCTTATCTAATGACGTGTCTACTTCCTATTTTAGAGGTTAAAAAGGTTTGCCATTCATATGCCAGTACCCTTGTTCCAAGATCTTCATCGAGCATTGTTTATTAGAGAATCTGAATAGAAACAAGTCCTCTTTTTGTGACTAAGGTTTGTTTAAGGCTTACCTTTCCATATTTGCTTTCAATCCATCTATGCATTTGTGAGAAAGAGGGCGTTTTATCAAGGCACTATCTTACTAATATGTTAAACTATCTACATTAATACGAAGAAGAGAGCAGAAGAAGGGATGGGTTGGAGGAGAAGGGTGAGATTAAGGAGAGTTAAAAGAAGATGATTGGTTTTTTTTGAGTTAGTCAATATTATAATAACCAAAAATGCATGGTATAGCTGTAGCTAGTACTAGCAAGTACGGATATATCTCACGATGATAATAATTACTAATAATTACCTTTTTCCTATTATCCTGCCTATGAATTGATTTTGGATTTTAATAAAAGAAAATAAAACTAAAGCAGGTAAAATAAAATAAGCAACGATATTGAAAAGAGAATTAAGAATTCACTAAGAAAATTATCGATATCAATAATTAGTTTCTACGTTTTGAATCCCCCTGAATCCTTAACAAATTGATCTTTTATTAATCAATTGTTTTATTGATCTATGGGATCGTGGAGATTCTTATGGTATGCTAATAACTGACATTGAGTCTACTAATAACTAATCATAAGATTTTCAATAAAATTACTCAGGTTAAATTTTATAGAATTGCTTTAATAATTTGTCAATTCCTCTATTAAGTTTGACCTTAATATGGAAAATTTATATCATCCTATCTCTAAGGTTACAATCAACTCCTTCTAATTATGGTAGATCTATTTATCAATAGATTGATAAATCAAATTATGGTCTAATATTCTCAGGTCTATTAGAACATAATTAAAACACTTAATCAAATCACATTATAACAATTAAACCAATTGCATTAATAAAAAAAATCAAATCATATCAAAGTATTAACATATGATTAATCTAACCTAAATACTAACAAGATGTTTAGTTAAACATTATCGAACACGAAATCAAACGTACACTGAAAGAAAAAAGAATTGAAAACAATGGGTTTGTAATTCTAAATCTCCCTGATTGTCTTTTATCGATTATTCTTGTGATGTAGGGGTTTGATCTTGTAATCTAGTCGATCTTTCAATGAATTCCTTTTATTTTTCAATTCTCTAGATCAAAATTGTCCCTTGAGAATGATATTTGCATTTGGAATCGCCTCCTCTAGTCTCATCCCTCAATAAGCCTTCGTTCATGTCCTTTTATATTAAATTATAGGGTTTTGGCCGATGCATGGTCAACAACACAACAAATTTTCTAAAAATTACGAATATGTACTGCCTAAGAGAAGTGCACGGGCAAATGCAAAACCATACATCCCTTTTATGCAACGAACCTTCATTTTATGTCATGCTTTTGTCAAAATTCTTCTCCCTTAAGTCCGTGAAGGAAATTATACTCTGTATACACACTTGGAAGGCATTAAGTACCAAATAGATGATAAAAGTATAAAATACAAGCAAAACTTATATACCTTAATTATAAATGGATAGATAGTTAAGACTAGTGGTTGGCTAATATTTTAATGGAATTTTGTGAAAGTTCACACATATGAGGATGTTTTTGTATTCATCCTTATCTAATGACGTGTCTACTTCCTATTTTAGAGGTTAAAAAGGTTTGCCATTCATATGCCAGTACCCTTGTTCCAAGATCTTCATCGAGCATTGTTTATTAGAGAATCTGAATAGAAACAAGTCCTCTTTTTGTGACTAAGGTTTGTTTAAGGCTTACCTTTCCATATTTGCTTTCAATCCATCTATGCATTTGTGAGAAAGAGGGCGTTTTATCAAGGCACTATCTTACTAATATGTTAAACTATCTACATTAATACGAAGAAGAGAGCAGAAGAAGGGATGGGTTGGAGGAGAAGGGTGAGATTAAGGAGAGTTAAAAGAAGATGATTGGTTTTTTTTGAGTTAGTCAATATTATAATAACCAAAAATGCATGGTATAGCTGTAGCTAGTACTAGCAAGTACGGATATATCTCACGATGATAATAATTACTAATAATTACCTTTTTCCTATTATCCTGCCTATGAATTGATTTTGGATTTTAATAAAAGAAAATAAAACTAAAGCAGGTAAAATAAAATAAGCAACGATATTGAAAAGAGAATTAAGAATTCACTTAGAAAATTATCGATATCAATAATTATTTCCTACGTTTTGAATCCCCCTGAATCCTTAACAAATTGATCTTTTATTACTCAATTGTTTTATTGATCTATTGGATCGTGGAGATTCCTATGGTATGCTAATAACTGACATTGAGTCTACTAATAACTAATCCTAAGATTTTCAATAAAATTACTCAGGTTAAATTTTATAGAATTGCTTTAATGATTTGTGAATCCCTCTATTAAGTTTGATCTTAATATGGAAAATTTATATCATCCTATCTCTAAGGTTATAATCAACTCCTTCTAATTCTGTAGATCTATTTATCAATAGGATTTATCAATTTCTATGTATGAAATCAGATTATGGTCTAATATTCTCGGGTCTATTAGAACATAATTAAAACACTTAATCAAATCACATTATAACAATCAAACCAATTGCATTAATAAAAAAATCAAATCATATCAAAGTATTAACATATGATTCATCTAACCTAAATACTAACAAGATGTTTAGTTAAACATTATTGAACACGAAATCAAACGTACACTGAAGGAAAAAAGAATTGAAAACAATGGGTTTGTAATTCTAAATCTCCCTAATTGTCTTTTTATTGATTATTCTTGCGATGTCGGGGTTTGATCTTGTAATCTAGTTGATCTTCCAATGAATTCCTTTTATTTTTCACTTCTCTAGATCAAAATTGTCCCTTGAGAATGATATTCGCATTTGGAACCGCCTCCTCTAGTCTCATCCCTCAATAGGCCTTCGTTCACGTCCTTTTATATTAAATTATAGGGTTTTGGCCGATGCATGGTCATCAACACAACAATTTTCTAAAAATTATGAACATGTACTGCCTAAGAGAAGTGCACGGGCAAATGCACGACCATACATCCCTTCTATGCAACAAACCTTTATTTTATGTCATGCTTTCGTCAGAATTCTTCGCCCTTAAGTCTGTGAAGGAAATCATACTCTGTATACACACTTGGAAGGCATTAAGAACCAAATAGATGATAAAAGTATAAAATACAAGAAAAAATGTGTCAAATATGAGGTATAAATATGATCAATTATTCATCTATCAAACATCCCCGCACTTAAAATTAGTATTGGTATGATGACATTAATAGAAGGCTTATAAATAAACAAACATGGAGGATACCTATTCCCATTTTCTTGGGCAACAATATTAGATTTGGCAGGATTTTCAAGAATCAATACAAAGGCATCTTTTTTTATTTAAATGAATGGTGATTATATTAGTTTATATCCTTATAGCCAATCAGTTGGTTGCAATTTATGTATGACATTATTATTTAATTAATAAAAGTATTCCTAATCTTTATGTATTATGTTAATTACTTTTGATGTTTTAATACTAAAGGTAAAATCCCTAGACTAATTACTGTGTAATTAAAATTATAAGACTCAATTTGCATTTATATATTTTCCCTAAATGTTTATAGCTATAGTTTCGTTAAGACAGGATATTGATGAAACGGTAAAACTAGCATATGTTATATATTCTGATGAAGAAAGTAATTGATCTTATAAATTAAAGTATGGTGATACCTAAACTAATGTTTGGGTGCTTATCAGAGAATAAGTTCACTGAATTGACCCACTTATGAGGATCCCAATTGTAATATTACTTATGTGTTTATGGATTTCCTCATGATGATGGTTATACAATTGATCCTTAAAATTTGGATATAACTAAGGTATCTCATGTAAGAATTACTGTGTTTTGATGCTACTTATGAACTGTCCTAAGATAAATCAATCGGCAATACTTGGATGTAGTATGAACCATATGGAGATAGTTGAGAAAGTCAACAAAGGATTTTTCATTCTAAAGTAATTGGAGAGCATATTCTACTATTCTTGATTAGTAGTAATTTATGGAATTCTTTGGCCAAAGTGAATTGACATTTGTAAAGGTGTTTTCAAATATCAATTATAAATCAATTATTAATTATCAAGAACGAACATAATTGGATATAAATGAGTTGACATTATATTCTTATTTTATTTGATTTTTTTGGTATAAAATAATACTTGCTCTTTTATGTCTTTTGGTTATTGAATTAGAAGATGAGTACCAATTTGACTTTGAGGAGCATCATAGATACTAACAAGCTGACTAGACCTAACTTCTTAGACTAGTTTCATAACTTGAGAATTGTTCTTAGGCAAGAAAAGAAGGTATATGTTATTGACATTACTATTCCACCAGAGCCTAGTTAAGATGCAACTGATGAGTCTTGGGAGAGATATCAATGTTATATTGATGACATTTAGTAAGCTACATGCTTGATGTTGGCTAGTATGTCTTAATAGCTTCAAAGGTAGCATAAGAGCATACTGCTATAATTATGCATCTCAAGGAGTTGTTTGGTATACAGCGAGGCAGAGAGGTATCAATTCTCTAGAGCATTATTTCAATGCAAGATGGTCGAAGGATCTTCATTGAGCCTACATTTACTGAAGATGATTGGGTATATTGATTAATTAGCTCAATTAGGTTTTGTCATGGATCATGAGTTGAACATTGATATGGTTTTACAATCTTAATTAGAGCTT
Organism: Erythroxylum dillonii; assembly: GCA_032467995.1. Lineage (NCBI taxonomy): Eukaryota > Viridiplantae > Streptophyta > Magnoliopsida > Malpighiales > Erythroxylaceae > Erythroxylum > Erythroxylum dillonii. Next base: position 22,029,709 of record JANKYE010000224.1, read on the forward strand.
TTCATAGTTTGTTATGAACTTCTACATGAATCAAAAGGATATGTTGTTACTCAAACTATTGAATATGGTCAAAGACTATAAAGGGGTGCCTTAACAAGGAACCCCAGATCTGTTCTTATTGCGGATTCTTCCTAGAGCTAAAAGAAGAATAATAACAAAAAATAGAAGGCTTCTGCTAGAGTAGTAAAGCCAAAACGTGGTGTCAAGAATAAGAGCAATGACAAGAGAACATGCCTTCACTACATTGTCAATAGACACTGGAAGAGGAACTGCCCAGCTTATCTTATTACCTGGAAAGATAAGAAGCCTAAGGAAGCTATCTCTTTAGGTATGTTTATGATTGAGATCAATCTTTCTACTTTTTTTCTCTATATTCTTGGGTATTAGATATTGGATGTGGTTATCATATATGTAATAACATGTTGATGTTATCATGGAGTAAATCGATGAGGAAAGGTGAAGTGAACCTGCGAGTTAGTAATGAAGTAGGAGTTGTTGTATTAACTATAGAAACTTGTAGTATAACTTTGCCTTCTAGCCTTGTACTAGAAATAAATAATTATTGTTATGTTCTAGTTGCTACTAAAAACATCATTTCTATTTCTTATTTAGATTTGAATGGATTTGTTCATTATTAAGAATAAAAGTTGTTCTTTTTATAAAGGTGATGTTTATTATAAATTTGGATTACTTATAAAAGGTTTGTATAAGTTAGATCATGAATGGATAATTCTTAACATAAATAACAAGAAAAGAAAGTTAAGTGACTAAAATCCATCTTATTTTATGGAATTGTATGTTAGGTAATATTAACGAAACTAAAATAAAAAAGTTACATGAATAAGGATTTTCAGATCCTTTTGATTGTGAATCATATGAATTGAAAAATAAAATGGTAAAAGCATTAAGATACTTGGAATATGGATTTATTAGTTACTTAAAAGGGAATGATATTCTCTCCCAGTAGACTCCTCCTGGAACCCCGCAACATAATGGAGTATCTGATTATTAGATATGGTATGTTCCATGATGAGTTATGCAACCCTTCTTGTATGCTTTTGGGCATATGCCAATGAAACTGCTGCTTACCTTCTAAACAAATTTCCATCCAAATCTATTGACAAGACAACATATGAAATATGGACTAGTAGAAGGCCAAGATTTTCACTCTTAAAGATTAGGGATGTGATGCTTATGTGAAACATGCAATATCTGATAAGCTTAAAACTAATTCAAATAAATGCAAATTTGTGGGGTTTTTGAAAGAGAGCATCAAATATGAATTTTACCATCTTCTTGAACAAAATGTGTTTGTCTCAATACATACTACATTCTTAAAAAGAGAATTTATTCTCAAATAAAGAAGTGGCAGTAAGGTGGAACTCTTAGAGAAGCTCAATAGCCACAAATTGAAATCCAGATGAAACAAGAACCTGAAGGTGATACATATGATGGATAACCAAGGGTTTAAGAAATACACAGTCCATGATGCACTACTAGGATAGGTTTTCACCCCACTAGATTGGATCTACATATAGAAAAGAAGAAGGATAATGTATTGCTCATACAAAATGAGCTTATTAATTTTAAAGACACAAATTTTGACATTGATTCTTTAAAATGACATGAAGCCATGAGATCTGAAAATGGAATCCATGTATATTAACCAAGTATGGACTTTAGTGGAAGCACTTGACAGTATTGTGCTTAATGGATGAAAGTGTGTTTTTAAGAGAAAAATTGACGTGGACGGTAATTTACGTACGTAAAAAGCAAGATTAGTGGCTAAAGGCTACAAACAAAAGCAAGGGGTTGATTTTGATGGAACGTTTTCACTAGTAGCTATACTAAAATCCATACAAATCTTGTTGACTATAACCATATTTCTTGATTATGAAATCTAATAGATGGATGTCAAAATAACATTTCTCAATGGGATTTTGTAGGAGGATGTGTATATGACACAACTTGAGGCTTTTGAGTATAAGAGATTTCCTAGTTAAGTATACAAGTTGCAAAATCATATTTATGGACTTAAGAAAATTTCACATAGATGGAATATCCATTTTGATGAGACAATCAAAGAGTTTGATTTTATCAAAAAGTGGATGAATTATATATCTATAAGAAGGTTAGTGGGAGTGCATTTATTTTCTTAGTGTTATATGTGGACGACATATTGATGATTGGAAACAACATACCAATGTTGTATGTAAAGATTTGGTTATCTAAGAACTTGTTCATAAAGGCTTTGGGAGAAATGGCCTATATTTTGGGAATAAAGATCTATAGAAATGGATCTAAGAGGTTGCTTAGGTTATCCAATCTAAGTGCATAGATAAAGTGTTAAATAGGTTTAGCATGGAGAATTCCAAGAGGGGATCTTTTACCCATGTTGCTTGAGATTTCTCTGTCATAGAGAATATGTCCTAAGACATAAAAAGAGAGAGAGAGAATAGATTGTATTCTGTTTGCATAAGCAATTGCATCAATCATATATGTGAGGCTATGTACTAGATTAGATGTCTTTTATGCTTTGAGCTTAACGAGTAGGTTTCAAGCCAATCTAGGTGAATGTCACTAGATGGGTCTGAAAAAAAATATTAAAGTACCTAAGAAGAACTAAAGATGTTTTGTTGGTCTATGGAGGAGCTGAGCTAAGAGTTCAAGAATATTCAAATGCTAGTTTTCAGTCAAATGCAAATGATAGTATATCATAGTCAGGATACATCTTCACTCTAAATGGTGGTTTGGAAGAGTTCCAAACAACTAACCATTGTTGTAAGGGCTCAAAATATACCCTGGTTGAAATGATACATGTTCATGAAAGTACATATGAGATAGGAGTTAAAATTGTGCTATGATTTGAATGTGAAAGGCATATGACTAAATGACTTACAAATCCGATGCCTCAAAAATCAAGTCAATCGAAGGTCAGATGAAAAAGTTATACACAAAAGAATGACAAAAGGATCAAATGAGAACACAAAAACATTAAGAACATTTGCATTTATTTCCCCCTCTTCTACCACCATGCATAACTTTTCACACAAGTGTTCAAAAATCACAAATGAGGTCTCATTGGAA
>JANKYE010000224.1:22282436-22295457 GCA_032467995.1 Erythroxylum dillonii
ATTTGGAATGTCGTAGGGTTTCCAACGCGATCAGTTTGCTATGCTTTGTATTTGTTTCGGTTCGATTTGCATTCGATTCTGTTTTCTTCGTTGTTAAGGAATCTGTATAAGTAGTTGGATTTCGGAAACGGGATCCAGCAAGCGTCCACTAAGCCGATGGCGAGCTGGAGACCCGGGAACGTCCCAAAGTTCGGATCCACCAACTCAACCATGGGGGGTCGTCACTGGGAGGGCATGCGGCCCAACTTGGTCTGAACACCAACGCCACCGCCTGGTGGACATGCACGCCGACCTGGTGTAGAATGAACAGCAGGAGGTGTTCCAGAAACCGAAGGGTCTTCCTCCTTCGAGGGGGCATGATAGTGCTATTACTCTATATAATGGAACCAATCCAATTCGTAAAAGAAAGAGAAGTAAGATCAGGAGAAGTAAACCCATCAAGCTTCGACGTGACTACGACTCAGATTCTTATTCTAATGATGATTCAAGGAGTTCAAGGTATGTCTCATTATCCGGCTCTGAGGATAAACACAGGAGTAGACGGTTTAGGTCTCGCTCAAGAAAGGATGTAAAAAATGGTAAAAAGAGGGCTCGCTCATGGTCCTCTAGTTCTGAGGATTCTTCTCCTCTGAAAAGGAAAAAAGGGTCAAAGAGAAACTGCGATGCAAAGGAAATAAAGAAATTGCGAGAGAAGAAGAAGAGGGGGATAATAAGGGGAGAGAGAATTATTAGTTCTACGAGTAGTGGGTTAAGGAGCTGCTCAACTTGTGGTTTGAACAGTAGCAGCGCTGAGAGTGTACAAGAGGCAAAGGGATAGGTCAGAAAGAAGAGGGAATCATAAAAGACAATTTGAGAAGTGTAAATCTGCATCTAGAAGGAAGCTATATAGGACAAGGAATTTTTCTTCATGTAGTAGAGGTAAGACTGATAGTAATTGTCAGAGCTTGGAGAACTTTACTGTGGAAAACACTTCAAAAAGATTGAGATCTATTGTTATGCTTACAAGGGATGATAACGACAGAAGAAAAGATGAGCACAAAGAGGAGATGATATATGAACATGGTGACTACCCTTGTCGAAGCCATGATAGTAATGAAGGAAGCAAGAGGGACACAGATAATCAGTCACATTTTGCCTCTGACAAGAAAAGGTCCACAGAGGGTAAGATCACTGAGGATATCACTGCTTTTGATACTAAAATCTCCAAAATTTCAAGAAGAAACATGGATAGAGTTCGGACAAAAGATGCTATCAAGAAGAATGAGGATTCAAGTGTTGATGATGCTGTAGATGGTGGTGATTTGGAGTTAATTTTAAGACAAAAGGCTTTGGCAAATCCAAGAAGGTTCTGTGGAGGTTTCACATCCAATGCAAAGAATTCGATTGATCAAGAATATTGTTCTCAAAGAATACAGGAACATTCTGCTATCCTTGCTGAATGTATTGTCCAGAAGAATCAAGAGCAGATTGTCGAATGGCTTGTGTTGTGGAAAGGGAAATCAATTGAAGAAGCTTCCTGGACAGCTGCTGTACATTTGCAGCAGCAGTATCCTTCTTTCTGCCTTGAGGACAAGGCAAATTTTGCAGAAGGCGGAATTAATAGCTTTTCGAGTCATAAACCCATATTAACTTACTCTAAGAGCAATAGGAAGCAGGAACAAAACATGGGCCAAAAACCCATGTTAATATATTCCAGAAGAAAGAAGAAGACAGAGCAGAAAGTGAGAGCTTCAGGGCATGATGAGTCAGCTAATGGTTAGACAATGAGTTTGTTAGAATTAGTTAGAAGAGGGAGAAGCTAATAGCTAATCAGGGGGCAGAGAGTATGTAAGGGAATGGGGGGGTAGTACAGAGGGGGGTATCCTTTCTCTTGGTATTGTCTCAGCTGAAAGCTTGAGGGGCCATCGTTGGCTGGTAGCATTGGTTCTCGTAAATCTTACGAGGCTATTGCTAAGTATCAATAAAAGTCCTATACTATTGTAAACAAGTTTTATGCAATATTCTCTTGAGTAAATTCCCTTCAATTTACCCTTTTGTTATCTCAATCATACCTAGCATAAGCCCTATTACAACTCTGTAAATTCCTTTTGATTTTTTTTAGATTACACAAATTATAGAGATATAATAATATTGCAAGCCTATAATAAAAGTTCTACTATGCATCAATTAAGATTTTGACATTTTTCACCCTAAACATTTGAGTGCATTAAGTAAAATCTTAGTGACGGTGTAAAAGTTTACACTTTTAATTTTAATACGATTATTGATGTGATTACTATATGGACTTAAGGAGTTAATTTTAGGATAATTTGATTGTAATTGTATGTTAATTTGATTAATACGAAAGGATTTCGACACGCTCCTTCTGTAGTTACTGAAACGAGTACAAGATAATCAATTTGATCAAAGGAGTAGAATGTCAATCATCAAATAAACATCATCTAAACTTGGTTTCAACTTCTGATTGGATTACCTTCCCCATCATTGATTATCTAAATGTACAGGATGAATAGGACCTACTATTTTTTGTTTTTTGCTTCTTTGAGAATAAATGTGGTTCATTTTTGGATCATGTAACCTGTTAAGATATGCTTAATTTGTGACACAAGGAATTGAGTGTCTATATGCTGTCAAATTTGACAGCTGAAATAATCAAAACCATGGCATGATTACATGGCCAGACAAGTATAGATGATGCATATGCTGGCTACGCTCCAACGTGATGTACGTCCCCTGTGGGTTGTTGCATCCTCTCAGCATTACAACCAGACATAGGGTGCTTACATGCACCCCTCTCCAGATGCTCAAGGAAATCCATCACTACCAGATCAGTCCATGGAGCACCAAGCGGAGCTTCAGCTGCAATCCATCCCAGGTGACCACCCTTAGGTGTAACTATCAGCATGCAGTTTGGATTTCTCTGAGATAAATGCAAGGGAGATGACTAGTAAGAGCTGAGCAAGACAAGAAGCAAGCCATTTGAAGCATACATACCATAACAAATTATTTTGTAGACAATCATATACTCCACGTCTGAAGAAATCCTCAATTCTCACCCAATATCAACTAATCTAAGAAAAAATAAATTATTTCTGAAGAATTAATAGGATAAGCATGTAATAAGCACGTCAGGATGCATGACAATGACAAGTGTTCTTGTAGCCAAAAAGTTTGACAAGTGAGAGGAACTTGAACAGGAAGATGGATAAGTCGCAGAAAAGTAAATGGCATGCCTTGTAGGACTTGTATCTTCATCATGCAACTTTTAAATGCTACCATACTAGTGTAGGTTACAGAAAGAGCAATGAGCATCTATTTCTACTTCGGAAGTGGGCAGCAGGCATCGTAATCTAACTACCTTATACATGCTGGCTTCTTTGATGATAAACTTTGTACATATCGCTGTAAATTGCCAGTTATTGACAGAGTTGATCTTTTGTTTGAATCAGTACTACGTTCAGTTGATAGATCTTGATAATTCTTAGTACTGAATCTGTATTCTACTTGTTTAAAGTTGGTTTTTGTATCCCTTGGGTGATGATGGACAATGCCTATATCGAGTTGTAGAGTCTCGTGGCTGTTTGTTTTCTACTTATATTATCATTTACCAAAAGCAAAACACTGTTGAGCATCTGAACCATCGGTACAGTTGGAGGTTTCAATTTAAGACACGTTTTTAAAACATAATTTAAGGTCTCATAGGCTAATTGCGAGTTGATACACCTAAACATATTATCAGGCCCAACAAGCCGACGAGGCCAATTGATAGAAAAGAAGACGCAGGCCCAAACCGTTTCAAGTATATTCTAGAAGGAACAAAGGAGCTGAGGGAAAAGGACAGCAAACGGTTGTGACAAAAAGAAGACAAAAGGACAAGCAATCGGTTATAGGGGAAAGGTTGTAAGAGATATATAAGGGGGGTAGTTATGACAGATGGGGGGTAGCAATCGAGTATAGACTTGTTGGGCAGAATTTCTCTGCACGGGAGCATTTCCTGGGGGCTGTTCGCAGTCATTGTCTTCTTATTCTCTTTGCTCTTGGGTCTCTGTTATTAATTGAGTTGTATTGGATATTCGGTGATCATAAAATCACCAGTTATAGAATCAATACATTTTACGCCTACTTCTTTCAATCTGTTTGTTTGTGTTCTTTTCTATACCAAATTGGTCCGACCTGCCGGATGCCAAAAACAAGAATGGAGGGACGTGTTGAAGAGGTAGAGAGGAACATGACACAGGCGCAAACAAAAATGAACACCATGGAAGAAGCAATTATAGCTTTACGTCTAGAACAAGAGCAGAGATTTACCAGGCTGGAAACCATGATTTCTTCTTTGATAAAAGGAAAGGCTGTTGCCGATAGCAGTGATGTCTCCACCCAATCGACCCCCACTCCATCGTTGGGCAACACCTCTACTGTCCGACCACACACTCTTCATTTTGATAACACAACCCTTATACCAAAGAAGGTTGACATGCCCACTTTTGATGGTACTGATCCTGTGGGTTGGCTGGTGAGAGCAGAACAGTACTTTGAAATCCACAATACCCAAGATGAGCTCAAAGTCTCCTTGGGATTAGTGAGTATGGACGGGGGGCCTCTTCATTGACTTCGGTGGTTACGCCAACGGAACCCAACTCTAATCTGGGAACAGCTGAAGATTGAAATAGATCAACATTATGGCGTTGATATCTCTGAGAATCCATACAAATATCTTGCAGCAGTGAAGCAAATGGGTAGTGTTGCTGAGTATATTGATGATTTTGTGGCTAGAGCGACACAAGTACCTGATATGACAGATTCACAGTGCTTGGGATATTTTCTTAATGGGTTAAAGGAGGAAATACGAGTGCGACTCCGTTCACATGATACTATAGATCTCTATCGCACCATGAAGTTAACAAGGGAAATTGAAAGGGAACTCTTGCACTCTACCAGAATAAAACCCCCTTATCGTTATAATTCCAGTGATGCAACAGGGATGACCGACCATGGGCTGGGGCCTAAGTCCACGGGTACCACCCATTATCGACCCACATCTTTTCCTTTTCAAACCCACAAATGTGAAAGCTTCCTCCCTAAACCTCCAGATAAAACATCAGAGCCTCTTCATCGCCCACCCACCTTGTCGGCACTACCAGCACCTTTACAACAAAAACCACTCCCACTTCAAACATGACAACGAGGCACTCGACATTACTCTCATCAAGAATACCAAGACTTACGGGCAAAAGGGCTCTGTTTCCGACGTAAGCAGCCCTATACACCACTGCATGAGTGTCCCAGCAAATCCTTTAGAGCATTGATTGGCGGAGAAGATGAGTTCTTAACTGAAGAAGGGAATCTGGCAGAACTTGAAGGCACTGATAATCAAGCCTTATCACTAGATTTGGATGAGGCTCATTTTTTTGAACTAGAATTGCCGATGTATTCGATTGGGGGCATCCATCGTCCTCGCACCATGAAGTTTCAAGGAGATATCGCTGGGCATAGTATAATCATCATGGTGGATAGTGGGGCTAGCCACAACTTTATTTCCAACCTCTTAGTGAAACGTCTAACTATGGACGTTACCCCTACCAGCCCATTTTCAGTTCGTTTGGGCAATGGGCATAAGGTGCGCACCTCTGGGATCTGTGCCGGCTTGAATCTGAGTTCGGGTAACTTCAATATTACAGTGGATTGCTATGTTTTTCCTCTCAATGGGGTTGACGTTATTTTGGGAGTTGCTTGGTTGGAAACTTTGGGTGACGTACGCATTAATTGGAGCAAGATGACTATGCAATTCCATTGGCACAAGAGCTAGTTTTATTACAGGGAGACCCCTCTCTCAGCAGGATCCCAACATCTTCACAAGCTCTGCGTAAGGTAACGGGAGTTGAATTTTCGGCTCTTCTATGGGGTATTGAGTCAAGTGAGGCGTGCTTGGATGTGAAGGACAACCTCTCCTGTGAACAACAGAATTCTATTCAAGCCCTCCTAGCTGAATTTGGTGATATTTTTGTGGAAGTTCCGTCTTTGCTGCCCCACCGCCAAGCTGATCATCAAATTCCTCTGCAGCCCGATGTTGGTCCAATTAGCGTTCGCCCTTATCGCTATGGACACATCCAAAAAGATGAAATCGAAAGGGTGGTCACCGAGATGCTTTCTGCTGGTATAATCCGCGAGAGTAGTAGCCCCTTCTCTAGCCCGGTATTGTTGGTTAAAAAGAAAGATGGAAGCTGGAGTTTTTGTGTAGACTAACGTCAATTAAACCAAGCCACCATTCCCAAAAAGTATCCGATCCCAGTGATTCAAGAGCTGCTAAATGAGCTTCATGGTGCTTGATACTTTACTAAACTTGATTTAAAATCTGGCTATCATCAAATTCGGGTGGCTACTCCTGATATTCACAAGACAGCTTTTAGAACACATTCAAGCCACTACAAATTTCTTGTTATGCCATTTGGCCTAATGAATGCTCCAGCAACTTTCCAAGCAGTGATGAATGATATTTTTCGTCAATTCCTCCGGAAATTTGTCTTGGTCTTCTTCGATGATATACTAGTATATAGCAGCGATTGGACGACCCATTTCTCTCACTTGCGCACTGTGTTGGAACTACTCCGCCAGAACCAGTTGCATCTCAATCGAAGGAAGTGCTTATTCGGGAAACAATCTGTTGAATATCTGGGTCACGTCATATCAGCCAGTGGAGTCGAGATGGACCCATCTAAAGTTTCTTCCATTATACGATGGCCTACACCTAGATCAGTGAAAGTGGTGAGAGGTTTTTTGGGGTTGACGGGATATTACCGCCAATTTATTAGAAACTATGGTCAGCTAGTTAAGCCCCTCACAGCTCTTCTTCGAAAAGAAGCCCAACATCCATTTTCTTGGTCTCTCTCGGCTAAACACTCTTTCGATAATTTGAAACAAGCTATAATTTCTTCACCAGTGTTTGCCATGCCCAACTTCACTCAACAATTTATAGTGGAATGTGATGCTTCGGGGACAGGGATAGGAGCTGTCCTTATGCAACAAAATAGACCGATTGCCTTCTTTAGTAAAGCTTTATCCGAAAGAGCAGCTGGTCGCTCTGCTTATGAAAATGAACTCATGGCTTTGATTCTTGCTATCCAACATTGGCGTCCCTATTTAATGGGTTGAAGCTTTATTATTCGAACAGATCAACGGAGTTTAAAACATTTATTAGAGCAGCAAGCTACTACACCTGCCCAGCAGTATTGGCTCTCCAAGTTGTTGGGATATAATTTTCTGATTGAATACAAACCATGCCGCACCAATAGAGCAGCTGGCGCTCTTTCCCGACGTGATGATTTTGTCTGGACCACTTTGGGCGGACTGGGCTGAGATCACTAAAGAGGTTCATGCTGATGTATTTTTGGGTTCTGTTATACAGGATTTACAAATGGCTACCAGGGAACATCCGAATTTCTTACAGAGGGCGGTTGGCCATTCCATCTACTTCCTCTTGGGTCCCTAAATTGATTTCTGAATTTCATGCCACTCCAACAGGTGGACACTATGGAGCTTATTGTACTTATCGACGAATCACCGCAAATTTCTACTGGAAGGGGATGATGGGAACAGTTCAGGAATTTGTGGCAGCATGCTTGATTTGTCAACGTAGTAAACATGAGGCACAATCCCCAGCAGGACTTCTACAGCCATTACCTATTCCTAAACATATTTGGGAAGACATTTCTCTTGACTTTATTACAGGGCTACCTAGATCACAAGGTGTTGATTGCATCTTTGTTATTGTGGATTGTTTTTCCAAGTATGGCCACTTCCTCCCATTGCGCCATCCGTTTACAGCAAAATCAGTAGCTGAAGTTTTTAGTAGAGAAGTGGTCCGTTTGCATGGAATACCTAAAACTGTAATCAGCGACAGGGATCCTCTATTCTTGAGCATGTTTTGGAGCGAGTTATTTCGGTTGCAGGGTACCCACCTCAAATTCAGCACCGCCTACCATCCACAAACGGATGGCCAGAAAGAGGTACTAAATCATTTCTTAGAATCATATTTGCGATGTTTCTCTTCGGAACAACCAAGATATTGGGCCAAATGGTTATGTTGGGCAGAATATTGGTATAATACGAGTTTCCAAAGCGCCACAAAGAAAAGTCCATTTGAAGTCGTTTATGGGAGGGCACCTCCAATTTTGCACTATTATTTGCCGGGTGAAACATGAGCTAAATCGGTAGCCCAAAACCTTCAAGACCGAGACGAGATCCTCAGGCAACTTCAGTTCAATCTCCACCGGGCTCAACAGTTGATGATTAAGTATGCAAACCGTCATAGGAGAGATGTTCAATTCTTTGTGGGGGATAAGGTTTTTCTTAAACTTCGTCCCCATCGCCAAAATTCGGTAAGCTCTCAGATCTGTTCTAAGTTGGCAGCAAGGTACTACGGGCCATTTGAAGTGCTAGGAAAAATTGCTGCTGTGGCTTATAAATTAAAGCTTCCTTCAACTTGTCGCATTCACCCGGTGTTTCACGTGTCACAACTAAAACGAGTTATTGGAAATCATCTGGTGTTGCCTAATTTACCAGATACTCTCGTAGCGGAAGAAGGGCCACTCATCGAACCTGAAAAGATTATTCAACGCCGTTGTATTCACACATCAGGTCACTCTGTTAAACAGGTCTTGGTGCAGTGGAAAGGCCCCAAACTCCTGATGAGGCTACTTGGCTCGATGAGACTGACTTGGTGGGTCAATTTCCTTATTTCAACCTTGGGGACAAGGTTGCTTCTCAAGAGGGTGGCAGTGATAGAAAAGAAGACGCAGGCCCAAGACCATTTCAAGTATATTCTAGAAGGAATAAAGGAGCAGAGGGAAAAGGACAACAAGCAGTTATGTGACAAAAAGAGGACAAAAGGACAAGCAATCGATTATAGGGAAAAGGTTGTAAGAGATATATAAGGGGGGTAGTTATGACAGATGGGGGGTAGCAATCGAGCATAGACTTGTTGGGCAAAATTTCTCTGCACGGGAGAATTTCCTGGGGGCTGTTCGCAGTCATTGTCTTCTTATTCTCTTTGTTCTTGGGTCTCTATTATTAATTGAGTTGTATTGGATATTCAGTGATCATAAAATCACCAGTTATAGAATCAATACATTTTACGCCTACTTTCAATCTGTTTGCTTGTGCTCTTTTCTCTACCACCCATCCTACCAAATCATTCCTCAACAGACTTCAAGATCTCAAGACGTGTTTATGCCCGTATAAGCCTATACTGAAATAGGGGCAGTCATATCATCATTATTATTCTTTTGAGGCCAAGACTTAAAACATCGAAAGATATATGCCGAAAACACTTGTAGCACTTTTTGCAGGCTCCCCGACTTAGCACTAGAGCTAAGATCGGATCCACAAGTTTGTACGTCAAACCCAACATGTACTGTGCCATTGCAGACCTGAGCTTATATCAATTGGTGATGCCGTGAGAAATTGAATATGTAAAAATTTTGCTCAAAATCAGTCAATACTGAAGATTTTAATCAATTTGCGGGAGCAGATCAGACAACTCACAGACACATCACAACACTTAATGAAACAAGTAGCCGCGAAGAGAGGCCACAATACAGACATCCTAAGTACAAACTCAGCTAACAGAACCCCGCAAGAATTCCACACCCATTCCTAAAAGTTATTGATTTGTATGGAGGTTCAAATGTTATTAAGTGCGAGGCCTTTTGTCTACACTCATTCCTAAAGGATTTATTCCCAACTCAAGTCTCGCCGTAAGTTCGATTTTACAAGCAACATGCGCATATTAAAGGATTCCCCCAACTTTGTTCCATGTGTTGCAAAAACAGGGTGAATCCCTTGGACATTATGTTGTGTAAAAGAAGCCACGCAAATACCATACCTTAATTTTGCGATATCCATCATTGAACTCAAGGAAGGTTTGTGCATCAACTGATGTACAAGTCTCTCGTGGATAAAGCGCATAGAGTTGAAGAAATTTAAGAATGAATGTGAAGGTTCATTAACTTGGAAAAGGCATGAATACTCCCTAAACAAATCCAATAGTATGCATATCGACATCGAGGTAAAGGAACCATAGAAGAGCTTAATATGATATCTCTATACAGCACACTGACACGAGAAATGAGAGAGCAAGAAGCGGGCAAAGGTCACATCAACCTATTATGTTCAAGATAAGAATATGTTGCAACTACCAAGACCACTTCCACCTTGACACAAGAAACACGGACAAATATTGTCGGTTCCACAAAGACTATGGGCATAACACTACTTACTAACAGGATTTGTGAATAAGAATTGATGACATGATCCAATTATGTCAATTTCTTACAAGGGACGAATTGAAATCCAATCGAGCTTCGTTCATGTTGCCTAAATTCAATTCTGAGATCCTCCAAATATCCAATGCAAGCCCGATTCCAACCCGACTTGATCTATAAAGCAACTGGATGAAGGACTAGTCAAAACGAAGAGCTCACCTGCCACCAACAGAAGAGCTCGCCAACGGACAGAAACTAACCCAAAAAAGCACAATCTCACCTGCCACCAACAGAAGAGCTTGCAACGGACAGAAACTAACCCAAAAAAGCACAATCTCCATCATTCAATACAGCACAAAGAAGTAAAGGAGAAAAGAAATCAAATCTCTAAGAGTAGTCCTAGAAACACCCTATATACTCTCCTATAAAAACAAAGACAATGAGTAAGGAGAAGAGAGCTATGGAAGGGAAGATCAAACTGTCAGTAGATCTCCTAACGTCAAATAAGATAAGGGAAAGAGCAAAATAATGCAACGAGTGTGTGCTGGGGCCAAAAAATGGAAAAGAAAAAGCAGGCTCTTATAAAAGAAGTTAGAGTCATGAAACATATAATGGGATGGCAGCAAGAGAGAATAGAAAGGAAAGGATGAACAGTATAGTTCTAGGATTTAGTAAAATTCAATATATATGTAGGAATTTGATCAAAATTTTTTAAAAAATTAATTTTCTATTAACTCAAATTGAATCCTCTGACTTCAGTTTGGACTTGGCCGAACCCTGGCTCAAATACTAATCCTAAGTTAAAGGCACGAGCACGAAGAAAGGGAGAGATCATGCCCACAAGCTCAACACATCACCTAGAGTTAGAGTCATAAATATGATTATAAGCGATGAGATGAAGCAAGAAACAAATCCCTCGAGTCATCCCAAAAGCTATAAATCTAATAGAATACTCAAAAGGCAAGTGAAAAAGAAGTATGAACACATAATTTCTTAGGAGGAAGAGCCAATGTCTAACCCTAACACATAGTATGAGTGTTCTATTAGGAGTCTATTAGAGGAGTATTTATTTTTAGTAGAAGTCTATTATTTCCCTATTATTTCTGCACTAGTTTCTGTTATAGTTATGTTAATAAAAATAGCTTAATAGGAGTCTTTCTAAGAGTCCTAAAACCGCTTGAATAGGAGTCTTTCTAGGTGTCCTAGTTTAGGTGGAACTTTTATGTTTCTTTGCCTATATAAGGCTATTATGTTGTGCAATAAAGTAAGAAGGAAGTTATCATACAAATTAGCTAATTAGGAGGAGCAATTTAGCCCAATCTTGGCAAACCTTGTCTTTTACAACTGTTGCTAGTTTTTTTCATCACCAAAATAGGTTCTGCAAGGAAGGGAACCAATGTAAATAAAGGGAAAGCGATTAACTTTCTTAAGAATCGTCCTTAGACTCGATCTCAAGCAAGGGCACATAACAATTTGGTACCAGAGCAGGAGTTCATGGACGAAACAGGTCATTTAGCTGCAGAGCAATCTTCGATAAATTGGCAGATGGATCAGAGGATATGAGCATTAGAGATGGGCCAGCAAGAATTAAAGGCTCAATATGCAAAGATTATCCGCATGCTTGCAAGTTTGGAAGGCACAAAATCGAGCAAGTATTAGGCACCATCACCATCACCATCACCATGGGAGGAGAGGATCGATGGGGGCAGCGGGCAAGAATGGTGCCTAAATATACTAAGATGGAATTTCCAATGTACGATTACTTGATGGATCCGTTGGTTTGGCTTCACAAATGTGAATAGTTTTTCCTAAGCCAACAAACAGCAAAGGAGGAGAAGGTAAGATTTTCTTCCTTTCATGTAATGGGGGAGGCCCAACTGTGGTTCTTCCTGATTTTCAACATTGTCTTCTTCTTGATTTTCTGTTTCCTCCCCCTAACTAGTAATCTTCTCTACTATTGATCCTTCAAGGTTCAAAATCTTAGTTTTTTTTTCCATTAGACCTTTCATCTTCCTTACTCAAATACTCACCTTGAAGATAAATGTGGCTATGATACGGTCTGCCCTAAAAAAATGTAACATCCATAGAGGTAAAAAACTTTTGAGATATTGGATCAAAACATCTATATCCCTTTCGGGTTCTAGAGTATCCAAAAAAAATACACTTGATAGCGTTAGGATTTAGTTTGGATTTCTTGGGATCATGGTTATAAACAAACACAGTGTTGCCAAATATTTTCAGAGGGACAAATGGGTTCGATTTTGTGTTAGGGAAGAAAGAAGAGAAGATTTGCAATGGGGTTTGAAATTTTAAAGTTTTAGAGGGAAGTCTAATGATCAAAAAGTTGGCAGTGAGAACTGCTTCTCCCCATAGGTATTTCGGGACGTGTTTGAAAGCTAATGGCCCTAGCTACCTCTAAAACATGTCTGTTTTTTCTTTCAGAAATTCCATTTCGCTGTGGGGTGTAATTGCAGGAGGTTTCGTGGATAATCCCTTTGATATCTAGGAAATTTTTTACTGTCAAATTCACGTACTCCTTCCCATTATCACTTCTTAACATTCTAATCTCCTTTTGAATTGAGTTTTCACCATGTTATAGAAGGATACTATTGTAGCATAAACTTCCGATTTATCTCCCAAAAGAAATCACTGTGTATCAACATAAATGGCTCTGGACATCGGCTATTTTGAATGGGGTAATGACTTCTATGAAGTTTAGCTAACTCACAACATTCACATTGAAAAATAGCACTTTTATTGAT
>JANKYE010000224.1:22340082-22350502 GCA_032467995.1 Erythroxylum dillonii
CCAATTCTTCAAATCTTCAAAACTACCACAAACTCTCTAACTCCCACTAACATACACGATCATCATCATCTTGAGGGTGAAAGGCTTAGGTTTGATTTTTTGGTGAACAAAAGAAGAGAAAGCAAGGTGGAAGAGAGTATAAAAGATGGTCAAAAGTAAGAAGAAGCATGGAAGAGGAGAAGCTACGAAAATTGGTGGAGAGATCTAACTTAAATCACCAATAACCTTTGAATAAGAGAAGCATTGAGAAATACAAAAAATGGGGGTAGGTTTTATTAAAAAAACACTTACCACATGTCTCATTTTTAAGCTCTCATTTAGTTTCTTCCTAACTAAATTTCAATTTTTACTCCAATTTATGCCCAAATTCCCAATGGCTCTAATTAATAAATCCTAAAATCATTTATCTAAATTTCCATTGCTATTTGACAGTAATTTCTACTACCGGTAAACAATTATTCTGCCCCTTGGCATTTTTTCTAGTCCAAAAATTACCCCGAAATTTCAGAAAATTTTTTTTCTAAAATTCTCCAAAAATTCGAAAACCACAATGACCCTCTCCAACTCAATTTTTCATACACACAAATACCATTTTTTAAATAACAATCACATTTATTAACAATTATACCGGGAAATGTCATGAATGCATGTGCAAAATTTACTATTCATGTGTATGTGTATGTTGTATTATGCATGAACATGTAAAGGCGTTTCTAAGCACTCATTAACCACTCTGAATTACTATTTTACCCTCCCCGTCGGTGATGGGATATTACATTACTTGCTCAAATGTGTCCTTCCTCTTGCTCCTCTTACCTCACTTGCCTCACTTGATTTCCTTAAATAATAAACAAAATTCCATTCAATTTGGTGTAGAAATCGGAAAGTTACTATGTAAACAATATCGAACTATCCTTATGCATGAAACAAAATTTTATTCTCAACTTCACTCCAAACTTTGAGATTTTTAGAGACTGAATTTGGACTTGATTCATTCATGAAATTTGTAGCTTTATGTCTCTAGTTTACACCAAATCAAAAATCCCTCAATTTGGACATCTAAAGAAAAAGATATGCCCAAAATACCAAAATATGTCTGTTGTCGCGGCGGAATCAGAAGCTCGCCCATCGAATTTGTTGGAGCTCGTCGCGGCGAGGACAGAAGTTCGTCGCGACAAACATTCCCAGAAACTCATGCTGAAGTCCTTTTTCTAACATTCATCACCTATATACTTCCTATCTTTCAAATATAACCTATCTTAACATTAAAACACCTCATTCACTTCATTTCCAAGTTTATTTCAACCCAATATCATTAACAAAATATCAAAATCTATCTTTGATCGCTAACCCTAAAAGAGAACACTTGCCTATAGCATTCACTAACACTTTCCACACATGCTAAACTATATTTGAGTTTCATCTAACCAAACAAGATAGAATAAGGCTTATAATTACTTGTTGATGCTTCAAATTCTTCAAAATCTCCAAACCCTAGATTTCCTCTTTCTCTCTTCTTCTCACTTTGTCTCCAACGACACTCACTTCCCAAAACAAAAATTTCTTCTTCTTCTAATTTCCACTCCTAATAATCATCAAATGTCCATTATGCCCTTCCATGTAAGCCTTATACCTTTTAACCTTAAGTGATCTTCCCATTTTGCCCTTATACATTCTTACTTCTTCAATTTAACTTACACCATACTATACTCTAACTTAATCTTAATTTCTCCATTTAATACTTCTAATTCCATCAATTTAAGCAATAAATCCTCCAACCATTGACATGCTAATTAAACTCCAACCAAAAACAATTAATCAATCAAAAACTCAAAAAAAATTGAAATCATACTTATTCAATAAGAAAAGAATTCGGGGGCCAACATTTATGACAACATCCACCTCAAAGTCATCTTTTATGTGACTATAGCCTTTATAATAGATCCATCACAATTTTTTTAAATTTTCTTCAAAGTCTAAGAGTGGAAGAAAACCACGCGCTACGCTATAGGTTTAGTGGTGTTCAAGCAATTCCATTTCTCATTCAATTCAATTCATTAAACCATAGCATGCATAACATATAATACTTTTCCAATATAAATATATTAATCTATTTCTAAATATAAATAAGCATTAACATTAATTTATGATATTTAAGCATGTATCTATTACATTATTTTATATCTAATTACATAATGATTAATAAATTTTACAATTAATTACTAGTTCAAATTAAAGTTCTTTAATTATTCGTTATGCATTTATATGTTTTTTTGTAATTGACCCGAGAAAAATGTAGTGAAATTGCACCAACGAGTCAAATAAGTAAGATTTTAGAATACAGGACTGAGTTCTCGAAACCATTTGGTCCATTTGCATATTCTATTTTATTAAATTTTTTTTATATTTACATATCGAGACCGAGCTCTTAGAGTCATATAATATGTAACACAAATCAAATATCTTATACTGAAATCGAACTCTCAAAGTTATACATTCTGGTAACGCATATCATGATGCAGTACTGCAAAAATTTATATCAAGTGAATATTAAATATAACCAATTAAGATTAGATTCACAACTAAACTAAATATTTCACATACATAAATTTGGCCAAAGTAAATGTTACTCCTTAATATCATTTTTTCTTTCATTATTGGTTTTAATTTGGTTCATAAAACATTCAAGACATAGTCATCTCACAAAGTAGTCAAAATATCATATAGATCAAATTTCCAAATTCAAACATAATGTAAGCCAATTGAGGGAAATACAAATTGTAAGTTCAAAATTCAAATTAATGACATAAACTGCTTCATTTAGCATCCACTTAAAAATCTTTTAACATCAATTTCATAACCTCCAATTTTATATCAAGAACTTTAAATTACATAACATAAAATTTTTAGGGAAAAATAAATTTGCATAAATACATACCAAATTGATGTTCAATTCTCTTCATTAAACTTCAATTTCATCATCAATTCCTTATTCCTTCTCTTTCCCATTCTCTCTCCAATTCCTCTTTTTTATCTTCATAATATTGCATAAAAATTTGATTTTATGCATTTTATTCATTAATGTGTGCAACTACACTAAAATAATGTACTAAAAACAACTAAAATTCCATTAACTTACCTTGTTAAATTCATGTACAATTCATATTACTTTGTCTTCATCCTTTTATTTTCCAAAATTCTTTTTGATATGATAATTTTGGAAACCCTAGGTTGATAATTTAGTATTTAATTATTGATTAGGAATTAAAGATAGGAAAATTTAGCTTAAAAATAGAAGAAAAAAGAAAGAAAGTTAAGAAGGAAAAAGGATGGTTGTTCTCAACAGATTTGGAGGAAGAAAAATACAAATGCGTGGCAAAAATGTAATTTGATACTTTAACAAAATTCAATAGTTTTAATAAAAGGGAAACTTAATATAAGAAATATCAAACTTTCGCTCTTTTATTTTATTTTCCAAGATCCAAAATTAGCTTTCAATTTAAATCCAGCAGTTGGATTCAATCCCATTAAAATATCTTCATATAATAATTTTTAAAATTCATAGGAAAAATTATTCGATTGGTATTTAGTTCACGGGTCCAAAAATAACATCGTTAAAACTTATAAATTCTTTTCTTCTCCTCAATAAATAATATCCATTAAAATATCAACTACACATAAATACTTTAATATCATTTATTTTTCACTAATATTTTCAAATTTGACTTTTACCCCTTTTTTTCAAGGCAAGCTTTGATCATCGAGTTGTCCTTGAATAATAGTATCTGAAGTCAAATAAAGCATAATTTGTGTGCCAAGTGTCATTATTCATCTCATGATATATTATTTATAGCGCAAAAAAGTACTATTCATAAAATCAAAATTTTGAAAAGTTACACAATGCAAAATAGATAATTACCGAACACTTTATTGATCTTCATGGCACAACAATAACTTACATAATGACACCCATTCATATTTGCACAAAGAAAACAAAGGAACTTACTGGCATCACAAATGTATACTGAGGGAGTTTGAATCCCATACAGAGATCAAACTTTTTAAAACAATTTTATAATATAAGCAAAACAACTATGAAAAATATAATAATGTTTAAGAGAATCTTTTACAAGATTAGATATGACCTTTCTTAAAACAAATCGAGGTTAATAAATGACGCCTTGCAAAAGTTCATCTAATGGTTTTTTTCCCCCTCAATTAGATAATATTTTGGACTCATTAATACTACATTATCTAATCACATATTTCATCTTAGTAAAACATGGAACAACTGAAGTGCTCAGTTTATTAGATGACTAAGCTGTGCAGTGCAGCTTTCATCAGGATCCTTCGATTCTCGTCTCCATTTCTACCGATAGATCAATGTTAAAAGTTAAGCGTAATCAGCTAATTTTGTTGAAAATTTCCTCCATTTCATCTAATTCATTCTCTAAAAATAAAAGCTCTTTGATCCCACAGGTGGCATTGTTCCAACAATGTTGTACAGAATACTCGCTCTCAAGATGCCTAAGAATTCACTAAAAGACACCACAAAATGTGGCAACAGCAAAAACAAGAAACAAACCTCCGCCCAAGTAGCCCACCTGAATAAAGATATAACAAGTTAAAGCTTAAGAAACAGAAACAGGAGTTTTGTCATTAGCAGAAAGTAGTGAAGTTGAGGGTTTGTACCAGTTTCTCAGAGATATAGTTGGCAAGAAATGCTCCTCCTAAAACTGCAATAGATGTTGCAATCAGGTGTCCAGCAATGGCGCCAGTAGCCACACCCCATGGAGACTGTAGAAAAAGAAAAATTAATCAAATTGATAATGTGAATATTAAATAGGATTGGCAGCTTTTATATCCTTGTGAAAAACACCTGTGCAGCACCCAGAGCAATTGTGGCAAGCATTGAGCGGTCTCCCCATTCCTAAAACAAACCACACCATTACAAAACCAGAGCCTTTGAAGATACAAGAGATATTAAAATTATATCAAAGTGAACTTCTCAATCATTATTCTCAGAAGTTGCCCGTGAAGTTTTAGAATCTGTAAAAAAATTGCCTTCCCAATCTATTATTTTGCCAGAAGTTGTAATCAAATTGTGTTTAATAATAAATTAAATAGTAAGGGATATTGTCCAGCAAGCAAAAAGGAATGCTTACAGCAAAGAAGACAAGGCTGAATGACTTCCAGACAATCTCAAATGGATTTGTGAGTCGTTTAGAGACCTGATGGGGGGAAAAAATCTTATGCTGTTACCAATTCTTGAATTATCATAAAGGGCAAGATCTGGCATGCTTGGAAAACACCAAACATATGCCTTTGTCTATCAAGCAACACTATGGCATTAAAATAACTAAAATCAAAGCGCAACAGCTTAAGGTAATGCCTAAAAAGTATACTTTTTCTTTCACAAGCTCCTCAGCTTCAACAAGTTCATCAAGTTCGGGACTGCCCTTCTTATCACTCTTAACATCTTTTGATGGAAGATCCCATGCGTCTTTTATTGCTTTAAGGCCAAAGAACATGAGAAGAGTTACTGCTGCATATTCTCCAACTGGAAGGGCTGTTCACAAGCCAAGATGACAGAATATAGTTATTACGTAAGTTTCAATCTCAAGATGTAGCAAAGCTTAGCCAATCTCATAGACATGAAATAGAATAGAAGAAATACTAGGAATTGAAAATCGGAAATCATGATGAGTGTTAACTAAAGTAATTTGAACAAGAACTAACATATGCTGTTATTTATAGCTGGATTAGTTCTTTCCCCTACTTTTCTTTAGTCTGTCTTCCCTAATAATTTTGATATTTCATTTGGAAGAATAGTCTTCCCAGTACACAAAAATGGAGTGCAACATAAATTATGAATAAATCAACAAACTAAGAAATGAGACCATATGAGAACATGAAATGTAAGAATTCTACATTGTATAGCAATACAACCACCTAAATAAGGAAAGTATCCTAGAAATAAAGGTTAATTGTTAACTGTGGGAAAATTAGTTCCTAACTTCTAAGGATTTGAATGTGGGAAAATCCGATCATAATCTCTAGTGATTTATTCTGCTATTGTATAGGGATTTTATTTTGCATAGGATTTTATTTCCATCTGCATATACTAGGATCACGTTTGTATAAATAGAGATGTAGTAGTTTTGCAAATTAATTCAACATACAGCAAATTATTGAGTTCTCTTTTACCACATTAACTAGATATGAGCTATTCTAGAAAACTAAAACTATAACCAAATCACCCTAATCACACAAATCTTGCAACAATCCCCCTCAAGCTGGCTTGAAGATACCCTCCATAGCTAGCTTGCTGACTATAAGTTCAAACTAAATCTTGTATAGTCCTTTAGTGAGTATATCAACTATTTGATCAACAGTTGGTACATAAGAAACACAAATTAATGCACTTTTGATTTTCTCTTTTATAAAATGCCAGTCAACCTTAATGTGTTTCATCCTATCATGTAAAAGTAAAATTGGTTGTGAGCAATTGAGACGACAACTTTGTTATCAAAGTAGACCTTAATGGGAAGTGTCATTCGGATCTTCAGGTGTTCAAGTAATCCTTTTTTTCATATTATCTGGCAAACTCCATGAGTAAGAGACATAAACTCTACCTCAGTGATGCTTCAAGCCATAACCTTTTTTTTTTTTTAACTTCGCTAGTATAAATTTCTATTTGTAGGTTGTTACATTTCCAAAACATAAGACCATTTCCAAGAGTTCCTTTCAGGTATCTTAATACCCTATAAGTTGTATCAAAATGTACTTGTTCAAGTGAGTGCCTATATTGGCTAACTATACTTACAGTCAACGATATCAAAACAGGTATGAAACAAGTAAATTAATTTCTCCACTAGTCTCTAAAACATCTCCCTATTGACCACATCTTCAGCTTTAGCAAGATCAAGTTTCAGATTAGCATCAAGAGAAGTTTCAGCAGCTGTATAACTTAGGAGACATTTCTATAAGATCAAAAATATATTCCTCTATTTCACAAAGATACCTTCTTTTGATCTAACAAACTCCATTCCAAGGCAATATTTTAACAATCCTAGATAATCTCAAAGACTCGTGCCAATTTCTTTTTCAATTCTGATAGTCCTTCAACATAATCATCTGACAAGACTAAATCATCTACAAAAAAAATTATGATAGATACCTTCTGTTGATCACTGATATAAAGCTTGGCTTTGATGATAACCATAGTTTTTTACAGTTTTTTTAAAGCGTTCAAACCATGCTCGCGGAGATAGTTAAAAACATACAAGAATCTTTTAAATTTGCAGACTTGATTCTTCCAAACATCTTCTCAAATCCTAGAAGTAGGCTCATAAACACTTCTTCTAAATCTCCATTAAGAATAGAATTTTTGACATGTAACTGTGTATGGGGGCAGTTGCAATTAACGGTTAAGGACACCAACACCCAAATGGAGTTAATTTTGAAATTGGAGCAAACATTTCTTGATAATCAATCTCTTAAGTTCAGATTAAATCCTCAGCAGCGGGTCTTACTTTGAACCTCTCTACACTTCCATCTGCCTTATACTTTAATGTCAACACCCATTTACACCCAGCTGTTTTCTAATCTTTGGGTAAATCAACAACTTCCCATGTTCCACTTCTCGGCAAAGCATTTGTCTCTTCCATCACTGCTAACTTCTGGTCAAGGTTATCTAGTGCTTCCAGCATGTTTCTCGACGTAAATAGATTGGATGGTTTTAATGAGAAGGCATTATGTTTTTTTTAGAGTTTACCATAGGAAAGATAGCAAGATAAAGGATGAGAAGTACAAGAGCGATTTCCTTTTTTGATTGCTACAGTAATATCCAAATTAGTTGGCTCAATATTAGGTATAGAAGCAGGGATAGTATCACTATGTTATTTTATTAGGAGAAAAAAGGAGTATCAAGAATACCTAGAGTAGTGTCATAATCAATCCTCAGGGCAAGTGATTAAGCCCATTCCAAAAGAATAGTGGCCGTCTTGCCCTTTTGATGATCCTTCCTCCTTGAATAAGTGAGAAGTTGTCTTTCATGTTCCATGGGAACTATCGGTAGTATTTTTCTCTATACCAAGGATTTAGTAGTGTTTGACAAAATGGATGTGAATTTATCTGTCTCCTAACTATTAGTCATTTCTTCTTTATCGAAAGGTTCTTTGGGAGATATGGGACTCCTAACTGAATTAATAGGTGATGTAGGACAAATAAATGAAGTATTAACTAGTGGCTAAGATTTAAATTTGAATTTTTATTAGTAAATATGGCTGATATTAGGCTGCTAAAATATCAAATTTTAGGTCTAGATTTCAACTTGGAATGTTAGAATTTCACATTTCGTATAGCTGAATTTTTTGCGTTTGATTGCTGGAAATTTAGTCTAGGATTTTAGGGTTTAATATGGCTAGAATTTGGATCTTATACGGCAAAAATTTAAGGTTTTGGTAGCTGGAACTTTAGGTTAGAATTTAAATCTTATTCTAGTAGCAAAGGGGGTCTTATCAAATTTAAATCTTATTCTAATAAAAATTCTATAAGCTTTAAATCCTAAACAACTAGGATAACATATCTAAGACTAGAATAACTGTCAATAAATTACAAAGAATTTTCGGTAGAGAGACTGTATTTATTCTCCACTAACCCTTTTATTTATTCTCCACTAACCCTTTTATAAATGTACACTATTCACCAAAGCAGAAATAAATGCTTTGGTAACTGCCTCTAATAAAAGAGTTACTGAAATAATAACTATCTATCTCCCGTATCAATTAAGGGAGAATATTCTGAATTAATATTTAATTATTTTAACACTCCTCCTCTAGCTGGGAAGTAGATATTATCAACCTCCAGCTTGCTAATAATGTTTTCAAACTGATGTCCACTTAGCCCTTTGGTAAAAATGTCTATAATTTGCTGTTGACTGGATACAAGGATGTGCTAATCAGGCCACTCTCTAGCTTCTCGCTGATAAAATGTTTATCAATTTCAATATGCTTTGTCCTCTCATGCTTGACTGGGTTGTGAGCTATACTTATAGCTGATTTATTATCACAACATAGCTTCGTAGGTTTCTCCCATCTGACCTTCAAATCATCAAGTAGAATTTTCAGCCACAATAACTCACATATTCCTTGTGTCATTGCCCTAAACTCAGCTTCTGCACTTGATCTGGCTACAGCCCCCTGTTTTTTACTTCTCCATGTTATCAGATTTCCTCCAAAAAAGTGCAGTATCCAGACGTTGATCTTCTGTTCACTATTGAACCTGAATAATCTACATCTGTATAAGCTTCCAAATACATGCTATTTCCTAGGCTGAATAGCACTCCTCTTCCTGATGTTCCCTTTAAATATCTAAGAATACGATGGACTACCTAAAGGTGGCACTGCTTAGGTTTATGCATGAACTGACTAATTAAACTTACAACAAAGGCTATGTCTGGCCTTGTGTGAGACAAGGATATTAGTCAACCTACTAGTCACTAGTACATCCCATTGTCCACTGGCGCCTCATATTCTGCCTCTCCAAGCTTAGTATTTTGGTCCAAGGGTGTCCCAATAGGTTTACATCCAGTCAAACCTGTCTCTGTCAGTAAATCAATGACAATAATATACTTTTGCTGACAGATAAAAATACCTCTTCTTGAGTGAGCTACTTCTATCCCCAAGAAGTACTTCAGTTTTCCAAGCTCATTAATCTCAAATTCAGTTGCCAAATGCCTCTTTAGCCTCTGTTTCTCATTTTCATCATTGCTAGTCACAGTTATATCATCAACATAGACTATTAGCATCGTAACTTCCCTTGAAGCTGAATGTTTAACAAAAAGAGTATGATCAGCTTGATTGTGCACCTAACCCAAGGTGAGCATAGCCTTGGTAAACCTTCCAAACCAGGATTGGGGTGACCGCTTGAGCCTTAAAGTGCTTTCTTCAACTTACACACAGTTCTAACTGAAAGTTCAGTCCCATAACCTGGCGGCAAATCCATATAAACTTCTTCCTCCAAGTCACCATGTAAGAAGGCATTTTTGACATCAAACTACTTTAAATTTCAGTCCAAGTTTACTGCCAAGGACAATAACACCTGCACAGTATTCATCTTAGCACCTGGAGCAAAGGTCTCCAAATAATCTATTCCATATGGCTGTGTGTAACCTTTGGCCACTAGTCTTGCCTTGTGCCTCTCAATTGACCCATCTGCACTGTATTTGATGGTATATGTTGTGGATGCATTCTTGGGGAAAATGTGTGAAAGAAAAAAAAACATTAATTTGGATTTTTATCGATTTGTTAGATAGTTGCTGTTTTATAGTTATTTCCTTCTTAGGATAATAATACGGTAGGAATCCTATTATTGATAGGATAATAATAAGGTAGGATTATCGAAAGTAGGAAACATG
>JANKYE010000224.1:22440811-22450982 GCA_032467995.1 Erythroxylum dillonii
TGCGTGTTTTAGGTCCTCCAAACATCCAGCAATGACAAAAACATTGAGGGATCTGACTAGAAAAAAACAGCAATAGGTATGTTGTAAATGTCGATGTTTTAGAGTCACGTATGTTAGTTATGAAACCATTTGCACATATATTGGTCAAGAATTATGATTTTGTCCATATTGCCAAAATTTTCTTCAAAGAGGTTGTATGTCTCTATGAATTACTTTTAACCATCGTCTCTGACCGTGACGTAAAGTCTATGAGTTATTTTTAGATAATTCTATGGAAAACATTGAACAATAAGTTTCAATTTTCAAGTTCTTTCCATTATCAAATCGATAGATAAATAGAGGTGGTGAATAGAAGCTTGGGAGATTTGTTAACATCTTAGTTATAGACAATGTGAAAAATTGGGACCTAATTCTTCCTATGATAGAATTTGCATACAATTGTTCTATAAATAGGTCTACTAACTAGTAAGAGAACTTTTGAAATAGTTTCAGGATTTAAATAAGGAAGCCTATTAATTTAGGTCCTTTATCACAAACAACTCGAGTTAGTGTTGAAGCTAAAAGTTTTGCACAACACATAAGAGACATCTTTGATGAGATAAGACAAAAGATAACAACCTGTAATTTGTCTTATAGAGAACATGTTGATCAACATCATTAATTGGTGGAATTCAATAAAGGGATATGGTGATGGTTAGGATTCATCCAGAGCATTTTAAGAAAGGAAAATATAAGAAACTCCATTTACAAAATGTTGGACCTTATAAGACCACCAAGAAGATAATTGCTAATGTATATTTTTTGGAATTAATAAGTGATATGGGAATAAGTCATATATTTAAAGTTATGGATTTAAATATTTATATTTAAATATTTATCATATATAAGGTAATAAGCAATCCCCTACTGTAGGTGTAAGAATCTCAACCATTCTCCATATTAAACAGTATTTGTTCTAGATGAACAAATTGTAGCTACCAAAGATGGAGGATATCAACAATTTGGGGTTGGAAAGGAAGATCGATTTCTGACAACATTTGGATTTTAGAGTTTGAATTTCATAAGTTAAATCTAGATTTATATGATCAGTATTTATCACATTCTATGTCGAGGGTGACTTTAGACAAGTCAGGGGGAATTCATGCACAAGAACTTAAAGTCTATAAGAAAAATAAAAGAGGAAAGATTAATCAGTCACAACCTTTAATTTGGTAGGATGAGGATTGATAATTTAATTGACTTCAAAAACAAATGCTAAAAATCACATTATATTAGGATTCCTTATTAGATAGAAAGTAGAAGTATAATGTTTTTCTTATTTAGATATGCTTTCTTAGCTATATAAGACATATAAAATATCTATTATAGTAGGATTTAAATTAGAAAAATCCTTTTCCTACTAAAATAGGGATTCTAAGAACTCTCTCTATATATGTATTCAACCTTTCATCAATGAAAAACAATTTGGAATTTTTCTATAAACTTGAGTTTTTTATTAAAAGGTATGATGTTTTCTTTTAAGAGCAATTCTTAGACTCAAAGAGTGATTCCTAGTTTCCTACTTTTCATTCTTTGTATTCCTTACTAAGTTCCAACAAACCTAACCTACATTCTAGCCACACTAAATCCTAAACTCCTAAGCCTAAATTTTTAACAATCCAATCTTAAATTCTCAATTTTACAAAATCTGAAATTTATGCATTCCTAGTCAAAATTTAACTTTAAAACTTAATATTATAGCAACTTAATATTAGACATACTTCCTAATTTTGCGCTTTTAGCTACTAGTTAATAATTCTTTTATTTTTCCTGCATCAAAAATATTTTTGGATAATCACATGATATCTATAAAAACTATTGCAGAAGTAATCTCAAATAAATAGATTTAGTTAATGGTTAAACAAATGCATATGTAACAAATTGAATAATAAGGCAAAACATAAAGGAAAAGATTGAAAGCTAGAGCTATTTTAGTAATAGTTGAGCATCTGCCATTATTAACATCAGGGGATCATTTTGATCGTGAGTTGTTTTATTTCTGAATTCACTCAAATTACCCCCAACCGAAAGTATATATATTTGATTTGGTGGGGGCGTGGGCTTAGTGGAGATGAACCAAACCCCAAATCGAAACTTTCAGTCTTCAGATGTGACGAAGTTTTACATGCGCTACAAATATAATTGATAAGATTCTCTATTTAAGTTGATTTTGGATTCCACCGGAAAAAGAGAACCTTTCAAGACTAGTATTATTAGTTCTCAGAACACACCAATCACCACAATCAACCACCGCGACGTAAGTATTACCATCACACATCTTTTCTTTTGCGGGTCCATTTTCTTGAGATCGTAGCCCCCACGACCTTTCCACTATCATCGCTATTACACAACACAAATGCAATCCAGTTTTTGATTAATTTATGTTTTTAGTTTTAAAAAGTTTCTACAATCAAGAATACCAAAAATCCAAAATCAATTTTATATCTCAATTAGGAAAATTGAGATTCTGATGACTCTTTTATTATATGAAATGGAATAAAACTTACTTTATTGTTTAATGTGTGATCTGGAAACATCACAAAGGTAAGTAATTGATTTCTCAGTAGATTTGGGAAGAATTGTAGTTAAAAGGTAATAACAGACAATAAAAATCATAAACTTCCAAAACCAAAGACGTCGCAATCAAAAAAGTCCAAAACTTTGTATACAGACAAAAGGTTTTCAACTTTTATGCCTTATAAAAAGTTGAGCAACAGTCACCTGCATATTCAATCGCCAACCTTTTTGCAAGCACTAACAAAGAGAAAGAAACTCAGGCCAGCCAAATCCCACTCGTAGAGAGAGATCTCTGCACTGGTTGAAAGATAAGATATATACATGACATGTGGAGAGAAGGTTGAAATGAGTGCATGCCTTGTCGGCCATCAGAGCTTCAGCGAAGAGCTTAGGCCCTTTCTTCTTGCTTTTTCGATTCGTTCTTAAAGTTTTATCTTTTCACAGGCTTTGTATCAATATCTCAATAGAAAACAGAAAAAGGTTCTCCCTTTTTGTTGTTTCATTGCACGTTTAGTGCTTTTTTTGCTTTATTGTTGTATACAAGCAAAGGGATATCTTTTTGTATACAAAATCCTTCCTTCTTTTAGATCCTTAGATCCCCACCATTTTTCTCTTTTTGCTAAAAATTGAACTGGGTTTTCTTTGTTTTTGTCTCTCGATTCATGAATTCGGTGGTCTCTTTGAATTTCTGTCCTCAAGGCGTTATTGGCAAGTGGTGCAGTTGCTTCTTTGTATAGTGATCTATTGCGAGTCTTAGAACAGGTATTTTTCTCTTTCTGAGTTTTTATGCTATTCGTGTACTAATGTGAAATAGCACCCTCTGATGGTTTCCTACAGTTCCATTTGTAGTAAGAACATTGACTTTTTTTGGTCGAGTTTGCATTCTTGGACTTGCTGGACTTTTTTATCTTTTACAGAAGAATGTTCTTAAGCTTATTTATTTACTCCTTGGATGTTCTCGAACTATTTTGTTGATTGGATTCTCGGTTATTGTTAGACATGTTATAGTATGCTGAGAAATGGAAATTCTGCATTTTGGTTTGATGAGCTGTTACTTGGTCACTATCTAATTGAAGATTGATTTATGTCCATCTTAAGGGTAAGTTAATCACTTCATGTATTTCGTTCTTGCACTGCTTTGGCGGTAAGTTAGGTTTGTTAAAAAGTTCTTTATCAAAGACTAAATTCAGAATTCTGTAAGAACTGTTTCATTATATCCCCCCTTAATCTACTGCTATTTTAGTTAATTATTTCTTCTTTCAGTAATTCTAGTAATGCAATTTGAAACGCCTATGATGATGCAGGTCGTAAGTTAGTTTCAATCAAGCTTTTGGGGTCATTAAGATGCCTTCACACGTCACGTCAGGAAGAGCTGTTGAACTGGGATTCAAAGTAATTGTTTTTGTCATTGCCTCATTAATTTACTGTCCAGAAGGTCTGAATTTGGAGGGGCAATATCTTCTTGAACTGAAGAATGACCTTCACGATGAATTAAATTATCTGGGGAACTGGATGGCTACTGATGAGTCACCATGTGGGTGGATTGGCGTAAATTGCACTTCAGATTATGATCCTGTGGTCTTCTCTGTTGATTTGAAGTCAATGAATCTTTCCGGTACTCTTAGCCCCATTATTGGTGGTCTAGTCAACCTAACTTATCTCGATCTTTCTTACAATATGATGACTGGAGATATAACAAAGGCGATTGGAAATTGCTCGATGCTGCAGTACTTATATTTGAACAATAATCAATTCAGTGGGCAAATACCCCCTGAATTGGGTAATTTGTCTTTACTTAAACACTTTGATATTTGCAATAACCAAATTTCTGGTTCTATTCCAGAGGAGCTTGGTAACTTGTCTTCTATGGTTGAGTTTGTTGCATATACCAACAATCTTACAGGTCCATTGCCAAAGTCTATGGGGAATCTCAGGAATTTGAAAACTTTCCGTGCAGGGCAAAATGGGATTTCTGGTAGTATTCCGGCAGAAATAAGTGGATGTCAAAGCTTGGAATTGCTTGGTCTTGCACAAAATGACATAGGTGGAAACTTGCCTAAGGAACTCGGCATGCTCGAGAACTTATCTGGTTTGATTTTATGGGATAACCAACTTTCAGGGTTTATCCCAAAGGAGCTTGGGAACTGTACAAACCTTGAGACACTTGCTTTATATGCAAACAATCTTGCAGGACTGGTACCAGCTGAAATTGGGAATCTTAAGCATTTGAAGAAGTTATATCTATACAGAAATGAATTAAATGGGACAATTCCGAGAGAAATTGGTAATTTGTCTATGGCAACCGAAATTGATTTTTCGGAGAACTATTTAACTGGTGAAATTCCGTTGGAGTTCAGCATGATAAAGGGACTGCAGCTATTATACCTTTTCCAGAACCAGCTCACTGGTGTTATACCAGGTGAGCTGAGTAGCTTGAGGAATTTGTCAAAACTTGACCTCTCAATTAACTTTCTCACAGGTCCTATTCCTTATGGATTCCAGTATTTAACAGAAATGCTCCAGTTACAGCTCTTTGACAACTCTCTGACAGGTGTCATACCTCAGGGGCTTGGTCGCTACAGCCGACTTTGGGTGGTTGACTTTTCAGCAAATAATCTGACCGGAAGAATACCTCCTCATCTTTGTCAAAATTCTAATCTCATTTTACTTAACCTGGAGTCTAATCGATTTCATGGGGGTATTCCAATGGGGTTGTTGAATTGCATAACGTTGGTACAGCTTCGTCTTGTTGGGAACAGTCTTACAGGAAGTTTTCCTTCAGAGTTGTGCAAATTAGTGAATCTTTCTGCTATTGAATTGGACCAAAACATGTTTACTGGTCCGATTCCTCCAGTGATTGGAGATTGCAAAAACTTGCAGAGGCTTCACATCGCTAACAATTATTTCATTTCTGAATTGCCAAAGGAAATTGGTAAACTGTCGAAACTTGTTACTTTTAATGTCTCATCCAATTTGCTAAGCGGAAGCATTCCTCCAGGAATTGTTAACTGCAAGATGCTTCAGCGACTTGATCTGAGCCATAACCAGTTTGTAGGTGCTTTACCTGAGGACATTGGAACCCTTCTCCAGTTGGAGCTTCTTAAGTTGTCAGAAAATATGTTCTCTGGACCTATTCCTTCCTCATTAGGGAGTCTTTCCCATTTGACTGAACTGCAGATGGGTGGCAACTCTTTTTCTGGTGAAATTCCTATACAATTGGGCTCTCTTTCAAGCTTGCAGATTGCAATGAATCTCAGCTACAATAATCTAACTGGGAACATAGCCCCTGAGCTCGGTAATCTTAATTTACTGGAATTTCTTCTGCTCAATAACAATCATTTGACTGGGGAGATTCCGAGAGAATTTGAAAATCTATCAAGTTTACTGGGATGCAACTTTTCATATAATAACCTCACTGGACCTTTGCCTTCTGTATCACTATTTCAGAACATGGCTGTCAGCAGCTTTATTGGGAACAAAGGGCTTTGTGGAGGACTTCTTGGATATTGCAATGGAGATTCATTTTCTAGTTCTGTTCCTTCAAGAAGATTGATTGCTCCTAGGGGCAGAATTATCATAACTGTTGCAGCCGTTGTTGGAGGGGTTTCCCTAACTCTGATTGTTGTAATACTGTATTTCATGCGACATCCAGTTGAGACAGTTCCTTCTTTTGATGAAAAGGAGATCCAGTCTACAGAGCCAGATATCTACTTTACCCCAAAGGAGGGACTACACTTGCAGGAGCTAATTAAGGCCACTAACAATTTTCATGACAGCTATGTTGTTGGAAGGGGAGCTTGTGGCACAGTCTACAAAGCTGTTATGCATTCTGGACAAATGATTGCAGTAAAAAAGCTTGCATCTAATAGTGAGGGCAGCAATGTAGAAAACAGTTTTCGTGCTGAGATTCAGACTCTAGGAAAGATTAGGCACCGAAATATTGTGAAGCTATACGGTTTTTGCTATTATCAAGGTTCCAATCTACTTCTTTACGAGTATGTGTCTAGGGGTAGCCTTGGTGAACTGCTTCATGGGTCTTCTTATAGCTTGGATTGGCATATTCGATTCATCATAGCTCTTGGAGCTGCTGAAGGACTTGCTTATTTGCATCATGATTGCAAACCAAGAATTGTCCACCGTGATATAAAGTCTAATAATATTCTACTTGATGATAACTTTGAGGCCCATGTAGGTGATTTTGGTTTGGCAAAAGTAATTGACATGCCTCAATCAAAGTCAATGTCAGCAGTTGCAGGATCATATGGCTATATTGCCCCTGGTATGTATGGCCTTACTCCTATCAGATTAAATAATTTTTAAATTAAGCAATAGAAGACTTACCGTTGTAAAAAATTGAAAAAAGGTCTCCATGCCTAAGGTTTTTTCTTTAAATTTAGTTTGAATGTGAACAAGAGATGAACAAACAGTTTTGGAGTGGGCTATATTGGCAAAAAGACATGATAGTCTAGTTATGTTTAGCTGTGTACCTAGTATAGTCTCTAGTTATGTTTGGCTGTGCGCTTAGTTCACAGACAGTTCAGATGAAGTTTTGTTCATCCTTTATATTTACTTGCTCTATGATGTTTGCCTGTAGTTTTGCTGTAACATCTAAGGTTTAGATTACATGTAATATTTACCAAGTCGCCGATTCTTGTCACTTCACATTTAGATCTAATTCTTTATGTATAACTGACAGTATGTTGTTTTCCGCCACAGAATATGCGTATACGATGAAGGTTACAGAAAAATGTGACATATATAGCTATGGAGTTGTTCTATTGGAGTTGTTAACTGGAAAAACTCCCGTACAGCCACTAGAGGAAGGGGGCGACCTTGTTACATGGGTGAGGCATTATGTCCGGGACCATTCATTGACAGCAGGAATACTTGATAGTAGATTAAACCTTGAAGATGAAGCCATTGTTTCTCACATGATTGCAGTCTTGAAAATTGCCTTAATGTGCACAAGTATGTCACCTTCAGAGCGTCCATCAATGCGGGAAGTGATTTCTATGCTTTATGAGTCGAATTTAGAAGAAGGGGACTTGGTTTTTTCTTCAGATTATGATTTTAAAGTGAAAGACGATGCTTCAGCAAAGTGTTAGTGATTTTCCTTATATTGTTTTCAACAGCAAAGAGCAGTTCATACAATCATTGTACATCTTCCCTTTCCAATAGTTATTTCTCATGGGGCCTTAGTTTCTGTTCTCCCCTTTGCATTTATTACAGCCCATAGACAATTTGCTGTACAGAAAGAATTGCAGTTGTACATGTATCTTAGTAGAGTCCGATATGGTTACGATTGGCTGATGAGCCTCAAAATTTTACCCTTTTTCCCCGCTAATCTACGATCCTTATGCATCCACTTTCTTTTTATCCTTTGTAGTCTGTCTCAGATTATACCATACCACAGTTGCACATTTGATTTTGATTGATAATCTTAAAAAATGGACCAAGTTTTGAGTTTGTTTCAATGAGACTCATAAATACTTCTTTGCGATACCTGTCAGTTAGACTAACATGCAAGGTGAACGTGCGCTTTCTGTTGATTAACGAACAATCAATACGTTGGACAGATTGTAAACGAAGAAACCCCTTCAAATTCAACAACTTTCAAGTTGATTGTGCTGCAGTCCATAAGGGCTGGTCGACTCAAGTAAATGTTTACCCCTCTGCAGATGTGTGCAAAAGTTAGGAGCAATCAAGGAAGAGTCAAAGGTCCTCCGTTCCAATGTGATTGTAAACAACTTTGAAAATTGTTACTGAAACTGGATCTGAATTGGAAAAGAGTTTAAAACTTCTGTACCTTTTACCATTTGATAACCAGTAACGAAAGAATCGGAATAAAAAATAGAAATGGGAATGGAAAGTAGGAATCGAGATAGGAATTACAGATTATGCTTGTTTAGTATAGTATTAAACAAAGTTAATAGTTATCTCAATATTTGATATT
Organism: Erythroxylum dillonii; assembly: GCA_032467995.1. Classification (NCBI taxonomy): domain Eukaryota; kingdom Viridiplantae; phylum Streptophyta; class Magnoliopsida; order Malpighiales; family Erythroxylaceae; genus Erythroxylum; species Erythroxylum dillonii. Next base: position 22,449,321 of record JANKYE010000224.1, read on the forward strand.
AAATATTAAAAATGATAGTGAAAAGTTTTTACTCATATTTAATTATTATATAATTTATTTTGTATATAATTAATAAAAATATTTATTTTTATAAATAATTAATCACAAAATTCCAATAATTTATAAAATTATTGATTTTTAAATAATTATAAATAGTTTTTATGATGAGGATAAAAGTATCAATGAATCAAAGTAAAGTAATTATTAAAAATAATATAAAAGATGATAATATTATGATAAGAATCAATATTTTGATAATTTCTTGATAATAACTTGATAATATTATAATAATATCTTTTATCTCTTATTCCCGATTTTTGATTCCAATTTATACCCAGACTCTCCTTAGGATTTAGGACTGTTTAAGATTCGATCTAGTTATGTTATTTCCTATTTTATCTATTACTAGTTACCAAACAACTAAAAATTAGGGAATAAAGGTTGCATTCCTATTCCCGCCTTTTTATTATTGGTTATCAAACATGATCTTGCAGCCTCAGAGAAGCATAATTTGTTCAATTACCTAGAAGCATTAAAGAAGAGTCACACTCTCCTTAAATGGAAAATAAGAGTGAAGTTATTCTCAAACATTTCTGGACTATTCTTATACTGAAATAGTACACTATACTCAACTTCCGTCCATAAATTGAGGCCTTAGAGACTAAATTACAATTTGACATCTTCAAATAACTAGTATCCTTTGTCTACAGTTTACTCCAAAACAAAAATCATCTCATTTGAAAATCTACATATCAAGTTATAACCGAAATACCCAAGCATGTTCAGTGAAATCATACAAATTCATACTATTCCAATAGATTCCCTCATTTTACTTCAGTCAAACTTTTTCAAATTAATTCATAATGCTACCAATTTTTATGGAGAGATAGAAAACTATGTTAGGAATCTATTGCTTTAAGAATCACTTCATTCGGAGGTTGGGTTATGAAGTTATGGCCAAAAGAATCAAACATACTTATGTCCTCATTCATGTTGTACCTATCTTAAGACAATTGGCATAAATTTTACTAGGGATATCAGATTAAGGTCATCATTGGACAGTTTCGAAGAGCAATTCTAGATCTTTTGTGAAGAACTCGAATCGAGATTTTGTCTTTTGGAGGGTCAAAACATAGGCCGTGTGAAACCATTTGGGCAGATCGTGTAACCCATGGGTTTGGCAACTTTTCTGCATCAGGAATACACGGGCATTGTGAATATACACGGCCTGACAATGAAACCTTCGGATCTAACTAAAAACTTTCACTCTCCAAGACAACTTTAATGGATCCTAAATCCATTTTAACATCCCTTTCACTCATAATCTTCCCAAATTTACTTATTCTAATGCAATATCACTTCATAACACTTCAAACACCAATTAAATTTCATTAACTCTCAAATCTCAACTCTCAACTCATTTGATTCATCATCTCAAATGTATAACTTCTTCAAATATACCTAATTTCAACTCAACATCATCCATACACTATTCACATTCGCTACTTGATCATAAACACTCAAAATATAACACATTCTCATACACTCAATGTAACATCCCACCTCCTACGGGAAGGGTAGAATGGTAATTTGGTAAAAGGCTAAGCGGGTTTAGGATTTGTTGTGAACACTTCATGCATATGTCTACATGTATGTAGTGAA
>JANKYE010000224.1:22516870-22527294 GCA_032467995.1 Erythroxylum dillonii
ATCATTCTCTCCCCACCTCAGTGTTCTGCTTCTTCCTCCTATGATAAACCAATAACGGTTTCTGTCCATAGCTAACATATCCACTTTGGGTGGAAGAGTAACCAACAAAAACACATTTAAGAGCACGAGGTCAAGTTTCCCTCTATTTTGAGAGTGAATATGAACATAGGCTATACTTTCAAAAATTCTAGGAACAACAATATTGGGGAGTCTTAGATTTAGATAGAACTACTGATTGAAATTAATAATTCTAGTTGGCAATATGTTATGCAAGTGGGTAGAAGTTAGGAAAGCTTCCCCTAAAAATGTTTTGGAACATTTTTATCAAAGAGTAGTGCCCTTGTGAACAAATGACTATTTTTCAATTTAACAACTCCATTTTGTTGAGAAGTATTAACACTTTAGGATTCATGAACGATCTCTTTTTCATGAAAGAAATTTGACAGAGCTTGATTAAATAATCTTTGGCTTTGCTAGAGCGAAATTTTTTTATTTGTGCATCAAATTGAGTTTTGATCATGTTATTAAAATTTGGGAAAAGAGTACTAACATCTAAGTTACGTTTCAACAAATAGATCCAAATGACTCTTGTGTAATCATCAATGAAGGATACGAACCATTTTTGTCCCAGAAACATTAGGAGTTGAAGAGGGATCCCAAATATCACTATGAATGAGAGAAAAAGGGGTATGACTTCTTTTATTACTAACTGGAAAAGATGCACATTTGTGCTTTACAAATTCACATTGATCACAATAGAAAGACTCAACATCTATTTTATCAAAGAAGGATGGAAACATTGACTTTATTACATGAAAAGAAGGATGTACTAAATGACAATGATAAAGCCATACTTCTTCTTTACTAGATATGACTGATTCTGAAAGAAAGGATGTGGGAAGAAAAACCTTGGGTTTGTTATATGCCCTCCTTTATTCTTTAGGTGGTAAAGGCCATTCCCCTCACATCTCCAATTCCCCTTTATGCTCTGTTCCTTAAACATGCAAGAGGAAGGAGAAAAAAAAGGTTGGCATTTAGTCATAGGTGAGTTCATGCACTGAACAAGTTGAGACAATTTCAGATAATTCTTCCCATTCAAGCTGCCTAAATGTTTGGTAAGTCCCCTGTGAGGGTTATAGTAGTGTTGTCTAATAGAGAGGCCCCACTAGTAGCAGTGACTTCTGACATGGCTTCTTGTCTAGGTTTTAGTAGCTACCTTCCCTTGTAGAAGAACATAATTTTGGACAGAAGTTTCACAAGAAAGAGTCGATGGCTTTGATACCATATAAAGCAAAATAATTCTATTACGTCTTTTATTTGGATAGGTAACAAGAAAATATATATAGGAAAGATCCTTAGAATATATCCTAGAAAATGGGGATATATAAAAGCATACAACTAATTATAAGATATGCATGAATATATAGCTAATTAATAATCTTATCCCATAAAATCATCTAATTAATTATTTCCTATGCATAATATCGACATTTTTCAAACCTCACACGAGCACTTCATTTTAAAATATATAGAGATCTTCGAAGGTGGCCCCGTTTCACATAAGGATTAGCAGTTCTAAAACCTAGATCAGATAAGGTAGAATCATCTGCTAAAATGATCTTGGAAGGAGAGTTGTGGGGTTTAAAGGTTGAAAGAAGATTAGGGTTACCTATTTTTTAGCACTAGAATCAATGACCCATTGAGTGTTGGAGGAGGAAAGGAGGCACTTATTGGGATTTCCTATCTCAATATTAGCACTTATAGAGTCAGAGGAGCTTTACAGTGCTTGGTACTAATGGAATTTAGCAAATTCATATGTTGAGACTAAGATTGTTTGCTTTGAAGATGTGTTGAGTGTAGTAGAAATAGTCACAATACGAGTTGAGATATTTGAGACTTATTTTGTAGCTTTTAACATGTACGCTTGATATGCAGAGTCTTATGACAATAGTGACCATGATTTTGTAGCTTTTAACATGTACGCTTGATATGCAGAGTCTTATGACGATAGTGACCATGATTTTGCTTTTCCCAACCTACTGTATTGTCTCCTTTATCCTGATTCTAATTAGAAAGCCTTCCATTGTTATGGCTGATAAAAGCATTAGAAGCCTAAGCAAATGGAGGAACAATAGTACTATTCGTTGTGGCAAGAACTTTGGCGAATACTTCATTTAGAGAGGCAATTTCGTTACTGAAGAGAATTTGGGACTTTGTTGTATCAAATTGAGAATTGAGGACAAACAAAAACTCACAACTATAGTTTTTTGTCGTTTAGTTTGTTGTACTTTGATATTAGAACTAAAAGTTAACAGGATATTCAGTTCTTTATAATCCTTTTTGAAATTCATAAAATAGGTTTGAAGAGACTGATAATGTTGTTTAGCCCGATCAAAATTCTTATAGACTGTATAAATATAAGAATTATATTCTTTTCCCAAATTTAGAAACTCCAAATAATCCGTTAATTCTGTAACATACTCACAATGACTAATCATATTGACTACTTCCATGTCCATTGAATTCTGAATTTGCAAGAAGAGTCTAGCATCATCTTTCAACCATTCCTTTCTTGCACCATCAATTGATAGATCATCTCTAAGGTGATCATCTTTGGAAATACTGTACAAATAAATCCTAATTGACTTGCTCCAATCCAAATAATTAGGACCTATCAACTTATTTTCAGTAATCTTCGACATTACTGGAGTAACGTTAGAAACAATAGTTGATTTCTGCTCATCAGCCATATTAAAATATATATCCAGATAGATATATCAAAATGGCTTGGTAAATAAATCTAAAAAGTTGTAGAGAACCACACCAAACAATTAATAGTTTAGGTCACCAACTGAGAAGCCCAGTTAAAACTAAGTCACATGATAAGCGAAGGGATTTTGTGACAATCCTGAATGAAAAGTCCAGTAACAAGAAGAACTAATAATCACAAACAATGGCAAGGAGAAACAAATCAAGCAGGAACAAAAGCAATGCCAACAAAGCACTAGAGTTCTATGACAATCGGATGAACCAAAAACCTAATAGCCACAGAAAATATAAATTAGTAATTTGTGACAAGCCAAATGTTGAACCCAGAAATGTTAGAGAGTTGAAGGAGCATTAGTAAGAAGAGGATAGATTTAGCTAAAAACAGTGGCAGTATAGGGAACTAAACCTTCAGAAACACCAATAGGAAGGAGTTGATGCTGAAGAACTTGGCCGGAGGTGAGGGTGCTGTTGCGTGTGCTTAGAAGCGCCGACACGTGGGGAAAAGGCTGGAAGCTTTGAATAGCGCATGTGATGCATGCGCAGAGCTTTTAGCAGTCAGATTTCAAGGGGTGGTGCACTGGTGAGTGACACTCCCACTGGCACCGACGGTGAGATCAAATGGTAACCTGAAAATGTTGACCTAAAAAAACGCAAGATTCTGCTCTCCAGAGAGAATTTCAATTAAAATGTCACGAAGAAGAAGAGACGAGAGTGAAGTTTTCTTGCTCTTTTTTTTTATTTCAGTCACGAGGTGTTTCATTAGGGTCCCAATTTTAGAAAGGTTCCTTTAAGGTGTCTATATTTATACTAATTTTTGCTCGCATTGGTCAGCTCATAAGGAATAAAGTACTGGCTAAATAGATTTATTTATTTTCAAGGCTCAAACAAGGTTCTGCTCTCTCTCTGGAGAGAACTTTAATTAAAATGTCACAAAGAAGAAGAGACAAGAGCTAAGTGTTCTTGCTCTTTTTTGATTTGAACCACGAAGTGCTCTACTAGGGCCTCAATTTTAGAAAGGAGCCTTTAAGGTGTCTACATTCATACTAATTCCTGCTTGCACGGGTCAGCACATAAGGAGTAAAGTACTGACCAAACAGATTTTTCTATTCCTAAAACTCAAACTTGAGACCTTTGATTAAGGGATGAGAGTGTTGAACCACTCACACCAACTATGTTTAGTTGTGTTATTGCTCTAATAGGAGAAGAAGAAACTAATATTCTCATTTCAATATATACAAAATTGAGTCATATATATACATGTATATCACTACTTATAAGGGATTATAATCCCTATAATCTTAATCACTATGATTAGGACTATAATTTGTGTATAAGATCTTCTATAATCTATTACATCTATAATTTGTAACAGAATCAAAATAGGACTTATAAAGAATATTCTTGCAAATACAATATAATAAATTTATGAAAGTTTTGGGCAAGAACCTGAGCGTCTATATTAAAAAATCCATCGTAGTAAAGATTAGGTGAAAACGGCTCGTTAAGCTTTTTTTTATTGGCTTCGTTTTGATCAATCTACCCTTTTTTGCAAACAATATTTCTAGAATGCATCACCATTTGATTTCGAATTGAGTGCTTTTACATGTTTACACAATTCAAGTCCTATGATATGGCATTCTTCTAAGTCGTTAGTTGTGGGTACATATTACTGTATTATTCCTTTCTGAGTCCAGTATGCAGGCTCATCCTGGGATGAACTTAAGCAAACAAGGCAAGCTGTTGAATTTTTGGTATGCTTCTTCTCTCCATCACACATAAGCTATTCCATTGTCTATGAAAATTTGTTTTTGATTACTTCTTTAATCTTTGTTGTCTCTGTGCTTGCCAATTTCATCTATGCTTATGAAAAAAAAAAGATGTTTTCTGTTCTTTTCGTGGTTAATGAACTTCAAGGCATAACTGAGTCAAAACTTGCATTGCTAATCAATAACAAATGTTAATCATGGGTTATACTTTTTGAATGCTAAATCCTGACCAAATAAAATATTGGGTTGTTCAATATATCATATTCGTGTTGCAGGATATCATATATGCTGACTTCCTATTCTTGATTTAGCGTAAACAATTATTCAGAATTGCTTTAAATGATCCTAGCAAATGAGTTTTTCAGTATACTCCTAATTAAAATAAGGTTTCATGTTGCTTAATTTATTCTTCATGAATCATTAAGGTTTTTAGAATGTATTAGTATAATTTGATTGTTCAAACTAGACAATTGATATTGTTTCTAGCTGCTACTTTTGTGAAATCTATAGATAGTTTATATGAAAATGTAATACAATGTCTTATTGACTCTTTTCTCCTTACTTGGAGAATATTTTTTAATAATCTACGTTTTGTTTCTTTTTATTGTTTCCCTAACTGTGTCAAACGTTTTTACAGATTACAAAACAGAAGTCAAGCATAACGTATGACAACATGACAAATGATCTTTGCCCAGTACCCTCTCTCTCTCTCTCACTCACACACACACAGAATGATCATTTCTCTCTCTTTCGTTCTTTCTCTAACATAAAATCATCGTTTGACAAATATCTAGTAAAACCAAAATTGATATGGAAGACTACTAAGAAAGTAACTTATAGTATATTATCTCTGTCTCTCGAAAGATATAGAACGGTCCTTGTCATAATTATCATATCGTAATAAAGAGAGTGTAATGGTAACTACATTGGCATGGAAAACTACCAAGACAGTAGCATGAGTGTAATATGTCTCTCTCTCTAAAGACATAGAATGATCCTTTGACAAATTAGTTATCATATTGTAAGCTAATGTAATAATAACCAAATTTGATATGGAAGATTGAATATGGATGAAAATGCGAGCAGCTAGTGAATTATTTCAGATCTTTTTGAAATATTAATAAAATATTGAATTAATATATCCAATTACATATCATTATCAATAAAAATGAATACTTGTGTATCTTACTATTAATACTATTAATAATATAATATAATTTTATTGATGTGATATGAATACAATATGCTAAGGACTACATGTACAATTTTTTATTACATAACAATTTAGTACAGTTAAGTTGTGCCATTAAAAGGGTTAATAGTAGAATTCCCAAATATGTGTTTCCATAGATATAATCTTACAAATGAACAAATTGTGTGATATTTTGCTAGAGTTCAATATATTCAAAATAATTTTATTACTATGAAGAAGTTAATGAATTGCCAAAATATCATGTCTTCGTCTTCTACTTAATTGTTAGGTCAACGTTCAATTAATGGAATGTAACTTCTCTATGTTTTCAGGCCTTAAGTGTCCAACAACTTTATAGACTGTGCACCATATATAACGATGATGACGATGATATGGAAAGTGTGTCACCAGATGTAAGGAAAATATAAATTTTAATATCTTTCTAACATTTTTTTTGGCCAGGGTTAGAGGATTGATTTTATGTCTATACGTTCAATGTTTGTACAGGTCATTTCAAGCATGAAAAATATAATTACGGATGATTCGAATGATGATGACAGAAGCTCCTATGTGCTGGAAGAAGATTCCAGGTAAATGTCAAAACTTATATCCCTTTCAATACTCTCTCCTCTCTGTTGCATTTTTGAGTGATTCTTATTTCTAAGAAAATGTGATGTCTAAATTTTAATAAAAAATTCCTCTGAGTGCAGCATTCCTTTCTCAGTTGATGACATTTCTGGTTCCATCCAAGAAACTGATTTTTCAGATGTAAAAGCACCTGGAGTGCTTCTAGAGAATCCAGGCTTTGAATTTTTAAAGGATTAAGGCCACAGCTCTTGCAACAATGTTTATCCTTACCATTGTCTTGCCAATATTGAGCTAGAAGTTTAACATTAGTTCATTTCCAAATTGTAAATTCGTTTTCTTCCTTTTCCATTCTTTTATAGTCTCCATGCCTCGCCCCACATGTAATATTATTCAATTAGAAGTGTAGAAATCCTTTAGCCTGGTCCTCATAGTTGAAGGGGCGAGGATGGATTCTATGTTTTCCTTTTGGCTTCCTGACTCATTTTTTAAATGCTAACTCTCACTGAGGACCACCATTTATGTAGGAATGAATATTCTGAATGTTCATTTGTGGACGAGTTGATTTCACGACCGTCACAACTCCCCATTTACATGTACAGACGTGCAACATGTGAATTAACTTCTCTAGTAAAATGATTTGATTATATGGCTTAAACTTTTGCTTTTGCATTATGTATATTAATGTCCTATTGCCTTCGATTTCCATTTTTTATAAATTAAAAAATTCATTAACGATAAATAAAAATTTAAGGGTACGACGTTACTTTGGAGAGTAGAACTCTGCGACAACAACAATCCAATATGACCATGTTAAGTACACAATACAACATTGTAGATTCACTATAACCAAACATGACAAGAAATGACGATGTTGCAATAAAACAAGGTTTGGGGAGGTATGATAGTACTCAGCCTTATCCTTACATAATAGAGAGACTGTACTTTTGAGTTAAATACCTACTGAGATTAAAAAAATGCTAGTAATCTTCTGCCCTCTTGAGATGCTCCTCTGTTTTACAGTTGAGGAAGTAAAAAGAATGAACTCATGTTAACATGAAATAAGGCCCATTCTAATATCTCTAATCGTTGATGGTAATTATAGTACGCAGTTTGAGGCGGCTGGTCTTTGGCTCTATGGAGACCTTAGCTTGTTTCGAGGTGTTAGGTTCAACTTTCGCTAGACGTGGTGCCCAGATAATCACTATCAATTCAAATGCGTTCTTGTTTTTGAATGAAAATTTATAAAATAGAATAACTAAAGATAGGTATTTAGAAATATTTCATTACCTCAGCTGTTATACAGTCGAAGTCCATTCATTAGCTAAATCAATGATTGCACAATCATAGTTATAGTGAAGAGAAGTAAGTATATGGGAGAGTTTGATTTAATGGTAGGATGATAAAAGTGTCTTTCTATTTGTCATAAATTCTCAAGAAATGTATGAGATAAAAATTTTGCGTAACATAAGAACAAGAAATTTGAAGAACATGCGAAGAAATTTGACATATTTCGCTACAATCAAGTTTTGTGCCTTTGTTCCTTTGTAATTAATTATGAAATTCTATAAAAATTCATCAACATAAAAATAGGTTTACTCCAATAGATCTCTTCTCAAATTTCTTTAAATTTAGGTTTAGTCTAACTGACTCGAACAACATTTCATAATCATACAAATTCTAATAAGCATAATATAGCTTAGTCTCATTCTAGCGTATAATCATCCCATAATGAATTCACACTAGAGGATTGAGCTCCTCTTATATCCATCAAGGCAGTGCAAATTCCAATCTCAGCAATCTGTAATCAACAAGTAATAACCAAATATGTAGTGTGGATTGATTCAACTTAAGATGAATTATCAGTTGCTCCCATGTGGATTTGATCAAATCTATTAAAATGAAGTGAAATTAAATTGTTTTACGTTGAAAGATGGCTTGGTTCTTCCTCTCCACTTGTAAATTTTTATGCTTAAGGAGAATTTAAAGGCGATAAATTCACCAGTAAAACTTTCTTGCTCAAGACTCTAACCTTAGATTAGCTCAAGCTAGTTAGATGAGGGAGCCATAAAATTGCATATGCGCTGGATTCTATATTAGATGGCTGAAGTAATAAGGAACTGAAAACCCAAATGTTCCACAGGCTCTTGGTTATGAGTACAAAAGATACAAATATTACGAATGCTAAAAAATTTGCACATTTGTTTAAGGTACTTAGCCTACCTTTAATTGCCAATCAAAGAATGAAGGATGCTCTGGACCAAATTCGATGCACCGTACTATCTTATATTAGCCAACCTTAGGTGTATAATCCCTAATAAGCATCTTACATAAATTCTTACTGAATTTTTCAGAAGAGTGCCTACTCTAATGTGTTCACTTATAGGGGTCAAAGAAGAGATTAAAAAGATTCATTGATCTATTAACCAAAATCATGGTTTCACATACTACATTTAGCAGTTTAAGAGTATTTATATAATGCCCAAACCACTATATAAATATACACTCAGATAGGAAAACTAGGCTTTCAATAAAGACCACTATCTTTGCATGGACTTACAAATGGTACATGTCTAGACACCAGTATGAATGGGGAGTCACTTAGAGAGCTTTAGTAATTTCCTAATTTCCATCTTGATCCACTAAAAGAAACAGTCAAATTTTGATTTATTAAAGAAGAACTAGGCAACTTAAAGATCCCTGAAGCTATATTAAGCCTTTCTTCTAATTGTAGCCTTATTTGGAATGATACTGTCGTATTATGTGCTTAATACTCTATGGACATACTGAAGAAGGAAGATGAGTGCCCATTGCCGATCATCTATTGGAACACCAATCTTACTACCTTTTTAAGTTTGAGTATTTGAACCATAGTTTGTGAGGAATCATGTTTTGGTTTAATGGACCAAAAGCTGGAATTCCTCAGGTAGTGAGTATGTAATCATATAACTTAAAGAGCTTATTTGTCTACAACAACCTCTAGATTCTCTTAATCATAAGAACATTGTTAGTGGTTCTAATAGACAAAATTCTAAGGCCACCCTTATCCTTTGGGAAACAAAGCTTGTTCCATTTAACTTTTGATAAAAGCCTATTCATGTCACCTGACCAAAGGAGTTCTCTCATGATCCTCTCGATGTCTTTAATGATGTTTAAAAGGAAGAAAACATGAGACGACGAATATACATTCAAGTTACTTAACATTGAATTTATTAATTGAACTCTCTGCATCCTAATATAAGGTTTTTGTTATAACTTGATGTTATCCTCTGAATTATATCAATAAGAGGTTTGAAATCTTAAGAAGTTGGTTTCTTAATTGAAATAAGAATGTTAAGGTAGATGATAAGAGGATCCACAAGCTTTAAACTAGTTAAATTGCTAAGTCGGCTAACAAAATGTTAAGCACTCTTCGAGACTACCAACTGATTCTTCTCCTTGATAATGGGAGAGACTTATCATGAGCTTGAAAGTGTTCAATGCTAAAAGGAGCATGCTAATGAACTAGATTTTGCCCTAGACAATATTAGATCATCTGTAAAAGTAAGGGTACATACCCCTATTTTCATATATTTAGAGTGATATTTAAAGTATTGCTCCTAGTTTATTACTACTTTTAGTAGTCTTATAAGCACCTCCATACTAAGTGTGAAGAGATAAAAAAGACTGGGGATCTCCTTATCTTAATACTCTAGCTCCCTTAATAATCCTTATAGGCTCTCCATTAATCAAGATGTTATATAAAAAGGGGGTTAAACATCACTCAATCTATCCAACATACATATAAGGAAAACTAAAAACTCCAAGAGTGTGTAAAACGAAGTTTTAATCAATAGAATTTAAAGCTTTATGGAAGTCTATTTGCTAGGAGCTTAGAGATGACTTATACCTAATGTTATAATAAGAAATGGACCTAAAATCCTTGTTGTAATTAGGGGATTGCAACTGGGGTATAAGGTAAATAAAAGTTTTATTAATCTCTTTTTGTTGGACCCCACACCCCACCCGTAGGTGTTTGGGGGTTATACCCCAACATGTGTTTGCGGGTTATACCGCGGCATCCAACACAAATATAAACAAAACAAAACACATAGCACATCAAACGGTTTGGG
>JANKYE010000224.1:22541325-22558287 GCA_032467995.1 Erythroxylum dillonii
TAGGACATTTTTCTCACCATCAAATTGAAGGAATTTGCCAAAACTTCCTTCTAGAGAAATGTTCCTCATTGTCTTAAGTTTCTAATGACACTAAAATCATTCAATTTGGTTTGGAAATTTGAAAATTATAGCCCAAACATTTCCAAACCATCCTTACATTGAAATAATATTTCATGCTCAATTTCCATCCAAAAATTGAAACTCTTAGAGACTAAATTAAAACTCAATTTCATCAGTTAATTTGTAGCCCTATTTCTCTAGTTTAATTCAAATCAAAATTCATCTCATTTCGATAACTAGAGAATGAGTTATGGCTAAAACACCAAAGCATGTTCAATGTAACATTTTCCAACTTTTAACTTCCAGCATTTCTTATATAATAGTTCCAACTTCCCAGAACAAGTTGAGATCCAACATATATTATGAAAACTAATTTGCATGTAATTTTGTTTTTATAAATTTCTTTCAATGTTATCACCCTTTTATCATAGTTATCATACCTTTACCTAAGCCTCACTAAAAACTTACAACAAACCTTTTGATTTTTGTTTCTACACTTTCCTCCTTAAAACCTTGTAGCAAGCTTATGGTTAAGAATTCTTCTTTATATTAATTTAAGAGTCCTTACACTTTCTCCCTTAAACACTTTGAGAGAATTGAGTGAATTCTTGGTGACGGTATAAAATTTTGTACTTTTGATTTCAAAAAGATTATCTATGTGATTATTATTAATATTGATTTATAAAGGTTGACTTTAGGATATCTTGAATCTAATTATATGTTAATTTGATTGATATGATATGGCGATCTAGGTTAAGGTCAACAAGGGATGAATGTTCATACATTTGATGATTTAGATTATGATTTGCTTGATGATACGCAAAGATTTAAGTGTGGGAATGTTTGATAAATGATTAATTGATCACATTTATATACTTATATTTTAGTGTTTCTTTGCTTGTTATTTACGAGTTTTATATTATTTTTGGCACTTATTTTGCTTCACTTATGTTTTAGGTGATAATTACCTTTATAGACAAAGAGGAGAAGTATTTGGGTGAAAATGTAGCATAAAATGGAAGAATTGAAGCAATATTAGAGATACACAGTCATATATAGTGACCATGTAAGTCACCTTGAACGTGTGGAGCTTCAAAGACTCAATTCCTACCTATGTAAAGTTTCACGCCCATGCAAGTTAACATACACAACTGTGTATATTGCCCATGTAAACTTTTGTTGTGAATTGAGCTATTTTTAAAGATACACAATCATCTACATGACCATGTAAGTGCTCATATATATCCTAGAAACTGGAATTTATTGCTATATAAGGATATTATTAAAGGTTTGAAAATCGAAAGGTAATTGAATTTAAAAAGAAGCAATTAGAGCCCGTCATAGACACTTAAAAACGAAGAAGAAACACAAAAAGAGGCAATAAATTTTCTATCATAAGGAAAAGAAAAGAAGATTCCATATTTTCTTCTAAACTCTTTTGTTATATCCTTATATGGTTAAATATTTATGATGATTAGATTTGGATATTTAGTTACAGCTATGGATTGCTAAATTCCTTCTTTTAGGAATTACTCTTGAATTATTTGTTAAACTTTATATTCTTGATATAATGAATATGCTTGTGATGTTATCATTTTATAATCAATTTATATCAAGAGATTGAATTGATTGCTTCATATTCAATTAAGTAGTTAGGAGTAGTTTTGAGAGATTGCAACTTAACTTTTATATATTTCAATTGAGATTACTTGACTAGATCTCGTGAAAGGATAATCATAATATAAGATATCTAGCACCAAATGTGATTAAATCAAGAAGGTAAAGGGAAAATAAATAAGGATGGAAGTAATTCCTAGCTTTCATTATTAATCAATCAACCAATTTTACTACTGCCTAATAAATAGTTATATATAGTTTATTCATTAATTCTTTATTTTTAGTTTAATTTTTTATTAATCATCTTATTGTTTACCTTAAACAAACTTTACAAAAATTTTTGGGTGACTTTATAGTCCTCATGAGAACGATACCTTTTATACTATAAGATATGATCTGTACACTTGCAGTATTGAAAGTTTTCAATATAAAACTGTCATCAACTTTTTATTTAAGTTAAGAGTAATGAAATTGATTTGCTTGAGGATAAGAAAATTGATTTGCTTGAGGATAAGAAAATCTTAAGAGAAGAGCAACATTGGAGAAGAAATAAGAAATACATCAAGAATGATCAAGAACTTCAAAGACTCAAAAATTGTGAATATGTTTCCTTTAGTTTTTAGTTTTTTTATTGCTTATTATAGATTTTCTTTACTTTATCATGAACTAATTGGGATATTTATCTAAGTGGAATGGATCCTGTCACTTTATATCTTGAATTGATTTCTTAATTTAATAAAAGATTCTAGCTTTTTTAAAAATGTTCATTTTTTATATTATGTTGAATTGAAAGAACGAGAGTTGAAGATTCAATATTTGGATTCATATATTAAGATTAAGAGATGATACGTATGAATAAATCATAACATAAATATTAAGGGTTAATTAGGTTACTAAAAATCAAATAACGGGATCTTTTTAGGTTAGGGTGAAACTTATCATGAATATTTACAAAGTGATTTAATGTGTTCTTAGGATGTTTTCATTAGAAAGAGGTTTTGGTCGAATCAATTTAAAGATATGTATTGTATTTAAGAAAGAATGTAGTTGTAAATTAGGAATTTCCATCGGTCCAAAGAACTAGGATTAATGATTAAGTTAGAGATCCATAATTCTCCAATGTTACTTAATCAAACCCTAAATTAAAATACATAATGAGAACTAAAAGTTGTGACTATACAAGGAAAATTTAACATGTGAAAATTTGATGATTGTATTATTGCATTACAGAAGGAAAAGTTTGAGGAAAGAAAAATTTCATTAGTTCCTTTACACATTTGTCGGTTTATGAAGAAATTTTCTTAAATATCCAGTACAAACAATTAACTAATTTTTCTTTCAGCGGACTATATTTAGTGGGGCCCTTAGCGTTGTATATAGATGTGGTGCATATCCATAGACAGCTATGTCTTCCAGTCAGAGATTACCATGGTGATAACTTCTGCAATCTGCAACCTTTCACTGCCCATAGTTTCTTGCTCCTCCTCGTATTCTTCTTCTTCCTCCGAAGGTACCCACTAGTCCAATCTCTCTCCATAAAACTCTTGCTTTAGCTTTAACTACTTGTATGTCAGACAGATTCCAAGTCTACGAAGCTAAGGCAGGACTGGAGGCAACGTTCCAAGCCTATTCCACCTGGTGGCACCTATCCAGCCAAAGACCATTGCAGGTTTTCGATTAAAACTTCCCCATTCCTTTTGTCTTTTCTATTATCATTTTTTGCCATCTTATCTCTTCTTCTCCTAAATACTTGTCGTTTTGGTTGTCTTCCTCTTGTGGTTTCGCGTTGTTGTTAGTCGATGTGGCCTGTGCGACACATATTACATTGCACATGTGAAGAATGCTTGTGCTTTTCTTGGAGATGGAATGTCTAGAATTGAAGTAAGTACTTTATTTATAATGACTCTTTTGTTTCTCTTCCCATGTCTTCATGTATTTTGATGTAATTATTATTGAACTTGTAATTCGTTGTGAATTTGCGTATGCGCAGCTAGAAAAACGAATGCTGCTCTATCAAACTTCTTTGTTTCAGCAATCTTTATAGGTTATTATGCTCTAAGTTGCCATGCAGATAAGACTATCAATGCAAAAATCTTATTCGTGCTCTGTCCTCCATGAGTTAAAATGATTCATCATGCATGGAGTTCAAATCTTTCCAACCAAGCCTTCAGTTTATGAGTGGCATTTTAAAATTTAAACTTTTATCAAACAATGTGGAGAGAGACTTGTAAAAGTACGATTATTATGATATGGTACAGACATTGGATAAGTAGCTCCAGTAAATGGCAATTGCTTCAAAGTTTTAGAATGTATGTGGCTATTGTTTTATGCTAGCAATAATATGCTTAGTGGAATTAATTAACATACTTATCGCTAAGAAGAACACTAGGTTACCTGATTTTCCATTTGTCTTTGGCAATAACTTTCCATGAAGGGCAATGCTGAAAAGTTTCTTCATTAAACTAATTTAATAAATGCTATGCCTTCGGCTACATATTCTAGGTATATATGCCTAGCTATAATTTCGTCTTGTGATGGTGTTCCTCGTATGTTTTTAAAGTTGCTATTTTAATCTTCTCATACAGAGGTTTGAACCTTTGGTCCACGGTAGAGGGAGGAAGACCAATTCTTTAGATGAGACATACATGGGGGTTCATGAGGAACTCATGTATGCTCGTAAAATTGAGCCAGTAGAAGGTACGTTTTTAATTAGAAGGTGTACATTATTTGGACTTTTTGTACACTTATTATGTTTACTGTAATCAATTTGATTTGCTATGATTTATGATACTACTATACCCTTTGTTATAATAGATTTTTAGGAGAAAAAAAAACTCAATTTCCAACAATTCTAACATTTCACTATTTTTTTCTTAATTTTGTAGCTGTCAATAAAACCTCATTCGCTCTTTTGATAATTGAACTAGAAAAGAGCACTTTGCTCACACATTCATGTGAATGTCCTTGAAAGGAGAGAATATGGTCAATTGCTTTTATTTTAGCTTCTAACTAGAAATCTGATTAACCCTGGACTTAGTATGTCAAATTTAACTACCTGTAGGCTATTTGCTTCAAATAGAAAACTAGTTTCATCTGGCTAATTACAACATTAATATCAAATGCACATGTTATTTTCAGTGGCAACTATAGTTTCACTTGTCCACCACATCTCTAGTCACAGGTATCTAAAGTATTCATACTTAATGATTTTCCACAAAGTGGTGATGCAAGGTATAAACTTGTACAAATCTCTCCATTTTCCAACTCCATCCTATCTATTTGTTTGTAGAGCTATTTATTCATTTACGGAGCACCTTTAAAAGAGGGACAAATAGTGAATTATGAAAGAACTTATTGTCAACCTCTTTTGGATATGAATATCTCATTAGAAGAAATGTAACAAAAATTCCACTTCTTTAATGTCATTTGTTCTTACATATTCTCCTTCATTTTATGAAAACAAATTGTATAATTTAATACTTCAGATTTTGCCCCTGCATTTAAATTCTCTTTTTCCTTGAGAATTCCTGCTGGCAGTCCTCTAATCATAATCCATGATTTCTAAAACAGTTAATGTTCAAGACATTTAAGTTGCTTCACTTTAAGGCTTTAATTTGTGTCAAACATATATGCTCTAATTGCAGGGGCTCAGTGGACTGGAATAGTGACTACTATTGCTATTGAGATGCTAAAATCTGGCATGGTTGAGGCTGTTATATGTGTACAAAGGTACTGCTACAAGTTCATAATGAAGAAAGTCATGGTTGATAAAATTGACAGCAGATTCTTCTCAAATTTAATGTTTTTGATAAAATTGACAGCAGATTCTTCTCAAATTTAATGTTTTTATTATTTTCATTTACCTGATAATGCAGTGATCCCAAAGATAGACTCTCGCCGATGCCTATCTTAGCCAGGTTACGATTAATTATTTATTTTTTTCCTTTATGACAGTGTGGATAGTTGCAGTCTACAATACACTTTCGATCGAGACTTTTCTTTAGTGGTTAAATATTTTTCCTTCCTGATTTTTTGTTCATGCTGCCTTCTTTTTAATAGAACCCCAGAAGAAGTTCTTGCTGCTAAAGGTGTCAAGCCAACTTTATCTCCTAATCTCAATACCCTTGCGCTGGTTGAGGTATTCACTTAACATCCTTAGACTTTCTTTACCACAAATATGCATAATCCTAAACATAACTCTCATGAATAGATTCAAGCTTCACGTGCATGAGTGAAAGATGAAATGTAGATAACAAAATGGACTCTGTGGAAAGTTTAAAGATCATCTTGAGACAACTGGTCTAGTTACTGATTGGGATTTAGAAATGTAGTTGGGCCAAATTCCTTACTCTCCTAGAAGGCATTCAATGTTTTTCTTTTCTATTGATGTACATGTAGTGTCCAATTACTAATATATTGCTTAATGTGGATAAACCTGTGTCTTTGATATACAACCAATCTGGTGATTCTTATTATGAATTTGGGCTACCAACTTTCTGAAGGTGTCGAAGTTGCTATTAATAGTTGAACATCTTTGAAATAAAAATAAAAAGGATTCTCAACCATTTTAAAATGCCAAGGAAGCATTTTAGATTCCCCATCCTTATAATTTCATGTGGGGAACTTTTTTGTTGTCCTATGAATTTGATTTTCTCATTATGTTAAAACTCTATCATGGTCCATCCATTAGATCAAGATTTTCAATGCCCAACATCCCACATTTTTAGTGGGAAATGCGTTTAGCAAAGAAGAGGATCTAGATATATGAATTGAGTAAATGGAGGTGTTTAGTGGACTAAAAGAACATGCTGTTCACAGATTTGTTGTATTATGTGTTTTTCCATCTTACAGAAGATGCCTTTGACCCTCATATAGGATCTCCTTAATCCTCATCCTTTTTAACCTTTCTTTTTTTATCATCTATTTAGTATATCTTAAACACTGTCAATGGATGCTTGTGTTTCTGTTGAGCTATTACTGTCAAAATGTGATTTTAGTATCATAAAAATCATAAATGAACAAAATCATCTGTCAACCTCAACCTTTTACAAGTTTTTTGAAGAGCTTATGACCTGATAACTAGCAAAGGTTACCTTGGGAAATCAGAGATATAATGATAGTTTAGCTACCCACACCTGTTGCCGTTTTTTATTTTAATTTGTATGTGCTTGGAAGATCCAAGTCATTTTCTTGGTGATTTACTAAACAGTTAAGGTAACAAGATGCTGCAGTATATGTGAGCTGTGTGGTTCATGTAGCATGCACAGGTATTAGGGGTGCTTAGTTTTGGTCCTTGGGTAAAAAATTTGGATTGAGACAGTGACAAGTTGCTTCATACATAGGCAGCAGGTGTTAAACGTCTTCTTTTTTGTGGCGTGGGTTGCCAAGTGCAAGGTACATCAATTTTTTCCCCATGGAATTATTACTTTCAGTTGTCTTCTTTATTTGTGACATACTATTGTAATGCAGATTGATTCTTATGCTGCAGCATTAAGATCTGTGGAGCGATATTTGAACTTGGACAAACTCTATGTATTGGGCACCAATTGTGGTAATTAAGAAGTTTCTATCCACTTAGATCTTGTCATCAGTTGCATTATCATGTTAATTTATGATTTAAATTTCTTATATGTCTCTAGCAGGTCATACAATAATTGGCCATTATCATGTTTTTTCTTTAAGAACACAATTCAACCTTTGCTTCTTTTTCAACAGTTGATAATGGAACTCGAGAAGGGCTTGATAAATTTTTGAAGGCTTCAAGTAATGCACCAGAAACGGTTCTCCATTATGAGTTTATGCAAGACTACAAGGTTTGCCGTTCAATTTTCATTCTCAAGACTTCTGTTCTTCCTACAATATATTCTAATGGACACTAGCTCCTCTCCTCTTTGCCCTTCAAATAAAAAGTAGGCATTCTTTTTAATTTTGCCAAAAAAAAAAACATATTTCCTTGTCTAGAAATGTATCAGTATGCCTGCTCTGTAGCCAGTTATCCTGCTTTTACTTCATGTAATTCCCACCTCCACGAAGGTCTGGATCATGATGGAAATTGTTAGTAATCAGCCCATAGTTCAGCAACCTAAGCTCATCCAAACCTACATTGGTAGGGGTAAGATGGGGAAGGGAACAATTGCGACATAGGTAGGTTGTCAGGAGTTAGTTATAGAAAGAGATTGTGTTGTGGATTGTAGGGTACAACGTATAGATGGAACCTAGGGGAGAGAGGGGGGGTTCATACATTGGAATCATAGACATTGTATTGGCCTGGAAACTATTTCCAGGAGGTAGCCTACTGCGGTAACTCTACTATATACGTAAATAATACAATCTCTATAGTTCTCCCTATCAATTGGTGCTTTCATTGAGAGACCAAGTGGGTAGAGATTGTATGCAGACTAGAATAGAGGCTAGGGTATCTGCAGTAAAGGTGTCTCTTAGGAGACAGGAGTCATCTCTCTCAGCCTAAGAAGGAATGGTTAAGTCACATGATACCACCTTGAAGGACCTATGAACGTAGCTCAATTCTTTGATGGCTAGCGTAGAAATGCTGGCCAAATCTCAAAATCTGTTCTAGTCAGAGCTGAGAGATGGGTTCCAGACTTTGATGGCAAAAAACTCGCAGAAACAGAACGTGGGTAGTGAAAGAGAAGGACCACCGACGTTTACCCACCATGTATCCTCTTTTGTTGGTGGTGACAGACTTGCGCACCGTACTTCAAACCCTGCTGGTAGTGATAGGCCCGCAAGTGGGGCTGGGAATCGCCGACAAGGTGATCACGTTTCTTTAGCTGCTACAGAACGTGCATGGGAGGAGTATAGAAATGCAGCATGTCAGGTCGACCTCCGTGATGACCCATTTGCATGGGTCATGCGAGCTGAATCATATTTTATGATTCACGAAATTCCTGTTGAATTTCGTTTACCGATGGTTCAGATTTGTATGGAGGGTACTACACTGTATTGGTTTATGATTCTACATGAGCTTGACCCATGCATGACTTGGGAGTGGTTCAAGCGTTCGTTGTTTGGTCGTTATGGGGGCAAGGATGAAGGTGACCTGATAGAGCAGCTGAAGTCAGTCTCCCAGCGAGGATCAATAGACACGTACATTGATGAGTTTGAGTGGGTGGTGTCGCAAATAGGTCATTTCCTCGAAGAGTGATACATGAGTTACTTGGGTGGATTACGTGAGGAAATAAGGAACAGGGTTCGAACCCATGATCTTCCAACTCGAGCTCGACTCATTTCCATCACACGGAAGGTGGAGAGGGAATTAGTTGGGGAAGGGGTAATATGACCGAGAGAAAGGAAAAACAAGCCCGGAAATTTTCGTCCGAGTTAGGGATCTCGATTGGGAACTTCTAACATCCAGCATCCAGGTCAGCCAATCAACATAGTTGGTAGTGCCAGGAATGAGGCAAGGGAGCTACCCAACAAGAACCAAAGCACCATGATTGAAGGTCATCAGCCAGGAGGTTCAAAATGGAGGGGAACAAGGAATTTGTCCTACGAACAACTTATGGAGAGAAGGGCCAAGGGGTTTTGCTTTAAATGTGGACAAACTTTCGGTCCACTTCACCGATGTCTAGATAAGGAGTACAAATTAATTATTTGGGAGGGTGACGAAGCAGACGTGGGATTGAGTAATCAAGAAGTGATAGTGGTTGAGGAGCAGTAAGAAGATTGGGAGTTAGTATGCAATTTTGTTGAGTTCAAGGAATTAGGGAAGGATCAATCCTCACCCACGAAGTCTATGGTCTTGATAGGTAAGCTTAATGAAATGTCTATAGTCATTATGGTTGATAGTGGAGCTAGCCATAACTTTGTGTCCAACAGATTGGTTGAAGCTATGGGTATTACCATTACACCAACTAGAACATTCAGAGTTAGATTGGGTGATGGACATCGGTCCTTCTCACAAGGAATTTGCAAGGAGATAAAATTGGGGCTGAATGGAGAAGAGTTTAGTGTAATTGCCTATGTCTTTGACACTGGAGGGCCCGATTTAATCCTAGGTGTTGCATGGTTAGAAATATTAGGGGTGGTGAAAGTTGACTGGAAGAAGATGTATATGTCATTTGATCGAAAGGGGATGATTACCTTGCAGGGAATTAACTTGCAATCCTCTTCTCCTTATGCTCTACAATAGATTTTAAAACATCAGGAATTGGAAGTAGAGGGGTTGTTGTGGTCTATGAGAATCGGTGGGTTCTTATCTGAAGAGATGGGAACCTTAGATGTAGGTCAACAAGAGGAGTTGCAGGCTGTCCTATTTAGCTCTAGTTGGTTTTTCAAGAAGCAACCACTTAGGAGGGCTCATGACCATGCAATTAACTTGAAGGAGAGGGCAGAACCTGTGAATATTCGTCCATATAGACACGCACACCATCAGAAGGATGAGATTGAGAGGCAGATTCGAAATTTACTGGAAACTAGAGCTATCAGGCCTATTATCAGCGCTTTCTCAAGTCCTATTATCCTTGTCAAGAAGAAAGATGGGTCATGGCGGATGTGCATCGACTACCGAGCTTTAAATAAGCTCACAGTTCCTAACAAGTTCCCAATTCTAGTAGTGGATGAGTTGATGGAGGAATTATATGGAGCTAGATACTTTTCCAAGTTTAATTTAAGATCGGGTTTTCATCAAATCAGGGTCAGGGAAGAGGATGTCTATAAAATGGGATTCTGAACTCATGGGGGGCATTATGAGTACCTAGTGATCTTCGATCTCATGAATGCATCGGCTATATTCCAATCCACCATGAACTCAATTTTAAACCTCTATTACGGAAGTTTGTTTTAGTTTTCTTTGACGATATTCTGGTTTATAGTTCAGATTGGGGTCAGCATTTGGAGCATTTGGCTTTTGTGTTAAAATTGTTACTGGATAGTTAGCTGTTGGCTAATCCGAGGAAGTGCATTTTCAGATAGCAATTTGTGGAGTACCTAAGCCACGTTATCTCATGTGAAGGGGTAGCAATAGACCCATCGAAGATGAACAGTATTTTGGAGTGGCCTATTCCTAAGAATGTAAAGGGGGTAAGAGGATTCCTTGGACTCACCGGGTACTATTGGAAATTTGTTAAAGATTATGGTAAAATTGCCAAACCTTTCACTGAACTCACAAAGAAAGATGGTTTCAGCTGGGGAAGGGAGTCCTAAGAAGCTTTTGAAGAATTGAAGAAGAGAATGACTTCATCACTAGTCCTAGCCTTACTCGACTTCTCCAAGGAATTTTCCCTGGAATGTGATGCCTTGGGAAGAGGCTTGTGTGCTGTCCTAATTCAAGAGGGTCACCTACTAGCCTATTTCAGCAAGGCTTTGGCTGAATCAACATATTCTAAATCAGTTTATGAGAAAGAAGTGATGGTAGTAGTAATGACCATTCAGAGTTTGAAGCACTTATTGGACTAGTGGATTCCCTCTATAGATTAACAATGTTGGCAAGCTAAATTGTTAGGTCTGGATTTTGAAGTGATCTATAAACTTGAAAAGCAAAATGGGGCAGCAGATGCTCTATCAAGGGTTGAAGATGACATTTTGGCTTGATACGGATGTAGTACGATGAGAGATCAAGGAGGATACCAAGCTAAACTCACTCATGACAACACTCCAACAAAACCCTAATTCTAAACCTGATTACCACTTAAGGGATGCCCTATTATTCTACAAATATAGATTAGTCCTTTCAGCTACTTTAGTGTTAATTCCTCAGTTTCTGCATGAGTAACATGCCTTACCTTTAGGTGGCACTTTGGTTTCCTCAAGACCTACAAGAGGTTAGCTTGCTGACTGTTTTGGCTAGGAATGAAGTCCTCAATTCAGAAGTATGTGCGTGAATGCCTGCTAGAAGAATAAATGTATGGCAATGTCTCCCACTGGACTTTTGTAACCCCTACCTATACCTCAGCTGATTTGGGATGAAGTCTCCATGGGCTTTATTACAGGACTTCCTAAATCTCACAGTTTTGAAGTTATATTGGTGGTAGTGGATCGTTTATCAAAGTATGCCCATTTCTTACTCCTCAAGCATCCATTCACTGCTAAAACAGTGACTTAAAGATTCATCTGTGAGGTAGTGAGATTGCATGGTATTCCTAGCTCCATAGTAAGTGACAGAGACCCACTCTTCACTAGTAATTTCTGGAAGGAGTTGTTCAAACTGCAAGGAACAACATTGAAGATGAGTTCCTCCTACCATCTGCAAACGGATGGACAAACAAAAGTGATTAATAGGTTTCTAGAAACCTATCTTCGTTGCTTCACTTCCAAATAACCTAAAAACTGGTCTTATTGGTTAGCTTGGGCTGAATATTGGTATAACACTAGCTACCATGTTTCGTCTGGAAAGACTCCCTTTGAAGTCGTCTATGGCCGCCTTCCACCTACCTTGTTGCAGTTTTCTCAAGGGGAAGCTCAAGTGGAATCAGTGGCACTAGCTTTGGTTGATGACTTGGTCTTTGTTAAACTAAGACCACATAGGCATCCTATTTTGCAAGAAGGATATGTCCTAAGCTTTCGACACAATATTATGGACCTTTCAAGATCATTGGAAAGGTGGGACAGGTTGCCTATAAACTACAGCTCCCTACTTCATCCAAAGTCTACCCGATTTTTCATGTTTCCTAGCTAAAGAAGATCGTGGGTGACCATTTTGTCGAGCACAATCTACCTTAAGGGTTGGAGATTGACCATGAGGACTTGGCTGAACTAGAAGCAATCTTAGCCTCACGTATGTCTAAGTCTAAGGGTAGAAGCACTCTACAGTGGCTTGTTTGATGGAAAGACAAACCAATGGAAGAAGCAACTTGGGAGGATGCAGAATTCATCAAAGGGTAGTTTCCTTCTATTCACCTTGAGGACAAGGTGCCTATTGAAGAGGAGGGAATTGTTAGTAATCAGCCCATAGTTCAGCAGCCTAAGCCCATCTAAACCATTCGTAGGCGTAAGATGGGGAAGGGAATAATTGTCACATAGGCAAGTTGTTAGGAGTTAGTTATAGAAAGAGATTGTGTTGTGGATTGTAGGGTACAACATATAGATGGATCCTAGGGGAGAGAGGGGGATTCATACATTGGAATCATAGATATTATATTGGCTTGGAAACTATTTTCAGGAGATAGCCTACTGCTGCAACTCTACTATATACGTAAATAATACAATCTCTATAGTTCCCCTATCAGAAATGGAGGATCCATCAAACCGTTTTGGTGAACATTAACATTAAAAGTAGAGTTATTCTTCACAAATAACATTCATTCATTTCTTGTCTTTCATAGGTTCATTTTAAGCACTTGGATGGTCACATTGAAGAGGTATTACACCCCATAACCCTTCAACTTTATATAATTCTCTTTTTCTTGCTTTTTCATCGTCTTTCAAATCTTTACTAAAACAGGTTCCATATTTCTGTCTACCAGCAAAAGAGTTAGTTGATGTTATTGCTCCATCATGTTATAGGTAATATCCCTGTTAAATTTTGTTTCAAATATATGGTAAAATATTAATCAAATTCATAAAATATTAATCACATTCCAAAGTCTGAATCTTCATATCAATTATGATATATTTGAATGGCTAATGCAGAAGAAATAGGATTTATTGGAAAATAAGGTTAGTTATACCAATATTTCTTTGGAATATCCAATGCAGCTTGAATTTAGTCTAAGAGATCCCTACAATTTAACAATTAGGTCCATTTTGGTAATATTATATCACTAATTAAGTTATATTTTTTATTACTTTTGTTTAAACAATATTGTCTAGTATTTAGAATTTATATTAAAAATTTTCTAAATCAATAATAAAGTTTTAGGAAGAAGGCCTATTTTACTTGTTATCACAGGGACCTCTTCTATTAAGGTCAAACTCTTTATATGTAAAACAATAATAACTTTATTGTTTTTCATTTAAAGTTATTATTAATAACACAGAGTGCTCTAGTGATTTTAACATGGATATAAATTTATGATCCAAATCCTTGGCCCATGGAACAACTAAAGTTTTTGGATTTAATGGTTGATTAACATTGTATTCTCTTTTGTTGTGAGATTTCAAGGTCAAAGTAATAGGATGGGAGAGTGTAATATAGTACAACACCTATTTTCAGTCTGTTTTGGTAAAATCGTGTACTTTTAGGTTGAATGATTTGTTGTTATGCTTGCAATAACTTTGTTCCTTTCCCAAGTCTTATGATGAATGGTTCTTGGTTCCAATTATGTTTGAGAGTTGAGGTATTTGTTATGATATATATCATCTAGATCACCTATCAACTACTGTTGGAAATCTGAAGTTGTGTTTAGTTTGGAATGGCGAGAAGTAGTTCAAAACAATAAAAGAGGAGATTTCTGTGTATTGAAATCTGATCACTTTGGTTGTGTAATAACATTTGCAATAGAATGGATGGCCTTTTATAATGGAGGAAGGTCATAATTAAAAGACATTAAACTCAAAATTTAAACCGAAACCCATAACTTTTAGTATTCTTAGGTTACAAAATTTATTTCTGGAGTTACTTTGACTAGACTTTATGTTATAGGTCTGATGGGAGAGCTCAACTCCAAAAGCTAGCTTAAAAGGTGGAAGAGCCAATAAGCCTATAAACCCCACATCATACCCTTTTATTATCAATGTGGGACAATTAGTCCATAATATTCCACCATGTTCCGTAGCGTAGGCACTCGCAGTCTGGCTGTGTGCTAGACCTTTTCTAGCTGGCCGAACACTGCAATGCCGATGTCAACACCCGTGGCCCTAAGACTTGGAGTAGTGGTATTGGCTTTGATACCAATTGTTATAGGTCTTATGAGAGAGCCCAATCTCAAAAGTTAGCTTAAAGGGTAGGAGAGCCCATAAGCTTATAAACCCCACATCAGCTCCTCTTATTATTAATGTGGGATAATTAGACTGTAACACTTTTATACAACAAAATATCTCATTTCTTAACAACTTCTAACTTTGATTATTAGTAGAGAATTATTTATGTTCTGGTTACTCTTTTTTTTTTTCCAGCTGCTTTGACTACACTAATGGATTAGCGGTGAGTCTCTAGGAACATTTGATCTTTGTATTTTTAGTTTATTCTTACTTTGTTATCTACCAGTTTATGCGCTTACTATTCCTTCATGTTTCAATTAAACCTCTTCAAGTCATTGTATAACCAATAAAAAAGTTGAATTATAGTGAAGCTGCTTACATATATCATAGCTACTCTTTGGTATTACTTGAGAATTAATGTAACAAAACATGAGCTGTACCAAAATTGTTATTATGGTTCAACTTTCTGTAGTTCTTTCTCACTACTATGGTCAATCATTTTGAGTCCAGGATCTGGTTGTTGGATACATGGGTGTGCCTAAATATCCTGGAGTAAGCATGACTCACCATCCACAATATATTACAGTCAGGTGATATGGATAATGTTATGCTGGCAATTTGAGATTTGCATTTCTATGTGAAGTTCTCTTTCTTATCATTCCAATTCTCAACAGACTTCTCAATACTCTCCTTCGACCTTTACATATTTTCAATTGCAGAAATGAAAGAGGCAGGGAAATGCTTGATTTAGTAAAAAGCCTCATGGAGATTACTCCAACATCCAGTAGTGTAAAACACCATGGCCTGTCCTTTAGGTTTCTTAATTAATTTTGAAATTGAAACTTTGAATGTGATGTAATCGTATATTTCAGGGAAATCGACGACCTTTTGTCGTGGAGACTGTTAAGGCAGATGATGATGCAAAGTTTGGTATGTATACTGCTTATTGCTGATCAACTTATGATCTCTTGGGTGTTAAGCCTTGCGGTTGGACTCAATAGGATGTGATGCAATATTAGGATATTACAACTCAGTTCTTAATGCAGTGATGTTGGACCAGTGATCTCAAATGACACTTTAATTTCTCCTGAAATTCTCTTACATCTAATATGACTGCTTAATTATAGTTAATCTTGAGTATCATGTCCAAGATTTTCCTTTTAAGTTACTACGAGGGGCAACACTTATTATAATATCGGCAATGAGTTAGAATCCTAATACTTTTCCTCAGGGAGGGGTCCATCTCAACCTGCACCGAAGTTTGTGGGAAATGTCATAGCGTTTTTGTTGGGCTTGGTAACCACTACTATATATGGTGATTTTTGAGTTAAAGTAAATGTATTCTCATTGTCATTCTAACATAGATCTTTGGAATTAGGTTGGCCCCAAGGGTCTGGAATTTGCTCGTTATTCACTAGATTACCATACAATAAGGAACTACTTGTACACAGTCCGAGCTTGGGGAAAAGAAAGGTACTTCAAAATGCACAATGAATTTAATTTTCTTGCATTTGATTCCTGTAATATCTATAATTTATAATGCACGCAGAGCTGAGAAGCATACACCTTGTTATGCTAAAAAGATTGTCGCACTCTATAACCAGAATGGTCAAATTGATCAGATGCTACAAAACAATTGATTTTAATGACCATGTCTCAAAACGTTCAAAAGCAGAAGCTGAGTATGTGTCCTGCGAGCATAAGGTGGCTGAATATGTACAGACCCTAGTCGACAGTGGTGAATTAGAAGAGTGGAACAACTATCATAGCTAAAATTTAGAACAAGGAATGGGGGCTTTGAGAGACAAACTCTGAAAGGCGGCCACTCCGTGTGTTCCTCATCTCTTGGTAACTGTGATGTCGAATTCATATTAGCTAGAGAGCAAAATAGCATATCTGTGCCCACGTCTGTGCGTGCGAGAGTATTATTTTGCAAAAAAATCAGAAGGTAGTGTCTGATGATGCTGGTGGTGCAAAATCATGGCAATTTCATACTTGTATTGTGACATCAGTCTTCATTGCTATATTCGTATAATTGGTACTAACTGACTATGATCTGACGTCGCCACTTAACAGTTATATTACAAGATCAGATCTTATTTCTGA
The DNA here is from genome assembly GCA_032467995.1 of Erythroxylum dillonii. Lineage (NCBI taxonomy): Eukaryota > Viridiplantae > Streptophyta > Magnoliopsida > Malpighiales > Erythroxylaceae > Erythroxylum > Erythroxylum dillonii. Next base: position 22,557,928 of record JANKYE010000224.1, read on the forward strand.
GCATGTATTCTCGTGTATGTTACATCTCAACATTTTAACGTTGGGATATTAATCACGATCGAATCTTGTACAGAGCTGGAAACATATATGGTTTTTCCAGCTTTTCTATTAATCTTTTTAATTGAATAACATTTAAAAAAAAACATGGATTATGAATAAGGGACCAAGTTATACCTGATTTAAATTCTTATAAAAATTTTCTCAAGCTATATCAATCACAAGTTGTCCATATATTTAACCTTTTAATAGTAGAATTTCTAATTAAAATTAAACTTTTCAATTATAATTATAGTCTAATTCTAATTCTAATATTAATGAAATAAAATATCTCATCTTTCATTCTTAAAGTTTTAAAGTTAA
>JANKYE010000224.1:22707944-22719109 GCA_032467995.1 Erythroxylum dillonii
AAAAATTATTGTTATTTCATATTAATTGTCATTATTATTTATTATTAAGATTTTTGAAAGCATGGTTGATGTAAACAATAAATTAGTAAAGTATATAGTATATCAATACGGACTATTTTGCAATTTTTAAAAATTTTAGAGATTATTTCGTAAATTTAAAAAAATTTTCGAAACGGTACTCAGTACCAACTGGTACCGGTATAATTCCATTCCAGAACTCAATTCAATATCGAGCCCGGTACGGTATTTATAATATTGGGTTATACCAATTTGTAGATTTAAATATCAATTTTTTCTTTTTTTTTTAAGAAAAGAAAAATAGTAAGCAGAGAAGTTGAAGAGAAAGAGAAAGAGAAGAAACGCGAAGGGGAGGGGAGAAAGAGAATATTTATTTAATTTTAAATTTTTAAGTCCGATTATATGTATTTTTGGATACAACTTGAGGAGTAAATTAAAATTTATGTATAATGATAAAAATATTACTAATTTGACCTTTTCTTTACCTACGGGCTAATGTTATCATGAAACTGGCCCATCAATGGCTGCTTCGCAGTACCTTTTTTTTCCGTTCAAACTATTGTCTCTTCACTCTAGCTTCAAATTCACCAACAATGGAGGTCGCAACCGCAACTACATCGAGGGTGGCCCTGAATCCTTATGTTTCAGCATCTTCGACAATCACTCCACAGAACCTAAGTTTTAATCGAAACCTAAATTTATCTATCAACTTCTTCTCTTCCTCTCTCTCGGGAATCGTTCCGGGGAGCTTCTCTGGCATTAAACTCCGACCTGACTGCCTCAATCCAACATCAATTTCCAGTTCCAAACGCAAAAGAAATGTCGTTACCATGGTACTTAATTGATATACATGTTTTTGTTTGAGCATTGACTCTTATCTCTGCCTTTCTTGATGAGATAGGTTATATAAGAACAAGGGATTTGAGAAGTTGGTACATGAGATAATTGATTGCAGTATAAGGACTACTTCGGAATTGGTTGTTTATTATATTTTTGCTTTGGTTAAGGGACCCCAAATTGGTTTGTAATTATGGAAACCTGTGGTAGTCACTTCTTATCCTGCTGGTAGCCATCTATCTGAGCTTAATAGTAGGATTTTTTTTTCAAAATATTCGTTTTTTTTTTCATGTTTGTTCTACATTATATCTTCTTTGTGCTTATAAAGATATAAATTTTGTTGAGTTTGTTTGCAAGTCCGATATTGTCCTCGCTTATTCATGACTTTTTTCGTGGAATTTCGCCAAACTTTGTGTTCTTATTTTGTCTAGAATAAAAGTTAATGGAAAATTGACGGGAACTGCAAATCCTTATTTAGTTATCATTCTTTTATTGGCAGGTTATTCCTTATACAAGGGGAAGTGCATGGGAACAGCCTCCCCCTGATTTAGCATCTTACTTGTTCAAAAATAGGATTGTTTACCTGGGCATGTCTCTTGTTCCTTCTGTTACGGAGCTAATACTGGCAGAGTTTCTTTACCTTCAGTATGAAGATGAAGAAAAGCCTATCTACCTATACATAAACTCCACCGGAACAACAAAGGTTAACATTATTTTCGTCTAATGAAAATATGATTGTATTAAAATTGTTTTCTTGGCGTTTATTCAAAAAAGAGAACTGCCAAAATTTAAAAATTTACAAAATTCTAGTGCTGCAAAGTTCTTTAGAGAGTTGGAACACAGTTTGCTGGGGTTAACAATCATGGTAGTGCTGTGTGCCAGTGGTTTTTATTAGTGTTAGTTGAGTTTCAAATCCACATTAATTAACATTTCCTTCATCATTGACAAGTTAGGCTGAAGGAAAGAATTCATTAATAGAATAGAAGAAGTTAGATTTGTAGTTGAACCTGCCCAAAATTGTTGATGCACAACTGTCCAAGAGTTGCTAGTAGTTTTTCTAAGTTACTTTTTTCTAGATTCATTTAGTTATTTTCTGCATTGATTCTTTTATTAGTTTTATTGGTAGGATTTAGGGAGATTTGGTTTTCAATCAATCGATAAAATTTTCCTACTAGTACAAATAAAATTTCTACAATAGAAGTCCGTGGACTTGTCTATCTTGAAGGTCATTTAAGATGTCTTCTTCAAACTCTAATTGTATTTTTCTTCTGCCAAGCCACTATCTACCCTATTCTAGGCCTCCTACTTTGGAATCTAATTGGTTGAAATCTTCAATCTATTGGTTGTTTGAAAATTTCATAAAGAAATTTACAAGTTTTATAGTTTTGTTATTAATCTTTTGAGAACTTAGTGGCTAAATCTACCCCTAGGTCATGTATTGTCGACATTGTTATGTCTTATTATGCCAAAAATAAGAAATATGCATAGACTGATTATGTTTTATATTACTATTCACTTAATGATCTACGGATAATAAAATTTTTGAAAGATTTGTAAATTTACTATTGTATTTGTAGTTGTTCCTTGTCTTAGCTTCTTCTTGTCTAGATGACATGGTGCCAATAGTAGTGCATCATATGAAGGAACATTACTTTAAACCTTTGCTGGTAGTATGCAGGATCATGCAAACACACAAAAGCATGAGCATACAGACAACCATAGACAATTGTTTTAGTTGAAATTTTGTCAATTATTGTTCTAGTTTGACATTATTACTAAATTTCGTTATATTATATATAATATTTATTATTACACTATCATATTTCATTTTATTTTACATTTAATTAAATTTATTCGATTATTTTTAGAAAATTAGAATTACAAGAAAGTTTTCTATGAGTAGAATTACTTTTTTTTTTCAGGGTGGAGAGAAGCTGGGCTATGAGACAGAAGCTTTTGCAGTCTATGATGTTATGGGGTTATAGATCTTTGTCCCCTTTAAATGTCATTTTCATTAAAGTTCTATTTTGTTACAAATTGTTCATTAATTGAATTTTAGTATGATGGTTTGGCATCCCCTCATCAAGTGTTACTTACCTGAACTCTCTTTGTTAACTTTTATACTTTTACCAATTTTGAACTGCCTTAATGTGCTATGCCAAGAGTGATTCAATGGTAAATGCGAAATTTGTTGAGGTGACGAAACATTACTTTTGTCTTTAATACACTAAAGTCCATAAGTTGAGATCCACAGTGCTTTAAAACTATCCATTTTTCTTTTCAAGCTTCAAATTTTTGGAGAAGATTGTTTGGGTAGTGTCTGTGTAATCAACTTTTAGAAAATGTAATACTTTGGTATTGATTTTGTAATATGCTTGGGGTTAACTCTTTCAACATATTTCATTGTTTGAATAATTTAAATTTATGACTATTTTCTTCAAACTGTAGCATATCTTTGCCTCTATGAAGGCAACATAGGTACTATTCAAGTTGCTTTGTGTTGTAATCATGCTAATTGTGATTTTTGTTTGTTTGCATGTGGGCATATAACTGTAGTGATGGTGTTGTTTGTGGCAAAACTGTTCTCTGCCCTGTAATATTTACACCTGAGAGATTAGTTATTTCATCTTTAACTACTTGTTCCTTTCCAGGTATGTCAAGCCTCCAATATTCACACTCTGTGTTGGCAATGCTTGGGGAGAAGCAGCTTTACTTTTGGCTGCCGGCTCAAAGGGAAATCGTTCTGCTTTACCTTCATCAACTATTATGATAAAACAGGTATGTTCTTCCTAATCATTCATACTTTTTCTTTCTATTACCTTGTTGGGCTGCATTATGTGGCTGCTCTTAGTTCTTTGACATGAGGTTACCATGTTCTTTCTCCGTCAATCTTCAGCCAATTGGCAAATTTCAAGGTCAAGCAACAGATATTGAGCTTGCAAGAAAAGAAGTTAAGAATGTGAAAGCTGAACTGGTATGATGTTATCCCTTGGCTATGTATGGAAATTTAGCCATATTGTCTTCCCATTCTGTTATTCTTCTTGATTATTAGTGCTGGAATTGTAATTTTATCTGTATTGCTTACTATAACAAGTGATGTGATGTTGGTAAATCACTGAATATTGAAGGCACAATATTGATGTATGACGAACAGAAGGTGATAAAGTGAATATGAACTAAAATCGGGTCTATTGGAACTTTTAGTTAGGGCTGGGAATTAAAAAGAAAAAGGATTTGAAATAAATGATCATATGAATTACTGCTAGGATTTGTATAAAAAACTAGGAATCACACGTAGGAATTGAAACAAACAAAATTATCGCTATCACAAACATAAGTTTTGAGAAATAACTTCTAGCGTATAGGAATCACATCTAATTATCTAGGAATGATTCTAGAATAACAAAGTCTCACACTTGAAAATTTGGTTTATTCTTATTCATTTAAACATTCTATACATAAAGATATGTATAGTTTAAGTCTTGAGACCCTAATCCTAATGGTGTAGGAAATCGAAATAGATTTCAAAATAAGAATTTAATAAGGATTTTTGTTATTCCATGCTAGACTTACACTGTCACATATCATAAAGACTAATATTTCGGAAAATATATTTTTGTAGGTCTTAGATTATTAGTGGAATTTGTTGTTCTTATTAGTAGTTTGTGTTAATGGAAGTGGGGTTAGGAAGTTATTTTATTTTTCCTGTCCAGTTGTTGTCCTAGTTTCGTGGAGGTAGTAGTAACTGTCAAACCATATTTACTAATTCTGCTACGATTATGAATGAAGGTATGTTGAGCATTTCTACAAACAAAACCAGGGTTTTGTATCGAGCCCATATTGTATTCTAATAAAGATAAGCAGAAAAGGAAGGAAGAAAAAACTCTTGGACAGGCAGAAAGGGAAGGAAGAAAAAACTCCTGGACATATTGTCAGAGTATGTGTGAGAGTGGAGAAGGCATGTGACTCATTCAGTTTCTAGGGAAATATCGCATAAACTGTAAACAACGAAGAACAATTTAAACTAGAAATATTCCTTTTCTAATTGAATCAGAGTGCGCAAGAGTGGATAAGGCATGTGACTCATTTCAGTTTTTAAGGAAATATGACCTAAACCGTAAACAACTAAGAACAAATTAAACTAGAAATGTTCCTTTTCTAATTGAACTGTTCTTTTTCTGTATCATTCTCTCTGAAATGATGAAAGTCTTCCTTGACTATCAACAGTTGTCATACATTTTCCTCGTGAATATTTACCTGATCCTAATTATTCATCTCGTCAAATTCATCAATGTCAAATGCACCTTTGTTAGCAAGAACCACTGCTCTAACTTGCTCCAGAAACATTAGTACTTAGTTAATCACTGCAGCTTCCTGTTTAGTTGTTTTAGCTTGTAGTATAGGTGTTTTGGCATGCTATGTGCATGTTTCCACTCGCTGCTTAATTGTTCCAGCTTGTTATTCAGATGTTTCTGCTTGTTGTTCAGTTGCTTCATCTTCTATTTTTCTATCTTGTCCCACCTTCACCATCAAGTTTAGGTTGCTGGTTTGTTGTATTCTTTCTTATGGGAATTGTCTCTTGTTCAAGACGTGCTTCGATTTTGTCTAGCCTTTTCAGAATTTGTACAGTTAGGTCATCTATCTCTTGATCGTTGACTTATCCCTTACACATCAGTCCGCTGTATGTCACCATTGTGGTGCCAGCTCAATCCTCTTTACACCCTTCTGCTTCATGTAGACATTGTTGAACCCAAGCTGTAATACCAAGTTGATGGTAGGATGAATGTGGGAATGTGGACTATTTGATAAAGCAAACTAAAAATAGTGGATGCTGGAACTTTGAGTTTGGGGTCAGAAATTTAAAAATTAAGGAATTGGAATCAAAGATAGGTCTAAGAATCACTTCTAGGATCTATATTAGAGCTAGGAATCATACTTAGGATTTCAAACAAATAAAAAAATTGGAATTGCATTATAGGTTTTTAGAAATCACTTTTAGAGTTTATCAATCTCTTAAATATCTAAGAGACACTCTTAAGCTATATTTGGTTGGAAGTAAGGTTTTGAATGGAATAGAATGGAATGGTTTATAACGGAATTGAATGTAAATGGATGTAATATTAGAAAATTATTCTTTGGGAGGGTTGGAAGGGTTCATAATGTAATATAGTAAAATGTTGTTTGGAAGAAGGGTTTATAATGTAATATAGTGAAAAGTTGTTTATCATTTTACATTTCATCTTAAACTCCCCAAATTAGAAGTTTCTCATTTTTATTGTTTAGGATAGAATGAGATGTAATATGAAACCTTTCTCTTCCATTTCATTCCATCTCATTCCATTATAAACCGTCCTCTCAAACGGTGGAATAATATTACATTCTATTTCATTCCATTAATAAACCCCTAACTAAACATAGCCTTAGGAAAAGAAAATTACACATGAAAACTTACTATATTGTTATTAGAGAAAAAATATATAAAAGAAGTCTTGAAACCCTATTTCTAATGGAGTAAGAATTAAACTAAATTTATAAAATAAGAATATAATTGTATTAAATAAGGATTTTTATTATTTATTATTAGCTCTGATGCCATTGAAAGTAGTAGGATAGAGAGTAAAAAAATAACACATTAGTTTAACGTGATTCTCTTGTAAAGGTTATGTCTGTTTATAAACACTTAAATTATTTATTCTACTTGTGCTGCTTCAATTATCATCTAGGTCAACCTCTTGGCAAAGCACGTTGGGAAGACACCTGAGCAAATTGAGGCTGACATGAGTCGGCCAAAATACTTTAGTCCATCAGAGGCTATTGGATACGGCATCATAGACAAGGTACTTAAGTCAAGCATACTTTTTAGTGGTGATTTGCTAGCTTTTTGGTTCACCTACTCATTTGATCTTTTCAGGTCATATATAATGAAAGAGGCACTAAAGACCATGGAGTTGTTTCTGATCTTAAGAAGGCTCAACTTATATAACTAGAAAGAAATTGCCATTAGTGACAATTAAGACTCAAGTAAGTTAGAGTCCCTGCTTAGTCATCATATCGACAATTTCTGATGATTAGATTGCATTTGTTTGCCATGATTTGCTCTTATAATAGCTCATGGTTGATAATGAGCTCTGTCCTTCACACCAATAATGAATATTTAAGTACATTTTCACTTTATCAAAATTCCTATACAATGCCTATTATGGCCCATGATTTGGGATCTAGTTATAGGACTATTAGGTAACGATTTAACTTAATCTAAACTATCCACTCTCCGCCTCTGTGACCGTTATTCCTAACAAGGACCCTACTCTTTGAAGTTGTCTAGTAGCTTTGCTTGCACCCTAAGCTTGGAAGACTTTCTCCCTATTCTACCTAACTTGTTAAAAAAAGATTTAGAGCTCGTTAGGAGGGAACTCTGGATCTCAACATGTATATTATTGGAGTGAATAATAGTGCCCTTATTGCATTCCCTTATATAGGATATAAGACAATCTTAACAACTAATGAACTCTTTATAGAAATAGAAGACCTATATAGATAACACTGCCGGATCTATCGAAACTAATCCTATCTAGACAATTGCAAAATCTTTTCAAACTTATTTTTATTTTTCCCATGAGTAAAATGTTGGTAAACTTGGTCAAAAGACACCATTTTCTCTTAATCATGTTCAAGAGTAACATGACCCTATTGTCTAGCAAAGACATTATCTTGATCCTAGGTAGTAGCTTCAATCAAAATATCTAACATATCATCAAGGCAAGGTATTGGAAATCCATACCTTATTGTGATCTTATCTATCGCCTGACAACCAATACACATTTACCAACTTCCATCATTTTTAGGAGTCAATAGTGTTAAGATTGCACACGGATTAAGACTTTCTTGAGTAAATCCTCTTTTCACTAATTCTTCTACTTGTCTCTTTAACTCTTCATTCTCAATAGGATTCAAGCGAAAGACTGGAAGATTTGGTAGATTTGATACAGGTACTAAGTCAATAGCACACTGAATTATCTCGTAAAGGAGGTAATTCACTGGTAAATCATCCAATGTAAGGTCTGAAAAATCAGCTAACAACTCTTCCACTTCTTTGGTAAGGTAAAGGGTGTTTCAGATGCTATTTTTGTTACTTCCCTCACTACCATTGCAAACACAATTCCCTTTTCCTTGCTAACAACTTCAAATTCTCTCTTTGTAAGGATATTAAGAGACTTTTTCTTGACATTTATGGCCATTTTGTTACTTCCTCTTTGTTTTTCCACCTTGCCTGCTTTCATAGGCCTTAAAATTATCTCTTTCCATGAAATATAAACTAATAGGTGTTAGCTTTTTCGAAGTGCTACTCATCTCGATCATAAAGTTACGACCGCCCAAGTAAAATGTGAGATACTTTCATAAGAATGACATCAAACCAAATAGAGTCCTCATATGTTCCTAATTTGAAAGACACCAAGCACCTTTGACCAATTGGGATAGTACTATCATCAATCCAAACAACTTTGTAGGGATTTGGATGTTTCTCCATGAGTAAATTCAATCACTTCACCATGTTCTTTGATACCATATTCATACTACTTCATCCATCAATGATAAACTTGCATACTTTATCTTCGCATCTAACGTAAGTAAAGAAAATAGTAGTACGAAGCCATTCTTGTTGTTCTTCTGCTTTAGGGGTCGTAAGTATGCGTCTCACTACATTAAGATTTGTAGGACTAGTTAGTTCATCACTAGAGTCTCCTTCCAATTCCTCTCTAGCTTCATGCTCACACACATACTCATCAGATTCTTCCTCTTCTTCTTATCCTATTATATGCAAAACTTTATTATGACATTCATAAGTAAAATGGCCCCTCCCATTGCATCAGAAGACTTCTTGTCACTGCTGCCTCCTTTCGTCCCAGTCTCAGCTATGGCTTTGCTTTTCAGTTGAACTCCTTGAGAAGTTATGTAGTAGTTTTGTGGTGCAGATTTTGATGCATTGGATGATGATCTAAAGTTTTGTACTGTCATAGTTCTCTTCATGCCGAATTCCCCAACTTGACTTTGAAACTTTGTTGTTACTTGTCCTAAGTATTGTTCCGTTCTTAAAGCCAAGTGTAACGCGGACACATGGAATTGAAGGATTGAAAAGTTCGGATTTAAGGAAACAAGAAGAGGGTAGATTTGAATTAACCAAAACTAATTCCGATATGCAGGGTTTCAAATTTACCTATTAGACCTCACGAAGAACTTGTCTCGAGCAACCTAAATAACGGGTAAAGAACAAACCAAGAAAGTTATTTAGGATCAAAATCATGACACAATCTGATTCAGTTGATAAGTGATGTTTAATTCCTAAGTTGAAAAGAACAAGAGGGGTTTCTCCTCTCTATATGGCCGGCGTATACAAGAAATAATATGATCAAAAGTTGTCTTTCCCTAATCCTAAAAAGGGTATTTATACCTAGGTCAAATAATAAAAGACTTGGGCTAAATAATACATGGAAGCCCAAAATAAATATAACTTAAAACAAGTCCAAAATAGAATAATAAAAACATGTCTAGGCCTGGTCCAACGCGCTCCTAAGTCTGATCGTAGTTGCGTTTCTCCTCTTGGGCTTAAGTGATGATGCGCAACCCAATACAATAGTTTTCAAGTCCCAAGTGAGTCCAATCCAAGGATTTGAGATAAATGAATCAATTTGGGCTGTGATTTAGATAGCTCTCTTCCAATAGGCTTGGTGCACTCCATCCCCTCTACAAATTGGCCCACATGCACTTAGAGAGCCTCCTTGAGTCTCTTGGTCCTAGCTCTGGACATAGGTCCAATTGGAATGACAAGCTCGCCCCCGTCAAGCACGCCATCTCCATGGTGATCCTTACTCCTGCTCACATCAATCCCTCCCTCAACAAGAAGATTCATTCTCGAATCTGAATCCATATCAAAAAGAGAAAGATCAGTAATATTAAAAGTTGTAGAAACAGAATACTCACCTGGCAGGTCAATCTTGTAGGCGTTGTCATTTATCTTCTCCAACACCTGGAACGGACCATCAGTCCTAGGATCCAGAGCAAAAACAAAGTATCAAGAGGGTTAGTGTCAGAAACTAAAGATTCTTTGTATCTCACCACTACTAGTGCTCTTTTCTTTCTAGTTACTTTCCTCAAGTCTTTTCCCTCAGCAAACAAGCTCACTTTTCGCCCCCCCCCCTTCTTTTCTCTTTCTGAGCTCATCTCTTTTGCACATCCTACTTTCTTTTCCTCACTTGTGCAGTCACGCACTATTTGGTCAAACTCTTTTTTTTTTTGGGCCTCTTTTCTGTCTTCACTTTTTTTGTTTTCACTACCCAACTCTCCTCACTATTACTTGCTTTTATCTAGTCTAGGTACAATTTATGAGGTGATAAAAGTAGTAGAATGAAATTCCTACCCTTAAACTTAAAGGAGTACCTATTGGTATACCCATCATGTGCTACCCTCTTGTCAAACTGCGAAGGTCTCCCAAGTAACATATGACTAGCCTCCATTTGTACCACATCACACAACACTTCAACCTCATATATCCCTACTGAAAATGGCATTACAACCTGCTTAGTCACCTTCACACCAGCACTATCATTGAACCACTGTAAATTGTATGGCTACGGATGTTTCCTACATGTCAAAATTAATTTCTGTTTCATAGTCTAACTAGTTGCATTAGTGTAACTACCCCCATCAATGATCAAATTGCATACTTTCTCACCAACTAAACACCTCATATGGAAAAGATTCTCTCTCTGATCTACAACCTCATCTATCATCCTAGCACTCAGTACCCTCCTAACTACTAGTACTTCCCCTATAACAGCTCTCTCAAAGCAACTATCATCTTCAAAATCATTATCAACAACAAGGTCAGGTTCACTACCACTATCTTCCGTCATAATCATGACTTTCTTATTTAGACATTGAGATGCAATAAGGCTAGTACCCAAACAACTAAAACATTTAATGCTAGAATGCTTACTAGAAGAAGCTTGGGTGTTAGGTGTTCTTATAGGGTCAAACCCTACATTCGGCCTTTTGGGTGTCTCCTTGAAGTCCAGCCCCTTGTCTGTCGACTTCTCTTCTCTCTTGGACCATTTTGAACTCCATGATTGGCTAGAATTCGCCCCATTCCTTGCTGCCACTCTAGCTTTGAGTTGTTTCTCGACCTTTATGGCCATGTTCACCATGTTCTCTGTTAGGATCTTCGGGAGAGAGAGAGAGAATTATTCTAGAGGAAGGAGTTAGTTACAGCAGAGGTGGCATAACAAAATGTACCTTGGGGGGGGGGGGGGGGC
>JANKYE010000224.1:22720406-22730466 GCA_032467995.1 Erythroxylum dillonii
GAGGGGGGGAGGGGGGGGGGGGGGCAATGGAGGTTGAGATTAATGAAAAAATAGGCAAATAGACATAAATACTTTCGTGAGTCTATGTGATTTTCTTTCCATTTACATCCTCATTAAGCACCTTTTGCTAATCCTACTACGTAATTGCTATGGTTTGTGTTCCAAGTATTTTTGAGTCAATATGCAGTTGTTTGCTGTTTTCATGGCTCAACACTTCCTAGTTATTGCTTTTTACCTTGTCTTCCTCAAAACTGCACCAGAAAGACACCTGGAAAAGTGCATTACCCACACAAGTGCTGATTGACTATTTGATTTAAGAAACTTTACACGTTGCTTGCCTTTTCTCATTCTTTTTCGGTTTTTCAAGGTTGAGACTGTCTACGGAGGTCAGGTTGGTTGCGAGAATATGCTTTATTGGCTGATCTTCCTCTCTACCCAACCATTTTTCCTTTTTATCATCCTAAATCTTGCAAATGTAAGGATGGGATGTTATACTGGCTGTTTATCAACCGCTGATTAATATTTGGTCCTGGCCAATTCTGTATTGTTCCATCGTGTCTTCCGAGTGAATAGGGCATGCGTATTGCGAGTGACACTCATTCTGTGCGATATGGATGTCACTATCAAATTGGCCTCATTTTTATATTATTTTCTTTTTGTCTGAAAAGATTGAATTGTTCTCAGGCATTTGTAGCACCCCATTGGATTGCGCACAGTGGAATAACTTGAATGGAATGTACACTGAACAAAGAGAATTAACAACTGAAGGATCAATGCTTGAAGCTTCAGCCATAGAAGATGTAGTTTGTACAAGCATTTAATGGGATTATCTTAATTTAATATATGCTCCTGTAGCTAGTAGCTTTTGTAACTTCAATGGCTCGGTAAGTATTGCTGCGAGGGGATCCTTCTACTCTGAGTAATTATGGCATAATGTTGTGCAGCAATTCGTCTCCTAAGCCACATCGGATGTTTTAAACCCAAATCGTATATTTAATATTATTTTCACTTTTCAATCTAGTTCGGTAGCCACCAGTTTCTGCGTATGATAACATTCGTGTAATGGGCCATTATATATCTCTTCCATTTTTCCAGTCTTCAGTGTAAGGCGAACAGATCATATTTGTCTTTCGTAATGCTGAAGTGAAGCAGATGCGTTTTATTTACTTTTGACACCATTAGGAGTTTTTACTTAATTAACCTTTACTAAATAGATTTTTTCTAATGTATATTCACATTAATAAAACCTATGGATATATGTATTAACTAAAAGAAGTGGTCATATCTTCCAACAGCTGCTTCATATTGTATTTGTAATGGAATTTTTACGTTATTTTTTAGAAAGTAAATTTCATTAAAATTCAAGAGGGTAAAAGAATATAATGCTGCGTCAAGATGACAACATACAGATTGCTCTAAGCTAATATAGCTCTCAAAGCTATAAGCACCAAGCATTACATTCACATGTCCCTACATTGCCATAAACACTTCTGTCATTAAGATTCCACAGATCATTCCATAATGGAGTAGCAAGTGATAAGATCCCAGTAATACTCATTTAAGAATAAGAGTACCAGGGATGAAGGTTGTAGTTTCTACAAACTTCCAATTTAAATTTTGTTTCTCTAAGTTGTTTACCGCATCCCTTTTGCATAGGTCATTATATATGTCCTGATGTTCTTGTGAGTTCCATCAGAAAAGTATCCACTTGAACAAACAACTTCTGATAAATTCTCTTGTTTCTTTCTTACCATAACATATACATTGTATAGCTTAGAGCAATCTTCAGCACCAATGCATCCTCTTTTCTCAAGTTAATGCCCAGTGAAAAATAATTGTTCAATTCTCTTTTCCTTCCGAAAATTAAATTTTACTCCATTAAAGAGGGAATCAAGGAACTTACAACAGTATTTAACATACAACACAATTTTGCATTATAGAGTTAATCTGTCATTTAAACAAAACGCGGCATTTCAATGATCAATAGGTATGGCACGCTGGTAACATTTGTCTTCAACAAGTGTTGTGGAGAGACTTCATCATGTGTGCTGCATGTCCACGTGCACTAACTCCTCCTCTGGTCCTGGACAGGCACACCCTCTCTACCAGCTTCGTTCTGGTTATGTCCAGAGGCACAATGGCAGGCTACATGCTACTAGTCACTTCACCTGGAGCCAGCTTCATGGTGACCCCACCATCAGTTAGTCGCTATTGTCTCATACAAGGTTGAGATGCTTCATTGTGTAACTTACGTTTTTATTTACGCAAATACGGAGTTCTTCATGTCTTCATGCAAGGGATCATCAAGAGCTCTATACTTACAGCCACCTACCTTGTAAGTCTTTCATGCATTATATTTATCCAGCTCAATTCTCCTTTGCATGTTTGGGAAGTAAGCTTGAATATGAATCCAGAAATAGTTTATTCTATTGTCCATGCATATTGGATATGCACACTCATCATCTTGGACTCCATGCAAAGTGTGTATTGCTCTCTAATACACGATAGAGTCAGGTTTAGTGTTACCTCAATCGTCCTTGCTTGATGTTTAAACCTCCTGATGTTGCTTTCTTTCCATGTCAGATTATAGACAAATTTTCCAAGCAATTGCGTAATAGCAACTAAGTCCCCTCTTGAGAGCCTGTTGTAGTTTCCTATTAGCCATTGGATGATATCCAGATAACTAGCCACATGAGAGTTCCAATTCAACAGCATCTTGACACCGCTCCTTATGGCATTAGAATAGGTAGTATAAATGGAAAAATAGGTGAGCTAGACTTTCAGCTTCCATTCCACATAATAAACAATTGTCGTGCTTTTGAAGGAAATGAAGTCTCTTCATTATGTTGATTATTTTTCTTAGCCGCCAAACGCATTAGAAAGGAGTATCTAAGCAATAGACTTGTATCCCACACAAGATTATGGTAAGCCACAAACTGTCCTTTTGGTCTAATCCATTCCATACAGGCTTTGTTGGAGAAATTGCCATACAACTGGTTATTCCAAGTGAACTGAATACCCTTAGTTCTATGTTAGGAGGGTAATTATGTAACATATGACTCAATTGCCTAGTTAATTGTGCCATTGCCCATAAAGAGTCCAACTATTAACCTTTGCTTGAGCTGGGAAGCGATAGATAAATTGGACAGCCTCTAAATTGTTGATTTGGGCCCAGTTTCCAGTCTAATTATCATACCATAGGTATGCTAAAGTGCCACCATGAATAGCTTATATTAGGTTCAATTGAGTTCCTTACCTTAAGTAACTAAGATATGAACAATTAATTAGAATCTGTATCTTTAATTGCCCAAATACTGTCCCCTTTCAATATATAGCTACGCAACCATCTCATCCAAAGCAATTCCTTATCCACTGGTTGCTTCCAAAGTCTGTTGGCCATTAATGCCTTATTGGTTACCAATATGGGGATGATATTAAGACCCCCCTCTTCAAGAGGTTTACATACCTTTGATCATTTGACCTTCGCATTATACTTACTATCATTGATTTTTCCCCACAAAAATTGTCTCATAATTCCTCCAATAATCTTGATTAGGCCATTTGATATAAACTTATGTGCACTCCAACAGATGTGCTTGGAGTTTAAAACGAATTTTATTGAGCAAGTTTAATAAAACCCTCATCACACCACAAGTATACAGGTCTGACGTAGCACATTGTAACGCTACACAAAATAAACTAGACTTACAATTATAACAATGGTGAGTCTAGGTCGATCCTACGGAGAGTGTGTGTAAAGCTTTTGAAATGAAAATAATTGATGTTTAGTTTATGGGGCATTTGTTTGTTTTCAAATACGAAAATAAACTAAAACTAAACTAATGAAAACAAATTAAAGAAAACATGCAAAAATGATGAAAGTGATGAATTCGTTAGAAATCCGATTCTATGGTTCAATCTCAACCTACACTCAATTAGACATATTTTATTGATTTGTTGTCTTTACACCTCTCTTTGAAGTATTAGTTGTAGATTGACAAAAAGCTTTATTAATCCCGATTTTCTTTAGGTTATAGTTAATTAAGAAGAACTCGATAATTAACTCTAGCTATCAAATAACTTAGGAGACGCTCTCCAAGTTTAATCAGACAGTCGCCTTATGAATGAGAAAAACAAACTAATCTAAGTAATAATCTCACAAGCTTGGATTATTTAACCTAGGTTATATTATCCTTAATGATTAAAAACTATTAGTTGTCACAAACGAATCTCAACGTAACAATTACGGGTTATATTGAAATTCTAGCAATTTTCATAAAAATAATCAAATAGAGAGCATTCAATCATTCTCACACAACATCAAAATATTAAACATAAGATAACATAATCAATCCATAAGAGAAAGAACAACAAACAATGAGAGAAATGCTTAACCAGGTACTACAATGTTGATATCACCTCTAAATAGGCATCAAGAAGCCTAGCCCTCCATGAGTCTCCAAAGTATGAGAGGTTTGCCCCTCTTTATTCTCCCAAAATCTAAAAACTAGGAGCTCCAACGTTTTCCCAAACGAAACATAAAAATATGTTGTCACAAAAACGATGTTTTTATACTAAAATGTAGAGTTCGGGTGAGCTGTAATTGTCTCACGGCCGTGAGAAACCTTGCATGGGCATTGTATGGGACACACCTCTCAAGGCCATGACAAATTTTTCATGGCCAAGAGATGCATCTTATGGCCATGACTTGTGCTAATCTTCATTCCTTTTGGTATTTTCTTGTCTCCTCTTACTCTAATCCTTCTTGTTCTTGCTCTATAAAGACAAGTAAGTGTGATTCTCAAGAAGATGACTAAGTAAAGTGCTTTTGACTTACTTGAGCTCTTTCACATCTGAATTGCACCTACAACCATATAAGAATTAAAGTGAGTATCTTAAGTATTTTCATATCATTAATCCCTAAGTGTAAATGGTTAAATGTATCAATAATTAAGCACATATCAATTTTGCCCACACTTGCCTTTTAACCATCCTTAGGCAAAATATCATATTCAAATTTATAGACCCAAAAATATATACTCATTTTCCATAATTCCCAATAATACATAATCATAAGTAAATATGAATAAATTTCAAAAGCTATAATAAGAATTTAACATTCGTTGCTTTCACTCATGATCAATTAACATTCATCACCTAATAAAACTGAGCAATCTAGAGGTAGACTTAGAAAATGTGTTTAAATAAGATAGGTTCACGGGTACACTCAAACACCGTTCATAATCATGACATTCTACAACTCTACAAATCATTTCATTTCTTAACTACTAAGGTTCATATGCAAAATCATGAATCAAAGGACTTGTAGGGTTGTAATGTGGGTAAGGGTAAGGTGAGATGTATTTGGGTAAAGTAGCATAAAAGTCATTAAAGCTAGTGAAACAAAAGTAACACTCAATGCAACATCCAGCTCAAAAATCAACAATCACTCACAGTTGTGTACATCAACTATGATGATTGTAAAAACTATGTTTCCTAGCTCAAATTAAAGCTCTCTCGCCTAAAGCACGTAAAGCATATATCACTCACAAAAGTTAATAATAAACAAGATTTTGTAACCATAGGGAGTGATCATTGAAAGCAACATCCACCTTATATCCAACATACTTAACTAACTCATTCAATACAAAGACCAATCATAAATAACTTTGCAACATATATGCATTTCTTTTTCTTTTCTCTTTTTCTTTTTCTTTCTTTTACATATAAAAATTCAAAGAAGCTACATCAATATGGGAGATTCATTGATAAGCCATAAAATAGCATTCCAACAATTATAACCATCTCATATGTATGCACATCCCCACACTTATACTTTTGTACATCCACAATCATCAACAATAAAAAATGCTTCATTAGCTTTAAGACTTGGGTACAATATTTGGTTAGTTTAAAAGCATGTAATGTGGTTAGCACAAAAAGAAAAGCTAATAAAGCTCAAGGGGGCTTATTAAAAGGTAAATCATATCAATAGGTAAGTTATTTGGCTAAATGAAACAAATAATGCCTATATGATATCCATGTTAATGCATATGATATGAATGTGGTTTTGAATAGAAAATCAAACAAAAGGCAAGATGTACATGTCATGAAGGTCACACATAAACAAATGACAATGAGATTGATTGATTTGAATGTGTCAGTCTAATAAGACTCAAAATCTCACTGATGTGTGTACTTACCACTAGTCACTATTCTTCTAAAGATAATGCACATTGACCAATCACAAAAGTAGAAGTACATGGTAAAGTTGCCATGGATTCTTTTAGTCAATTCACACTCTAATAATAACTATATAGTCCTAGGAGCAATAGAAAAATGAGAAAATGTTTGATTGTTTCGTTTGATTCTTTCTCTCTCTTTGATTGAAAAATTAAAAACAAATAAGAACAAACAAACAAGCATATAAAAAGAAATACAAAAATGTAAAGAAAAAAATTAACTTCCCTTGGTTGCCTCCTAAGAAGCGCCTTTGTTTAGTGTCATTAGCTCGATTCCATACTTTCTCCTAACATGACAAAATTATGGTCTTCAGGTATCACAGTTTGAGCTATCTCTATATGAGTTTGTTTAGGATAGGGCCTTGGTTGATAATCATTCACATTCAGCATCTTCCCTATCCTCCGACTCTTAATCTCTACTGAGTTCGTGCACTTTGGAAAGATCTTGAATGTCTTTTCACCTTTTTCTTCTTTGTTCAATTTCTTTAACCTGTTGGGTAAAGGTAAAGAGTTAGTCTTAAAAATAAATTTGGACTCAGTACTCACCTTAAACCTGAATGATGTATCATTTTCTACGTCGGGCTCCTTTTCCACTTCTTCTTCTTCACAAGCAATTCCTTAAGTAGTTATCTCAAGATTCTCAAGCTCATCGTCAATTTGTAAGGTCTCCGCACTAAGTTCTCTGCACTAACATATCTTGGGAACACCTTAGGTTGATATGGTTGCATTTCTTTGCCTTGTGATACTAAGTGATCAAGAGTTTCCATCATCTGACCTATTTAGCTTGCCAAGTTTTAGAGTCTAGACGTTGTATCTTGGTGGAATTGCATCATTTCCTACTGGAACTACTAATGTACACCTTGTTGAAATTGTTGTACACGCTATTGAAATTGCAAAGTTTTAGCATTTATAATATTAATCAATTCTTCCAGAGATGGACCTGAGTCATGATAAGAAGCTTCTAGTGTATGTGGGAATTGTTATGCACATTGTAAACTATCATGGAAATAATTTTGCTAGTTATCCCATCCATACTTAAAGTTAGTATGATCAGTCCAAACATGGTTATAGGATTGAGAATATGAGTTATAGAAAAAATTACTTCCGTCCAGGTAAATTTTTTTAACTCAACAAACACTAAACAAAAAATGAAAAGATAATGAAATAATTGAAAAGAAATTAATTACAAGAAAAATACAAAACACCAATTAAAATCAAGAAAAAAACTAAAGCATCACACTCCCCAGCAACAGTGCCAAAATTTACGTAGCACGTTGTAACTTTAGGTATGAAGCCAAAATTAGCTATGAAGCCATCTATTGCATAATTAATTTCCCATACAAGATCTCTCTTCGAATGATTGTTAATTTAATAATTGCAGGACTATTAGGCTGCCAAATCTCATCGCACAATCTAATCTAATTACTTTTGACTCATTATCTCGATTTATTGTTAGGTAAAAGTATGAACAATTATCACAGACACCAGAACATGTATTGAAATCAATAGTAATAAAAATCACAAAATAATTCCAAAATAAATCCTAATATGAAATTTAGAATCTCATGAACATGTTAAACATTTTAGAATCAGTTTACACATCGAGATTGATGAAATAACAAGAGGAAAAAAAGAAAAACTCTATTTAGGTCTTGATTTAGAAAACTGGAATTCTTGGATGTTTTTCTTGATCTTTGTTGTTTAATCCAATTTTTGGTGTTGGCTACTATATTTTTGGTGTTGTTTTACATCTTTTTTTAGTGCATTGGGGTCTTGTGGGTGTAACTAGGGTTTTCTCACTTTGTGATGTATTCTAGCTTAGCTTATAAAGTGTGTCTTTATCATCCACAACATTCATTGTTGTTGTAGTCACTTTTTAGCAACTTTTTGGAATTTAGTTTAATAGGAAAGTATGGATAAGGACCAAAGATCCTCTACCTAACTAGAAGCAAATAGGATATCAACCTCCTTTCTTATGTGGGTAAGGTAGAAGTTAGTTAGACAATGGCTATTTGATGTATTCCAGCTTAGCTTATAAAGTAAGTGTGTGTTTATCAACCATTCTATAACTTTTTTGGAATTCAATATATTCTTGATAAGTTACAGCTATATTGTATTAAGCTTTATAACAACTTCTCATGTGGCACCCCTCTAAAAATTACAAGAAACCAAATTAATATCAAATTTTAATAATATATAACTAATAGAATAAATATCCATTCTCCAAAAAATATAAAATATTAGTAATCATTTAATACTAAATATGATATGAGAAAAATATTATAACAATATACTAAACTTTCCATTCTCTCATATAAAAACCTAAAAAAGTTTTCATATTTTTTCAGTTGTAAAGATGCAAATAATATTATAGATGTAAAGAAAAATATTGAAGAATTAATAGAAAATTACACATATAATTATTAAATATATTGTATAATTTCTAGAAAAAAAAGGTCATATATTGTAAAGTTAAAAGACTTAATTAAAGAAGCACAATGCACATAACATTTTGAATAGGTGAAGATAGTATTTAAAATTAGCGACACTTCTTATAAATAATTTTTTTATATAATATTTCTTAATGACACCAAGAAAAGATGACAGAGATACTTCTATATCCTTTCTAATGAAGGCATAGAGGACAACATCTTTTTATGTGATCCTAGCACCTTTGAGAGGTTTTGTCGATAGATTGCAAAGGAAGAAATTAAAAGAGTCTTAAGGAAGATGAAGAGTGTAAGGGTAGTAGGGCTTGATGAAACCCATAGATTTGTGGAAGAGCCTAAGTGAAGTGTTGGACCCCATTTTCGAAGCCCAACTATCCGAAATCGTAGGACGTGAGCGGTGTTCCTTATAGGGTTAAGCCAAAATACCCTCATTAGCCCACATTGGGTCCTCATCAATCTTATTACATCTCTAGCCACAAGGGCGAGCCCACACAACGGGACCACAAAATCACAATTACCTCTTCACAATTTTAGCTCTTAGTCTCTAGGTTAATTTGGAGCAAGAATCAACTAAAACGGAGTTCTATGGCTCAAGATATGCTTCATAAACCAAAGTATAATCATGCCCCAACCTACTCTTCCAACCGACCTCTCACTTCCTTCCAAACAATCTTTATGAATTTAACACCTATGGCTATAAATTATATATGGAGATGTAGAAAAACATGTTAGGAATCTAACGCTTTAAGAATCACCTCAATCAGAGGTCGGACGAGGGAGTTGTGACCAAACGACTCCCACGTGTTCATATCCTTTTTCCTATTGAACATACTTTGGCGCAAGCGCCATAACTCTCACTATAGGTGTCATATTGACTTCATTTTTAGACGGTTGGAAAGAAGACATCTAGAGCTACAACTTTCATGAAGACCAAAAATTGAAATTCTGTCATTTGAAGGGTCAAAAACACGGTCCGTGTAAGCCCACACGGGCTAGCCGTGTAACCTTCAGGTGGAAATGGGGCTCTGCACTGGATTCACACGGGCTGTGTGAATTTTACACGGTCCGTGTGATTTTTACACAGCCCGTGTGAATTCACACGATCAGGCCGTGTAACCTTCGGATGGAAATGGGGCTCTGCACTGGATTCACACAGGCTATGTGAATTTTACACGGTCCGTGTGATTTTTACACGGCCCATGTGAATTCACACGGTCAGGCCATGTAACCTTCGGGTGAAAATGACACTTCGACACCCGAAAAACACGTCCGTGTGATTTTACACGGTCTGGCTGTGTAACCTTCGGGTGACAATTCCTGCACGACATCCCTCACTCAAAAGGTCATAACTCCCAGCTCCGACATAAA
>JANKYE010000224.1:22875121-22899974 GCA_032467995.1 Erythroxylum dillonii
TCTTTTCATGGGTATAAAGTATACAATTTTTTGACATTTGTGCAAGGAGCTATGCTTGTTAGAAAATGACTGTTCAGGTCAGGTGGTTTAGTGGGCAGAATTGTTCATGGAATTGTTTGACATATTTAGCAATTGAATGGGGATACATGTTGTTCATGAAAGTTGTAGAACACATTTTGATCTTTCCATTGGTATTTATTTTGTAATTTTTTATTGAGGAAAAGGGAAGTTATGAATTTTGCAAACTACTGCACTGGTTAGGAACTCATTGACTGGACAGAAACTTTGACTGGATGTTTGACACCCTTAGGGGTGAAATTTTTTTATGTGGTTAGGAACTCATTGACTGGACATGAAACCACCTAAATTTTTTATGTGGAACCCCTGAACTCGGGCCAGGCGGCCCTCACCGGGGTGGGTTTTCCCTCGGTATTGTCCGCTTTGGTCAGAGGCGTGAGTCACCACTCGAACACTTGACTTCACGGTTTTGTTTCACTTTAAGTGAACGCCTCTTACCATTGAGCCAATGGCCCGTGAGGTCATGTGTTCGAGTGGTGACTCACGCCTCTGACTAAAGCGGACAATACTGAGGGGAAACCCACCCCGGTGAGGGCCGCTGGCCCGAGTTCAGGGGTCCTACATAAAAAACGCCCTCTGAACTCGAGCCAGGCGGCCCTCACCGGGGTGGGTTTCCCCTCGGTATTGTTCTCTTTGGTCTAGGCGTGAGTCACCACTCGAACACATGACTTCACGGTTTTG
Source organism: Erythroxylum dillonii (assembly GCA_032467995.1). Classification (NCBI taxonomy): domain Eukaryota; kingdom Viridiplantae; phylum Streptophyta; class Magnoliopsida; order Malpighiales; family Erythroxylaceae; genus Erythroxylum; species Erythroxylum dillonii. The sequence goes on from JANKYE010000224.1 coordinate 22,875,881, forward strand.
TTCCACTTTAAGTGAACACCTCTTACCATTGAGTCAATAGCGGACAATACTGAGGGGAAACCCACCCCGGTGAGGGCCGCTTGGCCCGAGTTTAGGGGTCCCACAACTTGTATCTTCATTTTCACTTTCCTTAATTTGTTTCTCATTTTTAGCACAATTTTCAAATAATTCATCGTTTTGTACATATATTATAATATAATTGTGTATAACAACAAGCAATAACGATGTATTTTATTTCTTGATATCATAACTTTGCACATTTGAAAGTATAAGGAATTTTGCTTTTAGTATGCCAAAACATCTTATAATAACATTTTTTAATCAAGAATGCTTATAGTTAAACAATTCATATGGACCTTGAGATCTTCCTCTTCCTCTGTAATCTCACAAATGACATCTCTTACTTTGGTATAGTGAAAGAAATCAAAACATATTGGTGTACCTTGAATCAACTAAATATAACTTATACAACATGTAAAGAACATAATATTAACAAAAAGATTTAAAAATTAATCATAATTACTATGTTTATTTAAAATAATATAATACCTTGTAAAGGTATAAGAAATTGATTTGTTGGATTTGTCACTGTTTCTAAAAGAACTTGAGAGTTATTTGCAGCACTTTTACGTCCAACCATTAAATGTAAATTTCATATCAAATAAGCAACACGTAATATTTTGGGTTAGATCATTTCTTTTACCCTTGTATGGTATTTATTCAAGGGTCGAAACATGTGCATCAATATGTGCACCACCTATTGCTCTTATACAATCCTAAAAAATTAAACTATACTATTAAATTAATTATTAATCATAAGGAAATAATTAAAGTAGTAATTAAATATATGAATGTACCTAAAAATATGAAAATAATTTTGAATTATATTGAATCTCAGGAGGTGTATTAGTAAAGGATGGTGGAGTAATAACTCTTTTTGCAAAATGATTAACTGCATATGATACTTTGCAAAAGTACTTTGAAATTGTCTAGGTCGAACGTGGAAAGCATTCTATATCGACTCTAGTTGTCTCACAATACCCTATAGTCATCAAGAAAATTGTTATTTGTTCCTCCACAATCAAATGACTTGTTGCTTTTAAGCCTCTTAAACTCTTCAATTCATTGTATAAGCTCGAGAAGATTATCTTGCTCATTCTTAAAGTTTCATAAATCCTTGTAAGATTCTCATCAAAAGTTTTAATATCCAATCATATCCACGTCAAGAAATAGGAAAATAGTATCCCTCAGATGGAGAAATCATACACAAATGGCGTATAGGCTAAAAATGAATACAAAACGGTGAAGGTAGAGCGAGGATGGAGAAAAACACAAAAAGATGGTGAAGAAATCGAGATGTGTTATTGTTTTTATGACAAAAAAACCTGTTTTACAAACACACAAACATCTTTTCTATGCTTCTTCTGTTAAATTATTGAGATTTTTTATTTTTAAAGGCAAATCGGCAATAATACTTAAACAAACACATTTTAATGACTTGTTTTTGAAAACTATAACTAAAACGGAAGAAGAAACTGAACCAAACAAGCTCTTAGCAACTTAGTTTTCTTGTATGAAACCTTTTGAATAATGAAATTTCCTTTAATTTATAAGAAAAATACCATTTCAATGGTGTATATGTGATCCTTATTATTATATATAAATGTAGTTAAATGACTAAATGAATTTTTTCAATTTTAAGCTTAATTAATGTTAATTAATAAGATGAAATTTGATGCATATACAACTTTTATTAAATAAATATATGAAATTAAATTCTTCATGTAAATTTTTTAACACATCAAATTAAATAAAAAGCACAAAATGAGATATATATTTACTTAATAGTGGATAATTTAATTTCAAATATAATCTTAATGAGTGTCACTTCATATGACTAGTAAATAGTAACTAACTTTTAGGACTTAAACAACAAGTCTTTTAATGTTTTAACAATTTATGGAAACTTTTTGAATCAAAATAATACAGTGTCAAAAGATTTAGGGAAAGCTTTGTTCCTTGTCTTTTGACTTTTTTCTTAACGTTCTTATTTAGTTCACATCTTTAATCAATTAATAACACTCATTTTTTTTTTCAATTTAACTTGTTTTGTTCAAGTTGAAATCAGTTTCTTTAAGCAATATGGTTATTCATATATTCTTAACATCAATATATAATGCAAATAATCATATACAAAATAAATTTAAGCATTTTGTTCTAAATAAAATACTTTGTGAAATATTTCCATTTCTTTTATATTAAAAATGATTGGTCAAATGTTCATCTTAAATTAGTAAAAAATTTACCGAAATGCATTTTCTATTTTAAAATTTTGTGAATTGTTTTAGAGAAATATTATTTGCCTCATAAAATATGTTATGTTTTTTAATAGATAGAAACAGAAAGCGTATATTATATTATAATTTAATTTTTTTTCCAGAACCCAATTGTTGATGAACTCCATTTCAAAATAAAAGATGCGAACAAGTGGGGACCGGGAATGAAGAGAACGAAATATAAAGGGCCAAAAAGTAAAATAAAAGAAAATTCAAGGACTAAAAGGCAGTTCCACAAACAAAAAGACGTTTATTGTATGTAACACATGTTAAAAGGAGAAAGGAAAATAAAAAAGAGAACGACCAAACAAAAAGGCGAACAGTTTATATAACTGAGAAATGGTAGAGGATGCTTGGCACAGATGACAAAGCAGTAAATGTTTTGAAGTCAAAGCCAAACCAAACTCTTTCAGTCATATATACTACTATCGATCAATTATACAGTTACGCAATTGCCTTCCTCTCTTGTTTTGCTAAGTTTTGGATAAAGAAAAATATAATAAAAAAAGATAATACAAGTGTTCTATATATGTGAGTAATTGCTGTGGCTTTCTTTGTTTGTGAAAAGAAAATCAGATTTATTGCTCCTCTTTCGTTGGTTGAATTGCAAATGGCTGAATTGGTAGAGCTACCAAGTCGACTTGCAATCCTTCCCTTTAGAAATAAGGTTCTTTTACCAGGAGCTATAATTCGTATTCGCTGTACTTCTCCCAGCAGGTGATGAATCATCCTCTTAATAATTACACGTTTTTGTGTTTTTTTTTTCCTCCCCTGCGGAGGAAGGGGTTGTTAGTTATCTCTTCTTGTTTTGATCTAAAACATTTCAGTGTGAAATTGGTGGAACAAGAGCTATGGCAGCGAGAGGAGAAGGGTATGATTGGTATTTTACCGGTCCGAGATTCTGCTGCCGAGCCGACATCCTCCGCGTCCACGCTACTGCCACAAAGTAAATATACATATTTGTGTGTGTATTTTATGTTTTCACTGTACCCATTGACTTTGTTGGAATTATTATTAATTTCTTATTTGAAAATTTGAGATTAGGTGGCGTTGGTGGTGGTGGTGGTGGTGATTCTGGTGACAAAACCTCCAGAATTCAAGTGGGCTCGTCGGACGGGAAAAATCAGCAGGAAGTTATTCATTGGCACAACAGGTTATCTTTAATTCAGATTATCTTTTGACTTTTGAATTTGGCCACTTTTTATAATCTTAATTAATATGTTTTTATTTGATTTGGTAGGGGGGTAGCAGCTCGAGCTTTGCATCTGTCAAGAGGGGTGGAGAAGCCAAGTGGGAGAGTGACTTACATAGTCGTTCTTGAAGGTTTGTGCAGATTCAGTGTTCAGGAGCTTAGTACAAGAGGGACTTATTACACTGCTCGGATATCTCCACTTGAAATGACTAGAGCTGGTAAGCTTGAAAACTGATACCCTTGTTATGCAACAAAGGAGTATTTTGGTGGTTTGAAACTGCTTAAGTTCTGGAATTCTTGAATTAATTGACTTCAGATAAACATTGTGTAAGATAAAATCTGATTCATCTTAATTTTATGATTTGAACCTTCTTTGGCCAACTTTCCTTGTGGTTTCCAATTAACTCATTTTCACTTATGGAAACTATTTGTTGTTAGACTTTGCCTTTATTGTGTCTATATAGGAGTAGTTACATGCGAAAATCAACTCTTGCCCGATCACACTTTTGGCTTATTATAAGTAGTGATTGCTATTGTTGAGAACTCTACTTTGAACATTATATAAGAGTGATTATGGGTCAATTAATTTAAAACTAGTGTCAGGGGGCTTACATAAGGTATGAATATAAGGGTTGATACTGAAATGAATATTTGGATGTGTTTCAACCATTTGGAAAAGAGAGTTCTTTTTAATTTGCTACATAGGATAGGTCTTGCTTTTAGTGATGTAGGAGGTACTTGCCTTAATTACAAGCCTAATATATTCTTTTTTTGTTGATACTAAAACCTTGAAGTGAATAGCTAATTAGCTATAGTTTACTGGCAGCTAATGCATGCATTTCTACATAGCTCAAATAATTTCTACTTGATAGACTGATATCTAATTTAAAATTTGTTGTTTAGTTTAGATGCAGTATTAAAGCTTGCTTAATGGTTCCATTTTTTAGCATGCTGACATTGTTGCCTCATCTTTTCTAGAGATGGAGCAACTGGAGCAAGATCCTGATTTCATGGCACTCTCTCGTCAGTTCAAATCAACTGCAATGGAGCTTATTTCTGTCTTAGAGCTGGTAGTTTTATGTTGAGATTGTTGGAAGATGAAATTTTGTATTGCATTATATATTTCTTTGTTTTGCAAGTGGTTACCTTTATATTTTGGAGCAGTGTCAAAATTTTCATATTCCTACCTCTAGTTTCTTGGTTCCTTTGCAACTTCACTAATGAACTATCTTGCTTTTCCATGTGTGCTCTGATTTTCTCTTTCTATGATGCTACAAGTAAAATATTTAGAGTTCTTTATTAACATTAATTGTTTATTCAACATTGGTGTTGCTTCCTTTTTAGGATGATAGATACTTATATATAAATGGTATGTGTGTAGCTTTGCTATTGTTGATGAATTTTTGCAAAAGTGACATGGAGCACACTTGTAATTATGGTATTTAACCTTTAAATTTGAAATTATTTTGATGTAGATTGGTATATAAAATGCCATAGGTTTTTGTTTGGTTCAATACTTCAATTTTGTTGTTGGAAAGAAATTGCATTTTTGGGTATCATGAAACTATAATTTTTATTGGGAGACAGTTATGGGCTATGAAGCCTCTGCTTTGATGTTGTTCTATCATATACCCTCTGCAACTAAACAAGAATGTTAATGCATTGCAGACAGACAACTTGACGGTAATGCCATTTTAATTTGTTTAAAATTCTTTTGGCAGGACAAAGCTGATATGCTGAGTTGAATGACCTTTAACAAATTTATATGTGCGTTGTTGTTTTGTTAGAAAAAATCTTGAGAAGCTAAGAATTAGTTTTATGGTCTTTACTTGGTATTAGGTCCTATATGTTTTGTTAAATATAGGACCTAATACTCGTATTTATTATGTATTGGAAGTGCAAAATGCATATGGCATAACTACTTACTCTTTTCTTATCATTTCTTTCTCTATTGTGATTTACAAAAAACTAATTTTGTTTAGAATCTAATTCTGTTCTTTTCTTAGTTGGAAAATTTTGATTTCATATAGCTTTGATGCTTAACTTGCCATTCTTTTATTTATTCATGCTTTCTTTCCTAGAAGCAAAAAACTGGTGGCAAGACGAAGGTTCTTCTGGAAACTGTTCCTGTTCACAAGTTGGCAGATATATTTGTTGCTAGTTTTGAGATAAGCTTTGAAGAGCAGCTAGCAATGTTAGATTCAGTTGATATGAAAGTAAGGCTCTCAAAAGCTACTGAGCTGGTTGACAGGCATTTACAGGTGGTTATTTTGATACTGCTAGCTAATCTTTGTGGCATTTAAATTTAGGTATCTACTGTGTCTTGGTCCCTGGCCTAGTTTTTATGGAGTCACTTTTACTTGTGACAGTCAATACGTGTGGCAGAGAAGATAACACAAAAGGTTGAGGGACAATTATCAAAATCACAGAAAGAGTTCCTTCTACGCCAGCAGGTAACTTTCTACAACAGAAATGGTCTTTTTTAGGAAGGATTTCTATTTGGCAGTTTCTTCAAAAAAGACTGGTCTATTAGAGTGTATAAATTATGGACCTCTGTTCCTTGTGACTTTAACATTATCTGTCTCCTTAGCACATAGTCACTCGTTGAAGCATTTTTGACTTTTAGATATGTCGCTATAGTCATTTCAAAGTTTTCTTTTCTCTTTTGGGTTAAGCATATGTTTATATTTTTGTTCAGTTGTTGGATATATAATTTTAAGAAAAAAGAAATCATTCTTGCGGATCTTCTTTTTCTTGTCCTTAGAAAGTTAGGAGGTTAAGTGCATACTTTTATATTAGCTTTGGAATAGAGAATGAAGGGAAAAAATGTTGAGCTTTTGTTGATATGGAAATACTAAAAACACACAAATTTGATTGATGGGCTTCAAATTTGTCATTGTAATTATTTCATTTAACTAAGAGGTGATGTTGATGGTTTTTTTAAGTCATGAGGTATTATGGAAGTATGTCCATTTAGTTGAACTGGGTTTTGGTGGGTAGGTTCATGTTATAGATAAATGTGTCAATATGCATTTTTATGACTTGGAAGTTTGTTGATGCCTTGATGTTTAAGATCTACTGTTTGGTTCTTTCTTAGTTTAAAATTTGGCTGCTATTAATTTTTCCACTTTTTTGGGTCAATCCATTTGAATTATATTCTAGATGAGGGCTATAAAGGAAGAGCTTGGTGACAATGATGATGATGAGGATGATGTGGTTGCCATAGAAAGAAAAATGCAAAGTGCAGGAATGCCTTCAAACATCTGGAAGCATGCTCAGAGAGAGTTGAGGTATTGTTTATAGAGTAGAAAGGATTCTAAATATTACATGAAGATGTGGCAGCTGATATTTTATCAAATGCAATATATCTGTAGCATGAAGAATTGCATGAAACTTTCATGAAACAACTAGACTATCAGGATAGTTAACTAGATTTGGAAGTAATCCTAAAAGGACAAAACAACAATTACTTTCAAAGAGCAAGAAGGACTACAACTTGCAAGGATACTTTGATGTTTACTTGGGAATCCATTTAATAGGTGTCTACTTTCAATAAATTACTAGCATTGGCGAAAAGTATACAATTGACAACAACCTTATCGAAACTATTTAGATCTACAACGTAGCGGTTTCTCTAAATAACTTGAACACTAATGGTTGATTTAAATTGGAGAAGTGCTACATTGGGTGCATGGCTGCAAAAACTCCTTTTATTATTATCAACATATATTCCAACATATCTTGGTCAATCCATTTCATCTCGATGGATAGTCTAATCAATGATCTTCCACGTAGTGTTCTGTTTGTAAGCTAGATTTATGCCACTCTTGTGATTCAGATTGATTTTTACCTTTCAGTCCATGCTGTTCTTCGAGTGACTAATTTTGCTTCAAATTTTGGTGAATGTGAAAGTAGTGTTGTAGTGTGTGTAGAAGATTCTTTCTTAACAAAGGTATATCATTTTTAGCCTATGTAAATGGGGTAGTAGCACCAGTCTGACTTGTGTTAATCTATTAAAGGATGTGAAGAAATTGCGTCTATAGTTAGCAACCCTATTTATGTTGTGAATGCATTTTCTATAATAAAAGAATTGTGCTGATAATCTTTGTCTAGTTGTGTGTTTGTTCTTGGAGTGCTACTTTGATATGATAGATAACAAAGTATCTCATACCTATTACTATTTTAGTATTGCTAATGATTTCTGCTGGGATGGATTTTACAAATTTTAGGAGGCTTAAGAAAATGCAACCTCAACAACCTGGCTACAATAGTTCACGTGTTTATTTGGAGCTTCTTGCTGATCTTCCCTGGCAGAAGGCTACTGAAGAAGAGGAATTGGATCTAAAAGCTGCACAAGAACGTCTTGATAGTGATCATTATGGTCTGGTCAAGGTCAAGCAACGAATCATTGAATATCTAGCTGTTCGAAAGGTTGAGTTTATTCTAATAATTGTTTCCTTAAATATCTCTAATGTCAGTTTCAATTGATGTTTATACTCATTGAATCGATATTACTATTGCAGCTAAAACCAGATGCAAGAGGCCCAGTATTATGTTTCGTTGGCCCACCTGGTGTTGGGAAAACATCTTTGGCATCATCTATTTCTGCTACCTTGGGCAAAAAATTTATTCGAATATCCCTTGGTGGTGTCAAGGATGAGGCCGATATAAGAGGCCATAGGAGAACTTATATTGGAAGCATGCCAGGACGCCTCATTGATGGACTAAAGGTAGATCTTGTTTCATGTATAATGCTTATTGAACTCTTATCCATTCTGTTTTTTTTTTCTCCACCTACTTCCAAGTGTGAGTATTCTTTAGGCTTACACTCATTAGAGGAAAGTGGACTTATTTCTTTACCTAGTCTTTTATTGACATAAGTTGGAATATTCTCTAGGTTTACTGAACAATTTGAGGATATTTTCTGTATATTATTTCTTATAAATGGCAGAAATACTTATAGGGAAGATAAGTAATTGTTTTTACAATTCAATCCCTTGATTATTGCCTAGAAAGAAGTGAATAAGATCCCATGAAAATAGGTGCGAGAAATGGAAATGATATTTTAGGAAATAAACTATTGAGTAAATAAGGAAACAGATAAAGTAATAAAACTGAAAATATTCTTCCAACACTCCCCCTCAAGCTGTGAATAGATGTTGATCATTCCCAGCTTGCTGCTTAACTCTTCAAATCTGACTCTGGTAAGTGCTTTTGTGAAAATATCTGCAACTTGTTTCCTAGTGGGAATGTGAGCTAGAATAATCAAACCAGAATCTTCTTTATCCTTTATAAAATGACGATCTATCCCCACATGTTTAGTTCTATCATGATTGATAGGATTCTTCACAATCCCAATAGTTGCTAGGTTATCCCACCACACTGTCATTTGAGGCTCTACTTTGATCTGAAGTTCTACCAAGCGTCTTTTGAATTACTGTTGCAAAATTCACAAAGTTTGCAACAGTAATTTTAGTTCCTCTTTCTTATAGTTATCTTTTACTTTACCTCATGGAGACTTCCTTCCTTGTGGTTGCCTAGACCTTGTACATAATTAAGCCAAATTCGTGATGATGAGTTTTCTTTTTTTCATTGATACATTGTGTTTAGATAGTAATTGGATAATTCTGAAGTTTATTAGCTTGGCATATTGGATATAATTTTGAAGTATATAAAATTAGGAAAATATTTGTCCAACGATGTAAACTTCTTTACTTGATATTTGTTGCACAGTTTCTTTTTGTGTGCTTATCTGTTGGGTGTTTAGGTTGGCGCGTTAATGTATCTCTTTATGACCTATTTGCTCTAGAGAGTTGGAGTTTGCAATCCAGTCATGCTTCTAGATGAGATTGACAAGACTGGTTCTGATGTGCGTGGCGATCCAGCTTCAGCTCTATTGGAGGTTCTTGATCCTGAGCAAAATAAAACATTTAATGATCAGTATCCTTTTTTTTGCTGGATGTCTTCAGTAGTCTTAATTTTGGGGTAAAATTGCACTATGTTTTAGATAATCATTATTTTTTTAAAGAATATATATCACCTTTATCTCAATTGATGGATTTTTAATTTCTGAATCTCCCCAACAATTTCACTAAAGGAATCATTAGTTACGGGTTCATATATGTAGCTTTCTATTTGATTTTATTTGATTACATTGGTCATTTCACCATTCATTGTCATAAGCATGTTTGCAACAATGTTCCCTTAATTTAATTTCTATAGCTATTTAAATGTACCCTTTGATCTTTCAAAGGTAATCTTTGTTGCAACAGCAAATAGGGTGCAACCTATCCCTCCTCCACTTTTGGACAGGATGGAAGTGATTGAGCTCCCAGGATATACGCCTGAAGAAAAACTAAGAATAGCCATGAGGCATTTGATTCCACGAGTTTTGGATCAGCATGGATTGAGCTCTGAGTTCCTTCAAATCCCAGAGGTACAAAACTAGTATGGTATAACAATTTAGTCCTTCGCAACAAATTGTTGTAGTCTAACTTCTTTTTGCGTAACATCGAGTTATCTCCTTATTGTGGTGAGTCAAATTGAAAAGTACTTTGAATTGTAGTGAGAATGTTTCTCCTATTATTTAATGATTGAAATGCTCATTAATTTATTACTTAGCATGACTTTCTTTTTGAAAGCTAAAAATGGACATTTAGATAGGATATTTACCAGATATGTAGGTGTCTTTCCACGATTAGATGCATTTATCGTGTCCTTGTGTTTTTATGATCTTGACTTTTGATCATTATGCCACAGATTTGTGACAAAGCCACATCATAATGCTTTAAACATGAAAATAGGGATGTGGCAATGGATTTGCATTTCTTTGTCACCCACTAAACCTAACTTCATCTACATTCAATTTGATGTTGTTAAGTGACCGTTTCACCATAATAGCTTAAGCTGTTATGTGAGGCCAACTTAATTAGTTTTATATATTCACAAACAAATTTCCTCAAGTGAAAGCCCTTTGGGCTTGAAACTTGTACAGGTTCATTCTATCTTATGTTGAATAATAGGTGGGTGGCAGGATTTGAACTCACAACCACTTAGTCACAAAGGCTCTGATACCACGTTAAGTGACCGTTTCACCACAATAGCTTAAGCTGTTGTGTGAGACCAACTTAATTAGTTTTATATATTCACTAATAGATGCTTCGGTTTAATTACAGGAAAAGAATGATTATTTAGTTTTTGTTCTTCATATTTATCGCAAACTCACTTCTATCATTATTTGGTTGCATGTTTATGTTTATGAGCCATGCGTTTCTTACATATAATATAATTAAAAATATCTCCTTAACTTAGGTCCATGCTCTGAGAAACAAACTACTGTAAATTTTACATATTTTTTTACATGTTACACATGAATGTCATGAATGGTTATTTTTTGACATGTTTACATATGAATGTCATGAAATGGTGTCCATTGTGGTAGGATATGGTGAATCTTATCATCCAGGGATATACTAGAGAGGCTGGTGTGAGGAATCTGGAAAGAAATTTGGCTTCCTTAGCTCGTGCTGCAGCTGTAATAGTTGCAGAACAAGAACAAGCTACTCCATTGAGTAAAGATATGCATCGAATTACGTCCCCATTGTTGGAGAACAGACTTGCTGGTGGGGCTGAGGTGGAGATGGAAGTCATTCCCATGGGTGAACATAGTCATGAAATCTCCAGCACATTTAGGGTTCGTTCACCTCTAATTGTTGATGAAGCAATGCTGGAGAAAGTGCTGGGGGTAAGTATTCTCATGTTTAATTATTTTTTCCCCTAAATAGAATGCCTTGAATTGGTCAACGATATTTTTATTGGGTTGTTTTTGTTGTAGTGGAATGCTTTGAATTTGCATTAAAACATCTCAATGTTTTTGAAACAAAAACGAATGGTGCATGGTTAAGACTTGTACTTAATTATCAATTATCTTTGTCTTTCTGGAACTTAATTACGAGGATATGTTTACTGTTGAAACACTTAGATGATGACTCATCTGATTGTCACAATGTTTGGCTTAGATATGCTTGTAGAAATGAAAATCCTTAGGTCCTATCTAATTTATCATTGTATTGAGAAAAAGAAAAAGCACTTTTAGTTAATCAAAATGTGATGAGAGCTGTTTGATTGCTTTAAATGTGCCTTATCCAGTGTAGACTTTGTCTTTAGAACTGATTTAACCAGAAATTAAGTTTTAGTGCTTCAGAATGGAGCTCTAAACTGGTTCTATTTGAGAAAAGCTCCTTGGGGATGCTACAATCATGATATCATCTTTATGTTGAAGGGATGCTTCATTTTTTGGAAACAAGGGGTACTTGTTCTTCTAAAGAACTAGATTGAAGAGCCACCTAAAGTTAATGCTGCATAAAAGGGATAAGTTGGGTATAGAGTTACTATTGGGCCTTCTTAGCATATGTGAAGCAAAATTTGTAAACCTATGCTTTTCATATTGTTGATATTATAGAAATAATCAGCTAATTATCTCTAAAGGTAATTAGCCAATTCTCTTCATATAATTAGTTGATATTCTATTAATTAGTTGAGTTTTTATTAGTTAGAGAATAAATATTCTTCTAATTTAAGGAAGTAACTATGGCTGTATTGTTCTATATATTCCTTGTACTATTTACAGAAAAATTAAGGAAGAATTATTTTGTCTTTTTTCTTCATGATATCATAGTCAACTCTTCTACAATATTTTTTCCTTTCTTCGTTCAAATCAGTCCTAAATGGACTATCGCTTAGCGATGACTGGCCAACGGAGAAACTCCTCATCCTCCAATGATGATTTCAATAGTTCAAGTGTGACTAATCCCAATGTTATGATAGTAACTACAACATAACTGGGATCTTCTTGGCTCAAATTTACCTTTTCAATTGATGAATCATAGATTGAATGGTTAGAATTACCTGGAATGGTTGCAAACAATAAAGTTCGCCATTGATGGTAAAGGAAAATTTGGGTGTTTTGACTAGAATGACAGTAAGGGCGGCTTTGGATGGTCCAAATATGGCAATATGGAAGTCCAAAAATTCATTGATGACAGCTTGGTTGATTAATTCCATGGAACCTGCAATCGAAAAACCTTAGATGTTTCTGCCAATAGCTAATAATATATGGGATGTGGTTCGAGAGATGTATTCTGATATTGAAATTTCTCAAAATTTTGAACTAGAAAGGAAGCTATGGAAGGCCAAGCAAGGAGACTGTGACATTACATTATTTTATAACGAACTTGTAACTTTGTGGCAGAAATTGGCCTTATGTTATAATGATGTTTGGGACTGTCTGAATGACAGTGTTTGACATAAAAAAGAAGGAAAATGATGAAGGTATGTTTGATCGATGGTATCATGGCGTTGATAAGCCATGACAAGACCATGGAGTTGTCTATCTCCCACTGTTGCGCAACTTGCGAGTTCATTGGGTCTACGTTTCCATCTTTGACGATAAAGCTCAGGTTCCCGCATCCTCCAATGGCGAGTATCATAGCCCACTCTCGATAGTTTGTTCCATTCAGTATTTCAGAGACGATGACAACTGATGCTCCTTCAAGACCAGAGGTCATTGACGACTGACCTCCAGTCTGGTTTGGATTTGCCGTGGAGGATCCCTCAAGATTGGAAGCCATTTCTTGAATTGCTAGGGTTGACTCCTCGATTTCACTATCTCTTTCACGTGGCTCTGATACCCTGTGAATAAGAACTGTTTTGCTCTAATTTATATCTCTTAGAGACTGTAGTACATATATACATTAAGAGAATACGGAATAGGGTAGAGTAATCCTAAGATAATGTTTATCCCTAACATAATGCTATCTAATATAATCTGATTGTAATCAGATTATCACAATATTTTGTGATAATACCGTATCTTGACCACAATTTTAGAGGAGGAAGAGACCTCCACGTTGGGGTTTTTGTTGGTAATAGATTCAACCATCTGTTTTCCAGAAGGCACTATTGACAATGAAGGCCAAGTAAGTGTTAAAAAAAAAGAAACCAGGAGTTACAGTGTCCATGGCTCTAATATCATGAAGAAAGAAGTAATCTTTTTTCTTATTTTGCACAACAAGTGCCTTTGAATGTATACCCAAGTCCTAACTTAATTTAGGTAACTAAAATATTTCCTATTTATAGCAACATCCCCTATTTACAGCAATTTCCTAAAGTAAATATCCATGGTATCCTCTAGTTTCCTATTTTATGATTAGGAAATAATTTCACCTAAATCACTTTTCTGAATTTCATCACTTTTTCACCTGTTACTAAGTTAAATACTGTGAGAGTGTTACTTTCTATTGTAGTTAATCTAGATTGGACTCTACATCAATTGGATGTAAAAATGCCTTCCTAAATATAGATTTAGAAGAAGTGTATATGAAGCCTCCCCTAGGATTTATTGAAAGCTTTGGAAGAAAGATATGCAAACTAAAAAAATCTTTATATGGGCTAAAACAATCACCAAGGGCTTGGTTTGAAAGATTCACAAGATTTGTGATCTCAAGGTTTCTTACAGGGGCAGTCTGATCATACTATATTCATAAAAACTTCTACAGAAGGAAGGACTATAATTCTAATTGATTATGTAGATGACATTATCCTCACTAACGATAATTTTGAGGAAATTGAAATTCTTAAAAGGAATCTCTCGAAGGAGTTTGAAATCAAAGGCATGAGGTATCTTAGGTATTTCCTAGGGATGGAAATTGCTAGATCTAAGAATGACATAGTAGTCACGCAACTAATGTATATCATGGACCTTTTAGAAGAAACTGTGATGAGTGATTGTAAACCATAAGATAATTCAACTCAAAGCTGGGTGAAGTTAGGTGAGGAGGTTCAATAGATACAGGTCGATGTCAACGAATGGTAGGAAAGCTAATCTATTTATCTCACACCAGACTAGATATTTCCTTTGGTATCAATGTGGTAAGCTAATTTATGAATACTCGCTTTGGGGAACACTTGGAGGTGGTTTACAAAATCTTAAGATACTGATACGACACCTCCAACACATGAGGATCACATTGGTCAAGATTTAGTCAATCAATAGTTTGATCCCATTTATCTTTTATTACGATTAGGAGTCTTATCTTTTATTACAATTAGGAGTCTATCTTTTATTTCGATTAGGAATCTTATCTTTTATTACGATTAGGAGTCTATCTTACGAGTTTATCTTTTATTGTGATTAGGAGTCTAGCATTATAAATATCTGATAGTTAGAGCAAGTAAGGAGTTTTGAGAAAATTAATTCCTTTGTTTTAGAGTTTAGTCCTCGCCATACGGACTGACTTAGGAGTTTAAGATTCTTGCTCTCAAATTTATCAATAAAGTTCTATTATTCAGTTACCTCTATTTTCCTTCTTTTCTGGTTCCTATCAGATACTTAAAGGGAACCCCATGGAAAGGATTATTCTTCAAGAAATGTAATCAAAGGAAAGTTGAAGTCTACACTGATGCAGACTGGGTGGGGTCTCTTACTAAAAGAAGATAAACTTTTGGGTATTTGCACGTATTTGTTGGGAAATCTAATATCCTGGAAGAGTAAAAATCAAAATGTGGTAGCTAGAAGTAGTGCGGAGGCAAAATATAAGGCAATGACTTAAGGAATTTGTGAAATAAATTGACTTAAAAGAGTAATGGAAGAACTTAAGAAATAAAGTTGTTTTGTGATAACAAAGCAGCTATCAGCTAACAATCTAGTTCAACGTGATCAGACGAAGCATGTAATGATTGACAGACATTTTATAAAAGAAAAACTTAAAAGTGGTCTCATTTGCATACCATTTGTACCTACGTCACATGTTGTTAATGTCTTCACCAAAGGGCTACCAAGACAGAATTTTGAATTCTTTGAATATATATGCACCAACTTGAAGGGGAGTGTTGATATTATAGAAATAATTAGCTAATTTTCTCTAGAGATAATTAGCTGATTCTCTTTAGATAATTAGTTGATATTCTATTAGTTAGAGAATAATTATATTCTTTTAATTTAAGGAGGTAATTAGGGTTGTATTGTCCTGTATATTCCTTGTACTATTCACATAAAAATTAAGGAGTAATTATTTTGTCTTCTTTCTTTAGGTATCTGTTTTCTGGATCTCAATAGATGATTATCATGTTTTTCTGGTGCCAAATCATAAACAAGTGTACTGTAAATTAAATTCTTTTGTTTTTCCACTCAATGAAGCACCTCCCAATTTTTAATTGATTTGAAGTCTTGATCGTCTGTTTCATAGTGCAGCCTCCAAGGTATGATGACAGAGAAGCAGCAGATAGAGTTGCAACTCCAGGTGTATCAGTTGGGCTTGTTTGGACTTCCTTTGGAGGAGAGGTTCAATTTGTGGAGGCTACAGCAATGGCAGGAAAGGGTGACTTGCATCTCACAGGGCAACTGGGTGATGTCATCAAGGAATCAGCACAAATAGCACTGACTTGGGTAATTTGTAATCTACAAGATTGGTGTTCCAACAAATAAAAATATTTGATTCATATTTATGATCATGTAATGATTCTGTTTTGTGCATTTTGCATTATATAAAATTCATATTCAATTAATTTGGGACAAAAAACTTGTTATTAAGTTTCTTAAAAGTTTAGAGTTGGTAATTTTGTCTAGTATAGCATTCATGTTTTGTATCTATTGTTCAAAGGTGTTTACAGATCTGTTGAAATCGAGTGTAGTCTTCTTTAATTTTGCGAAGTTCTATCTATATTTCTCATTTTCTTTCCAAGAAATGAAATACAAATTTTCTTGTTGAAACTGTACTTCTTTTTATTTCAATAATAGACTTACTTTTTCAATCCTGAATGTCTTATTTCTCTTGATTGCTTCTTTGGCCAATTTTTTAAGTTCTGCTATGTGTAAGTATTTCAAATGGAAGCTGCAAAATTCACTCGTAATGTAAAACCATTCTAAGAAAGCATCTTATTGTACTTACGGATGGTCTGTCTATAGATACTAACAGCTTTGAGTTTCACCATGATTATAGGTCCGAGCTAGGGCAACTGATCTTAAGTTGGCTGCTGCTGAGGGGATCAACCTTCTTGAGGGTCGTGACATTCACATACATTTCCCTGCTGGGGCTGTTCCTAAGGATGGGCCCTCTGCTGGTGTAACATTAGTAACTGCTCTAGTTTCATTGTTTAGTCAGAAAAGAATGAGGGCAGATACAGCAATGACTGGAGAAATGACTTTGAGAGGACTTGTACTTCCTGTTGGAGGCGTAAAGGAGAAGGTACACATACTTGATCTCTCACTTTCTTTGATATACAAGAAGATGGACTTGCCTTGTTTACTATATTACTTCTGAATATTTTTGTCAATATAATCAATTTTTAACCGTTTGGTTTGAAATTCATGCCAATTGCTATTGGAAATCTCTTATTTGGTGCTCTTGAAATTGGGGATTTACTAGTGATTTTGCATGTTTAATGTAATAGATCGAGTCATGTTTGTAAGTTTCCTTTCTTTCTTTTTAATTTTTTCCTGACATGCCACATGCTTGAAGTTTTATTTGTGTTCTTTATTTTCTTGCAGCTGTCATTGCATTATTAATTAGTTCCTAAAACAATTGATCATCACTGATTTTTGCTCATGGAGTTGAGATTTGAAATCTTTTTTCTATATTATCTTGATAAAGTTGAGCCCTTTCGGAATGTGACATTGATTTGTCATAAATCAACCCATTTAGCTTGGTCATTACTGTTGTCAATCTAATATGCATCTTCTTTTTTGCCATATATACGTATCTGATCTGCAATCTGATGGATACTCTCAAGAATGAGAAGTATGTCACTGAATTATTATTAGTAGTAACTCAATTCTGTCACGTTACAAGATAATTTGCAGACAAATTCGAGAGTGTCTGCTCTCTCCCAGCCTAAGGCTCACCAGAATTCTCTTAGTAATAAGCTACCCTCCCCTTTCCAATCATTGCATTATTTATACTTCCCCCGCTACTTACGGCAGTCATGTAACAAACTCACCACTCTCTCACTCTCACATGCACGTCATATAACTACCAGCCCTTAATGGAGTAACTTTACTGGGGTACCCTTTCTCTTGCCCTTTTAGAGTAAACTTGTATAATAGGAGGTCTAACACTGCTCCCCCCCCATAAGTTGCACCTTGTCTTCAAGGTGAAAATCTGGAAATTGTTCCACCATATCGTCGAATATTTCCCAAGTAGCTTCCGAATCTGCTAAGCCTTTCCACTTGATCAAGACTTCAAGGCTTTTGGATCCCCCTTGTGGTCTTATTGCTAAGACCTCTTCAGGTTGCACTGTTGACTCCTCTTCCTCTGTCTATTTGTCAGGTAAAATCAACTTATCATTATCCTCTCCCACCACTGCTCTCAGCTGTAACACACGAAAGATAGGATGGATCCGGGCTGAATCGGGTAACTGCAATTCATATGCCACTTCCCCAATCCTTCTTAACACTTGGAAGGGACCAAAATACCGGGGGGCTAACTTCTCATTGACTATTCTCATTATAGTTAGTTGTCTATAAGGAGCTAGCTTCAGCCATATCCTGTCTCCATCTTGAAAAACCACCTCCTGCCTGTGTTTATTAGCTCTACTTTTCATATCGCTTTGTGCCTTAGATAAATGTTGTTTAATTTTGACCAAGTAGTGGTCTCTCTATTGTATTAAGACATCAACTGACTCCATTCTTGACACTCTTGATCCCATCTGAAAAATAGGAGGAGGATCTCTCCCATACAAGACCTTAAAGGGTGTAGTTCTAAGAGCCACATGATAGGAGGTATTATAGCAATACTCTGCCCATCCTAACCATTTAGCCCATTGCTTGGGGGTGTCTCCTACAAAACACTTCAAGTAAGCTTCCACTGATCTATTTACCACTTTAATAGCACCATCGGTTTTAGGATGATAGGAGGAGCTAAATTTAAGAATTGTTCCGTGTACCTTGAACAACTCCCCCCCAAAATTTACTCATGAAAACCTTATCTCTGTCAGAAACCACCGATCTAGTGAACCTATGTAACTTCATAATTTCCTTGATGAACACCTCAGCTACTGTTTGTGCTTTGTATGGGTGCTTAAGTGGTAAGAAATGAGCATACTTGCTAAGCCTATCCACTACGACCAAGATGGATGAATATCCAAGGGATTTGGGGAGCCCTTCCATAAAATCCATCGTTATCTCATCCCATATGTGATTGGGTATCGCAAGGGGCTGCAATATAATCCTGCTGGTGACAGAGTTAAGTATTTATTTTGTTGACATATTAAGCAAGCAGCCACAAACTTGTATATTTCTTTCTTCATGCCCTCCCAATACAACTCTCTAGAGATTCGCTTATATGTTTTTAATGGCCCTCCATGTCTCCCAACTGGCTCTCATGACCCTCCTTCATAATTTTGGATATAAAAGCAGAAGTATTAGAGATTACCAATCTGTCTTTGTAGTAGAGTCTGCCTGGCTTCACTGTATATGGAGGCCCGAACCTAGGGTCTTTGCTGACAGCTTCCGTCAACTTTTTTAGCTTGCTATCATCTTCTATTTCCTGCAAGATTACATCTATATCTATGATTTTTCATGTCATTAAAGTCTGCAACTCCTCTTGGTATTGCACTCTAGATAGAGCATCCGCCACCTTGTTTTCTCTACCCGGTTTGTATCCAATGGCGAAATCAAAACCCAGCAACTTAGTGATCCATTTTTGATAATGGGGGTGAATCTCCCTCTGCTCTAATAAAAACTTCAATGGTTTCTAATCAGTACGAATGACAAACCTATGGCCAAGGAGATAAGATCTTCATTTCTTGACAGCCAACACAATAGCCATAAGTTCTCTCTCATAAGCTGATTGTCCCTTTTGTTCTGCTGATAATGATTGACTATAATAGGCAATCGGTCGGTTATTCTGCATCAGCACAACTCCCACCCCATAAGTTGAAGTATCAGTCTCCAAAACAAAAGGTTGATTGAAATCGGGCAAGGCTAGAACGGGCACTGTGGTCATGGCCTGTTTAAGGTTGTTGAAAGCCTTCTCCGCTTCAGCTGTCCATTGAAAATTGTTCTTCTTGAGCAACTGTGTCAACGGCCTTGCAATGTGGCTGTATCCTCTTACAAATTTCTGGTAATAACTTGTCAATCCCAAGAATCCTCCCAACTCCTTCAAGGTTTCTGGTTTCGGCCACCTGAACATCGCCTCTATCTTGTTCTGATCCGCTGCCACCCCTTGCTTGGATACAATGTAGCCCAAATATTCCAAGTTAGGCTGTCCAAAAACACACTTCTTATAATTAGCATAGAGCTGCTGCTCCTTCAAAATAGTCAAAGTTTCCCTCAAATGCATTAGATGCTCCTCTTTGCTTCTGCTGTAAACTAAAATGTCATCAAAGAACACTAGTATGAATTTTCTGAGAAGGGGTTTAAAAATTTGATTCATCAAGGATTGAAATGTAGCAGGAGCATTTGTCAATCCGAAGGGCATTACGACAAATTCATAGTGCCCTTCATGGGTTCGAAAGGCCGTCTTCTCAACGTTTTCCTCCCTCATTCTTATTTGATGGTAGCCGGACTTCAAATCTATTTTAGAAAAGATAGTCGCAGCATTCAATTCATCCATCAACTCTTCTATTATGGGTATTGGAAATTTTTCACTTACGGTCACCTTGTTTAGGGCACGATAGTCCACACAAAACCGTCACCCTCCATCTTTTTTCTTGACTAACAAAACTGGACTAGCATAAGGTGAAGTGCTGGTTTGGATGATTCCAGATTCTAACATCTCCTTGATCAATCTATCGATTTCATTCTTTTGAAAATGGGGATACTTGTAGGGTTGGACCCTGACTAGTCCTTCTCCTTGAACCAAGTGGATGTAGTGTTCTCTTCCTCTTTCGGGCGGCAAATATTGTGGCAATTGAAACACCTCTGCATACTCTTCGAACACACTTCTGATTTCAAGGTCTTCCACCCTCATACTTGGATTCGATTCTTCCCCTTGTTCTGCCATTTGCAACCAGTACACTAAATCCCCTTCTTTGAGATCCTTGCTAAAGGGTTTTGCACTCACCAGGGATTTAGATAATATTGGGTCTCCTTTGATGATGATTTCTTTTCCCCCCAATCTTATTTTCATCGTCAGCGTACACCAATTATTCAAGACATCTCTGAGTGTCCTCAACCATTTTATGCCTAGTATCACGTCTATACTGCCCAACTTCATTGGTAGAAAATCCTCACATATTTCTATTTCCTGTATCTTTAAATTCAAGTTCCTATAGATCACAGTTCCTGCTACTTTTTCACCATTCCCCATCGCTATTTCATACCTGTCAGTGTAGTCCCATTTAGAACTCCATTTCAATGGCAGCTCTTTCGATACAAAGTTATGGGTGGCTCCACTGTCGATGAGGATCACTACGGGCTCCCCTTCTAAAACTCCTCCTACCTTCATCGTCTTGGGTAAGGTCAATGCAGCTGCCAATTCGGCTGATAGTTCTACATTTTGCAATTCCCCTTCCTGCTCTTCGTCATCTTCTACACTTGCCAACATACTAACTTCTAGTTCTTCATCTAAGACTTTGAGAACCTTCAAATCTATCATTTTACATCGGCGGCTGGATGAATATTTCTCATCACATTTAAAGCATAGTCCCCGCTTCCTCTTCTCTTGTATCTCATTGAATGTTAAACGTTTAAAATTTCCATGGTCTTTGTCGGTGGCCGCGATCTTTCCTGTTTTGACCCCAAGTTTCTCACTGTCTCCCACTGCCTCCCACGTTCTATATCCACCATAATCACTTATTTTATTATCACCCATTGTTCTATTTCCCTTATCACGTCCCATTACTTTATTCTTTTCCTCTATCTATTAAGCTAAAGTCATCATTCGCCCCAAATTGCTAGGATTAGCAATTAATAGTTCTAGTATGATTTTCTTCGATAATCCATTTAAGAATGACCTCTCCAGTACTTCATTCGGTAACTTTGATAATGGAGCAGCTAATTCCTCAAATCTACAAATGTATTCATCTACCGTACCTGTGTATGCTTGATGGCCAGTAGACGTTGACACGAGGTTCCTTCCTGGATGGGTCGAAATTTTTCCACAACTAAACCCTTACATTCCTCCCAAGTTCTAATCGGTTGTCGACCCTCCACCCACCAAAACCATGCTAATGCCTTCTTCTCCATGTTGAGCGACACTAATTCTATTTTCTCCCTTCCATTAAATCTCCCCACCGAGAAAAAATGCTCAATGCGATAAATCCACCCATCTGGGTCATCTCCGTCAAAAACTGGCATCTCCACCTGCCTCGTGCGACAGTCACGTCGAGGTTCCCCCTGTCGTGCAAATCTCAGTGGTGGTTCTTCCGTAAAGTCCCTCCATCCTTATCTCTGTTGTTCTTGTTCACGCTCTCCTCCCTCTAATGGTCCCCGTCGATCTCGCTACTATCGCGCCAACCCATGAGGTGGTTCTCAGTGAGTCGCATTATTTCACCCATACTCCCGTGGAGGTGCATTCCAACCGATGTCCTCTGGGGGATATCGCCGGAGCTCCTTCGCTGTTTTGCATCTCGATGGTGGCCCAGAATTCCAACCTTGTTCCATCGGCCCCTTCCCTTCGCCCACACGTGGCTCTTCTTCATTTCGCGTGTTGCCCGAATTCTCACCACTCTTACCGACTTCTCTGTAGCTCACAAATAACTTCATTATCTCAGGTAACTCCACCTCGAGCTGGGATTGCTCCCAGTTTTTATGCAATTCTTATTTCTCCAATCTCCTTTCTTCCCTCAATAGCTCAAAGTTCTTCTGAAAATCTTCACGCAAGCTCTCAATTTCCTTCTCAATTCCATCCATTCGGTTATCTTCTTTCTTATTAGCCATTGATAGGATTGTTGCTTTGATACTAGTGATAGATACTCTCAAGAATGAGAAGTATGTCACTGAATTATTATTAGTAGTAACTCAATTCTATCACGTTACAAGATAATTTGCAGACAAATTCGAGAGTTTCTACTCTCTCTTGGCCTAAGGCACCAGAATTCTCTTAGTAATGAGCTACCCTCCCCTTTCCCATCATTACATTATTTATACTTCCCCTGCTACTTACGTCAGCCATGTAACAAACTCACCACTCTCTCACTCTCACATGCACGTGATATAACTACCGGCCCCTGCCCCTAACAGAATGGAGTAACTTTACTCGGTTACCCTTTCCCTTGCCCTTCTAGAGTAAACTTGTATAATAGCAGGTCTAACACAATCCTGCGGTCTTTGATTTATTTAAAAAAAGTATAAAGTTTTAGTCTTCCCGTGTAGTAACAGAGCTGCACTCAGCTATGAAGCTATGAACTGGCTAAATGATTACCATGAATTGATTGCTTATACTGTTCAAAATAAGCTATAACAATAATTGAATAAACACGAGGGCAGGCATAGGTCTGAACTGTAGATTACTGG
This sequence comes from Erythroxylum dillonii, assembly GCA_032467995.1. Lineage (NCBI taxonomy): Eukaryota > Viridiplantae > Streptophyta > Magnoliopsida > Malpighiales > Erythroxylaceae > Erythroxylum > Erythroxylum dillonii. Next base: position 22,898,862 of record JANKYE010000224.1, read on the forward strand.
GTGGTTTCCTTGCAGATATTGGCGGCTCATCGCTATGGTATCAAGCGAGTTATTCTTCCTGAGAGAAATTTGAAGGACTTGGTTGAAGTACCAGCACCTGTACTTAGTAGTCTCGAGGTTAGTTCTGAATTGTGATACTGCATGCCTTGTACCTTTGTTTAAATGCATTTATTTACGCACAGAGTTGTCACCTGATGGAACTGAAATTTGCTTTAAAATGATGGGCGATTACCATTAAGTCGAGCTAATACCTGCATTTAGTTTGAGCATTATGTAACTGATAATGAATGCCTCTTTGTTGATATTGGAGCTATGATATCCAATACCTTATTCTTGTTTCTCTGTGGCGACTCACCATCTGTAGCTTTTTAACAGATTTTACGGGCCAGGAGAATGGAGGATGTACTGGAGCAGGCATTTGAAGGGGGTTGCCCATGGAGGCAACATTCCAAGATTTGAAATATATGTCTTGCAAGTCGTGGCTAGTAGGTCAGACTTATGTCTCACTCGAATGGGGTTCGCTTGTAATACACTCTGCATGCAAAAATACATTCTTAAATGGCCGACCTTTTAGCAACAGGTATGAAGAAAACTGAAGATAGACAAGAAGGGGCAAGATCCGTTGTGAGTTTAATTGATCTGTTGACTAGAAGAACAAGATCATCGGTTCGGTCATGATCTCTCTATATGATTCCGGGGAAGGGTATGTGTATTTAATGATCGAATTCTCAGAACTTCTGTCGCTCCTCCTAACCTTGTTTTCTTCCCTTTCCTTTTTCTTTTTCCCTTATTTCTTCTTGTGTATTAATTATTACTCTTCAAATTATTGTACAATTTGTTACGTGTTTTAATAAATAGCCAGAGGTACGTATGTCTTGTCATTTTCAATGGATAAACTTCGAAAACTCTGATGTCAGGCATAAGCAAAAATTTAGATTTCCTGATGCTTTCTTGATTATTAACAAATTATGGAAAAAAAAAATTCTTGTCCTCACCATTATGGAACGTAAAAAGAGGACATAAGTGATATTTTTTAATATGAAAAATTGCATCATAGTTATTAAGAATTAGAAAATTACATAAATGGTATGTGTAACAAATTAATTTATTGAT
>JANKYE010000224.1:22913559-22950202 GCA_032467995.1 Erythroxylum dillonii
TTGAAATTAATATTTAATTTCAATTAAATTACTAAAACGTCCTAAGCTTATTATAAATAGGCTTAAGCTCTATGTAGTTCATGCTTAATCCTCTCTGTAAAAGTTACAGAGTTCTCTCAACCTATTTTGTGGATACTGTTAGAGGTCAAACACTTGTGCGACTACGGTGGTTAAGACGGATCGGTTTCAGAAACGGTTCGAGGGATGCATCAAGATAAAGATCAAGCTTCGGAATAAGGTAAGAATTAAATTCTGCTTTATTATGATTCGTGTAAATCATTTTTATAGAATTAAATAGATCTTGGTTTTCAGGAAATCAAAAGTCACGAAAAAATTTCGCGATTATTCCGCTGCGGTCGGATTGGATCCCGATCTGATTTTCCTACATTATATTCATCAAGAAAATTGCTATTGGTTCCTCCACAGTCAAATGATCTGTTGTCTTTAAGCCTCCTAAACTTTTCAACTTATCACATAAGCTCAAAAAGATTATCTTTCTCATTCTTAAATTTTCATAAACCTTTGTAGGATTCCCATTCAAAAGTTCTAACATCTAATCATAACCTGGTAGAGCAGAAGTTCTATATGGTTGCTTTTGTAAATGAAAATATTTGTTCTCTCCCCCAGCTACAAAAATAATGATTACCTTCATCCGTTTATCATAAGAATCTGATTCGAAATCTGATAAGAAATCTATGTATCTACAATGTCAACATTAAATAATTAATAAAATATTCAATCAAGTATATTTAATCAAATATAGAAAAAATATTCATACAAAATATAAACTTAAAATTAAGTCAAATATTCATACAAAGCACAAACTTAAAATGTTTAAAATATGGAATATTGCTTAATATAAAAGTGTCAAATCAATAAGAATTCGATATGCAATAACATGAAAATATAATTAAAGTGACATAATCCAATCCATCTTCTTTATTTGTATCATCTTCAAAAAAAATCCTTATAAAGTGAATAATCGTGTAAAGTCTTCACAATTTTTCCATTTTACACATCGTCAACACCCAATTCATCTAAAGAATTCAAACATTCCATCATTATGTTAGACTCTTGAGATCTATTTGTGGTGGATGATGTTTGACTCAATTTTTTCTCAAGTAAATCATTTTTCCTTTTTGATTGTTCACTAAGTATAAGTAAGGCCTCTTCTATAATATTAGAATGTGTCTTCTTTGCTTTCTTATTTTTAGGAGATTTTTTTCTCTTAGACGGAGAACTTTTGTCTTGATCTTCTTTTTCATTATACGAGTAATCTTCATCAATATCATTTTCATGTTCCTCTTTTGTACTACTCAATGGATATTTAGTTTATGGATGTGTATGCACACCAGTTGCAGTAGTATCTCCAAAAATATGACACAAGTCTAAAAATTCCTTACATCCATTTTTCTTGAATCTGTGAGCCATTCTATGCACCTATAATGATGAAAAAGATAAATGAGAATGAATATTATATAATATGATATAGTAATAAAACAAAAGACATATTTTACCTTAAATAGATTTTCCCAACATTCATTTGTAGCATTAACTTCACCAGTAAAAGAGTTGTAATCGATTCCTGTTTTTTTGAGTAAGTTCTTGAAATTCTTTAATGTGGCCCTTAATTCATTATACTTATTATTCAATTAAATATCAGTATACTCCTTATTGAATTTTGTTTGAAGCCCTACTTTAATATTCTTCCAACCAGATTTGAAAATGGTAGTAGTCGTTTGATTTCCCTTCTTACTTCTTCAGCCATCAATGAGATTAAATACATCTCTATAATATCATTCCATACCCCCATCTTTCTTATTTACTTCCATACAATCATTGTAATCATTCATTTTGTTTAAGCCTTCCTTCACTAAATGTAATAACATATAAGTGACATCAATCACAATAATTTTTACAAAGTATTAAATGCTAAATATAATTTAAAATAAACATGTGACAATCATAATAATTTATAAAATATATTTTGTATCTAAACTTATACATAAATTAAATTTTCATTATATGTGAAAACTTGATAGCAAAACCACTATAGTAAATCATTTACGCATTCTTTCAATTCGTCTTTAGCTTAATAAAATAAGCCACTTTAATACGATTCACAAGCAAATGCATTTAATGTAAGTATGGCTGCATATATATTAAATTCAACTAACGTTGAAATGCATTTAATGTTTCGTTCTCCACAGTTATAAGCTGTTAAGCTAAGTGAAGACAAGAAGACAAGAATAGGCTTCAACATGAAGAACTCACATACAAATTAATGTTTCGATTAATACAAATAACGGGAAATCTAGGCTTCACTTTTGTAACAAAATGACAAGTTTTAACTCTTACATGTGTGCTTTGCCAGCAAGAAAATGAATCCATCGATCATTACATTTTCAATTACAACTAAACCACTATGATATATAGACAAAGGCTACTACGTGAAGACTAGGCTCTGCCGATGTGCTACCACATTAAATGATGTCAAGACAAGTGCCGCGTGCTCCACTTTATGCTAAAGATATGTGAAGACTAGGCTTTGAAGACTCTCTGCCGCATAAAATGATGTACTGCTACATTAAATGATGTGAAGACAAGTGCTTCACGCGTGCTCCACTTTATACTAAAGACGCGAAGATGAGAAGAAAAAAGCTATAGAGGCGTGAGGACAAGGAAAAATAATAATGTGGAGTTCAAGAATAAAATGCTGCAAAGACGAAGACGTGAAGAAGAAGAAAATAGGTATACCTATCTCGGATTTCAAAGACGCGAGGATCAAGAAATGCTATTTGGTTCTTTATAAAGAATCAGATAGGTTTTTCGTTATGTTTAGCGTGAAGCAAAAACTAACGAGTTGAAAGTGCATCATCTTTTTTATCGTTACAAAAAATTGAAGAAGCTTATTCTCAAAGCAAAAGTTCTACATGTTGCTTTTAGTAAGTATGGCTACATCTCTTTTTCTTTTCACGATTTTCATCTCTCCTCCATCATGCCTAGTTGCTTTATTTTGTTATAGGTTTGATGTTATGGACAAGAGAAATTGTAGAAGCAATAGATAGATATGAAAACATACTTGGAGATGTTGCAACACCGATGAAGACGCAAAAGTAGAAGTCGGCGAAAAAAGAGAAAAACTTGAATACGATATGTTTTTGTTAAAAAAAGTTTAAGAATACTTGTTTTCAAAAATCACGAAAACGTTATTTTTATGTTTTCGTAAAATAGATGTCAATTTTTTATTTTTAAAAACAAAATATATAAACGTGTTTAACCAAACACAATTTTAAGAGTCGTTTTTTAATTTACAAAAACCACAACAAAAAACCTTTAAAAAACGAAAATAAACAACCCCACAGTTAATGTAAATTTATAAATAAAAATTGATCAAATCAGCAAAATGAGAGAATCCTTACAATGTATTCTATTTTAAAAATTATTCTATATGATTTTCAAAATGTTATGATCTTTTCTACATTAATAAATGTTAAAATTTAACTGGGGTGCTCATCTCTTGCTAAAGATTAAAGAGTTTACCTGAATAATCTTGTATGAATTTGTTCCTTGCAAGCAACGCATCCTGACGCATGGTGTTACTTTGGATCCTTTTTGTTCACGTTGTGGTGTAATAGAGATTATGGACCATGTTTTGCTTACTTGTTCTCATGCTAGAAACACATGGATGTCTTCAGGTATTTTTTTTTATTTGGTGCTGATATTAAGAATTGCATTATCTTTTTGTTGTATGGCAATAATTTGGATCTTAAAGATAGAGTCCTCACTATCTATTGGAGTCTTTGGTTTCATCGGAATCTCTTTTGCTGGAAACAACAAGATACTCCGCCGAACACTATTGTTTCATATGCGGATGATTATCTTAAAGATTGGAAAGAAGCGAAAAATACGTTTGCTCAAGTGCAGGTTGTTTCTAATAGGCCAAGTCATAATCTATGTTGGAAGAAATCTTTGAATGATTGGGTCAAATGCAATGTTGATGCTTCGTTTGTTAAAGGAGAGAACAAGTCCGATTTTAGGGCTATTTTTCGGGACCACCATGGTAATTTTATTTTAGGTTTCTCGAGTCATATTCCCTTTTGCTCTAATGCCACTCTAGCAGAAGTCATTTCTATTATAGAAGCTTTAGCTTGGATCAAAAGCTTTAATTTGGATAATGTTATTTTGGAGTAAGATAGTTTAGAAGTTATTGATGGGATCAATTTTGGTTCTTCTAATTTTTCTAAAATTGGTTTAGTATTTGTTGATTGCCAAGAGTTGAAGACTCACTTCTAACATCTATCCTTCCTGTGAATTTCTCAAAATGTCAATAAAGTCGCTCATTCTTTGGCAAATGTATCTTTATTATTTGCAGATCATTTTATTTGGCACTTGATGCCAAGTAATACTTCTTCTATTATTTTTTCTGATATTTATTCTTCTTTAATCAATTCTAAAGAGGTCTAAGCCCGAGTGTATATTATAAAGTCTATTGGCTTGCGGTTTAGTTGTTTCTTTTTGTTATTCTGTTTCGTCTGTGTTGTTTGTTTATTGGCCAAAAAAAAGAAGAAAGGAGGTTAAAATTTATTGGTAATTGGAACATGTAAAAGAAAACTTGTGTTATAAAAATAAAAGGCCGAAGGGGAAAAGAGGACAAAAAGAAACAGAGCAAAAGTGATGTCTGACTCGCGAGGAAATCACTCTCACCCATTTCCAAGCTCTGTTTCGCAGCTTACAATGAAGTTTTTCCGCCTTTATTTCATCTCTCTATTAACGTTAGGTATTTCCCTTCTAAACCATTATTTCCTTCATTTATTTGCATTCTTTTGTTGGTTTCTGAGAAAATACGTCGAATGAATTGTGTCGGTATGACGATATCTGGGGAGTGGAAAATCCCATTTCACAACTTATAATCTTTGTCGAATGCACTACTTGTTTTCATTCAAATCCAATAACTTTTTGAATTCTTTGCTTTTCAATTTTCGGGTTTTTAGGCCACGTATACTGGAGATCAGATGAACAGGCCATCGATTGCTTTAAGATTTTGTTATTAAATTCACAAAGCTGTCATTGGACTGAAAGTTGTAAACGTTAAAATTTCATCTTCTTAAGGGAAGTATTTGACACTATACTTTGAACTTTTGACAGGTTCAATGAAACTTGGTTGGACTGATAGTGGGTTCTGCTCTGCACCTACATTACTAAACACTGAACCGAACTCCAAACCTCTCTACTGGAAAGTCATAAATCCGACTTTGTCTCCTTCTCATCTTCGAGGCAAGTTCTAAGTCTAATTCTGGAAGAGGAAGGTCCTAGTTCTTATTGATTCCTAGAATTAATGATTGTATTGCAACATCTTGCTAACTTTATTGTGCAATTTGCTTGCGGAAGAAGCTAGTCTCTGAAAAAGATGAAAGAAAATGAAGCAAGATTTTTCGTTTACAAATTTTCTATATGTGAAGCTTTGGATCCGGTAGAGGGAAGGGACATTTTGGTGTGGTCACTGCTATTGGTTTTTTATACTAATTGAATGGAGAAATAATTCAAGGCAAATATTAATATAGAGAATATATTTTTTTTTCATTCTTTGGAATTCAGTGGTTTTATGGTCTGGGATTCTTATAAAAATTGCTTTAGTATCAACTATAATTACTTTAAGCTGATACTTTAGACGTATTTCTGGTTTTTTCCTTACTAATAAACTCACCACAAATTAAATTTGGTCTTTTGCAGACTTGCCAGGTTTTACTCGCAGTGTTTACAAAAGAGACCATGCTTTAATAACACCTGAAAGTCATGTATTCAGTCCTTTACCTCAGTGGTAGTAAGGATCTTGTTTTGAATTTTATTGTAAAGTAGCCGAGACTTGATTTTAGCTTGTTAATTCATTTGAGTTTTTCACAGGAAAAACACATTGGGGGCATACCTAATCACACCAGCTATGGGCTCACACTTTGTGATGTACCTAGCGAAGATGCAAGGTTTTCTGATTTTGATTAATCAACTTATCTTTGCCCTTTGGTGTTGGTATTCAACGAATTAGCTGTTCTCGTTAATCCAACGATGGACTTTTAATGCTTTTGGTTTACTTGAACGCTTTAGTTGGGCAAAAGTTGTGATTAACGTTGGTGAAAGTTGTGGCTTTCAAATTTGAGCCAACTCTTAGTTCATATTTGATAAACACTTTGATGTAAAAGATAAGGAATGTATATAAAAGAAATAAAGGAATAATTAGTTAATCACAAGCCTTAATTTGGTAAGACTAGGATTGAGAATTGAGTTGATATCTAAAGTTATTCTACTTTAGATATGAGTTGTTTAGGACTTATAGAATTTTTATTAGGACATGATTTAAATTTGTTAAAAAAATTTTCTTACTAGAATAAGGGGTCTAAAAACTTATCTATAAATATGTGTATATTCAACCCTTCAATGACAGGCAATTTGAAATTTCCTACAAAGATGAGTTTTTAATTAGAAGGTGTGATGCTTTATTCTAAGAGTGATTCTATCAGCAATTCCATTTTGTTGAGGTGTGCCAACATAAGTTGTTTGATGAACAATGCCTTTATCTTTCAAAAAAGTGCCAAGACTTGTTTTGAAATATTTAGTACCATCTATAAGTTTAGCATTGCCAATCATCTTCCTCGTAGTTTAGTCCTAAAACACGCAATGAGACTAAAGGAAAGTGACAGTACAATTAGATTCCTGAGTAAGTTTACTAACGGATAGAAGATTGCACCTAAGTTTAGGCACATGAAGGACTGATTTATGGCAAATATTAGGTGACAAGTGAATGAAACCTTTTACGGCTATAGGAGAAAAAGACTCATCTGTTGTACGAATTTTTTCCATGACCAGAACAGGGATTGTAATTATGAAATAGATGAGAATGACTAGTCATATGATTAGAAGCTCCTGAATCAATGATCCAAGTAGTGGAATAGCATGGGAAAGAACATAATAGAGCTTGAGAAGAATTGATATCACTACCTGTTTGTGCAACAGAGGCATTAGGGGCACGTGTGGATTCAGATTTAGGTTTCAGCAACTTTAGGATTTGATTAATCTACTCTTGGTTGAATGGTACGTTGTCCACCTCATTAGCAAGAAAGGTTTTATTGCATTTATCCTCACGAGACCCCTTCCAATTGGTAGGCTTCCTATGGAGTTTCCAGTAGGTTTCTAGGGTGTGTTTTGCCTCATTACAATAGTCACACCAAATCTGTGCTATCTCTTTAGGTTTCTTGCCACGGCTACCAACATTGCCTATAGCCAAGGCTGAAGTTTCAATACTGGGATTGGTGAGCCATTTTCCAAGCATGACTTGATGTCTACTTTCTTCACGTCTCACCTCAACAAAGACTTCTTCAATAGGAGGGAGTGGTTGTGATACGACACCTCCAACACATGAGGATGACATGGGCCAAGATTTAGTCAATCAGTAGTTTGATCCCATTACGCACATCTAGTAGTTATCCCATTATTTTAGCTATTTTGTTATTTTACAGATTAGGTATTATCTTTATTTTAGCTTACAGATTAGGTATTATCTTTTATTGTTATTATTGCTCCTATAATCTCTCCTATAATCAGGAGATTTCCTATAGTTAATAGCTACTTCCCAAATAGGCCTAGGAAGTTTGTATATAAACCTAGCTAAACCTTGTTCCTATGTACAGAAATACTAATGGCAGCTTTATTATCACAGTAGAGAGATGAACTTCCTTCATCTGTCAGTTGTAATTCATTCATCAGCTTCCTTACCCACAATAGTTCGCACACACCTTGAGCCATAGCTCTATATTCGGCTTCTGCACTGGATCTAGCAACTACATTCTGTTTCTTGCTTCTCCAAGTCACTAGATTTCCTCCTATGAGCGTACAATAACTAGTGGTTGACCTCCTGTCATATGGAGATCCAGCCCAATCAGCATCTGTAAATGCTTCTAACTTAGAATGACCATTGTTAGTAAACATAAGGCCTTTTCCTGGAGCAGACTTTAGATAGCGCAAAATGCGAAACGCAGCTTGTAAGTGTGGTTCTCGTGGATCATGCATGTACTGACTTACCAGACTAACTGCAAATGCGATGTCTGGCCTAGTGTGAGAAAGATATATTAGTCTCTCAACTAACCTCTGATATCTTCTCATATCTACTGATGTACCCATTCCTGCTTCTAGTTTGTGATTGCTTTCGATAGGAGATCTCCTGATTATAGGAGAGATTATAGGAGCAATAATAACAATATTAATACAAGATCATCTCTAGTCAACATTTTTTATTACGATTATCTTTTATTGCGATTAGGAGTCTAGCATTATAAATATCTGATAGTTAGAGCAAGTGAGTAGTTTTTGAGAAAATTAATTCCTTTGCTTTGGAGTTTAGTTCTCTCCATACGAACTGACTTGGTAGTTTAAGATTCTTGCTCTCAAATTAATCAATAAAGTTCTATCATTTAGTTACTTCTATTTTCTTTCTTTTTTGGTTCCTATCAGGTTGTCTCCCAATGATTGTGCCTCTCACCTCATCATACTCAACATTTAAACCGATTAGGAATTTAAAGATCCTATTATCCTCAATAGTTTTCTGGTAATGATTAAAATCATCAGGAGATTTCCACTCAAAAACTTTAAACATATCTAGATCATGCGATAGACACTTTGGGGAATTGAAGTACTTGGTAACATTATGCTCAACTTGACTGATTTGACCCAATTTTAGAGTCAACTTATACACTTGATTGATTTCCTAAATCAGAGTACATCTGATGGACAATGTCCCATAACTACTTGGCCGTATAGTAGCACATATAATTGGAGTTGATGCCTTCCTTCATTGAGTTCACCAACCATGTCATCACCACAGAGTTTTTCTGCATCCCATATTGCATGTGCAGGATCATCTACAGTAGGTTCCTTCTTGTCTCCGGTTAGGTAGCCAATCTTGCCTCTTCCACGAATGTACATTCGTACGGATTGAGACTAGCGAAGAAAATTTTCTCCATTCAGCCGTATAGAGGTCACCTGAATGGAGTGGGATTCAGAGGTAGGATTATGAGTAGTAATAGGTTGAGTAGGGTGGCTGGAGTATTCTGTAATGTCAGACATAACTATCTTAGAGGGATGGCGGCTAGGGTTTATTCTTGTTTAGGGTACTTTGATACCATATAGAAAATAGAACCTGAATAGAGGAATAGGTATTACTCCCCTTTCACTTTACATTGCCACATAATATATAGATATTACAGATTTCTATTCTAGGAATTTACAGCTATACATGATAAGGTCCTAATTTTGACTTAGCTAACTACAGTTGTACATGATATGATCACGATTTGATTTAGCTAACTTATTGGAATCAAATATTGATTAAGAAAATCTCTCAACAATTTCTCTAGCTCATTCTCCAGCTACTTGAAACAGCAAGGTATTCAACATCAATCTTCCTGCTCACACACTCCTCAATAAAATGGGATAGCTGAGCGAAAAATCAAACATATTGTTGAAACAGCTCATACCATGTTAATCCATATGAATGTACCCAAACGTTTCTGGGGAGTTGTTGTACTCACTGCATGTTTTCTTATCAATCAAATGCCATCTTTTGTGTTAAGGAGTAAAACTCCATTCTTAGTTCTCTTTCCTTATCAAGATCCTTTTTCCATTAATCCTCGAGTATTCGAATGTGTTTGTTTTGCTCATCAGCTTTAGCCTAACACAGATAAATTAGATCCAAAAGCTATAAAGTGCATTTTTCTCGAGTACTCTCGTTTGGAAAAGGGGTATAAATGTTTCAGCCCCTTGTTAAATCGGTTTTTTGTGTCAGCTGATGTTACATTCTTTGAAGACACACTGTACTTTTTAGATACTTAGTCTAACTCTACTGACACTGATGAGTGTTTACCAATCCCTTTTGTTCCTTCCCAAACAACTCCCAATTATGTTTCTCCTAATACTAATCCTACTCCTTTGGAACATCTATCTCGTCCTGATTTGCAGGTTTATAATCAGCACACTCATCATGAAGTACGACTAGATGATTCACGCTCGTCACCATTGTCTTCTCCGCCTTCAACTCCATCATATGATGATCTTGATGAGCTCATTGCTTTTCGTAAAGGAAGAAGGTCTTGTACATCCCACCCTATTTCAAACTTTGTTTCTTACAACTCATTATCAAGATCATATGCTGCTTTTGTATCCACTTTGTCTTCTATACCTATACCTAAGTCTGCTTCAGAAGCTTTGGATCATCTTAGATGGAAACATGCGATGGAAGAAGAGATGTTGGCTTTGCAAGCTAAATAATAAATGGGACTTAGTTCCTCTTCCACATGGGCAGACAATTGTGGGTTGTCGTTGGGTATTGAATGTTAAGGTCAATTCTGATGGCACGGTTAATCGTTTAAAAGCTCATTTGGTAGCTAAGGGTTAGACATAGGTGTATGGTATAGATTATACTGAAACCTTTTTTCCTGTAGCCAAATTGACATTCTGTTACGGTCCCTAGCAATGGATCTGGTTATGGGTCTATATGGGGGGTTTTCTGGACTTTCGGTGGTAAAAATGGCACAATTATTTCTTTTACGACCTATGGTTGCTGCTTTCAGGCTCGTTAGAGAGAGAACCTAAGATCTCTTGAGTTTGAAATACTCAAAGACTTAAGAAATTTTCCTACTTACTTTTTCATTCATTGAAGGTCAAAATAAATAGTTCTGTGGAGAAACAACTTCCCCTACAACTTAGGGGACCATAAACAAACATGATCACTAACAACTGCATAAAACTAGGAACACGAACAACTGACTAGCTGTCGCATAAAATAAATAAATAAAAACGAAAACTAGAAGAAAACCAATTCTGCTACTGTTGCGCTACTACTGTTGCATAGGATGCGGCTTCTTCCTAAGGCCATGTGTGAACCTCTTAAAAATTTTAATAACATTACTCTCTCGAAACGACGCTTGTCCTCAAGCGGAAACTAAGGGAAGCGTTGCTGTATAGAAGTGACAGCTTCCCAAGAAGCATTCACAGGAGGCGAATCTTGCTAATGCACTAGGACCTCTGGAATTGAATTATGAACCCTGTGGTCCAAAATAGCCAGAGTCAATAGTTCAGTAACCTCAGTAATCGTAGGAGGTGGAGGAGCCTCAATGGGATAGGAACCAGCATGAAACGCCTTCAGTTTAGAAACATGGAACACCGGATGGACCTTCGAATTGGCTGGAAGGTTGAGCTTGTAGGCCATAACACCAATTTTAACCAGGACACAGAAAGGGCCATAGAACTTAGGCAATAGTTTCTGGTGCTTGCGTTGAGTAACAGTAAGCTGTCGGTAGGGCTGTAGTTTGAGTAAAACCTGATCACCAATCTGAAAAGTTACATCTCGATGATGAGAGTCATGGGTAGACTTCATCCATTGTTGAGCTCGAAGGAGAGTGACTCTTAAAGAAAATATTAGCTCATCTCTGGTCTTGAGGGCTTGATCAACTGCATCGAGTTTAGCAAGACTAGGGTGATAAGAAAGTAACGGGGGAGGAGGACTGCCATATGCCACTTCGAAAGGAGTTGTTTTCAAAGCAGAATGAAAACTAGTATTATAACAGTAGTCAGCCCAAGAAAGCCTTCAGTTTAGAAACAATATGGCCTAAATAAGCAATTTCTGTTTGTCCAAAAGAACATTTTGCCTTCTTGAGATAAAGTTTGTGATCCCGAAGCAATTGAAAAGTAATTCTCAAATGATGAATATGCTCCACCCAAGTGCGACTGTACACCAAAATATCGTCAAAAAACATAAGGATAAATTTCCTCAAGTAAGGAGAGAATACCTCATTCAGGAGAGACTAAAATGTAGAAGGAGCATTGGTGAGGCCAAATGACATAACTAAAAATTCAAAATGGGTGTGATGAGTTCGAAAAGCTGTTTTCTCAATATCATTAGCATTCATTCGGACTTGGTGGTATCTCGATCGAAGATCCAGCTTTGTAAAGTATTTAGGACCCGTCAATTCTTCCAAAAGTTCATCAATCACAGGGATGGGAAACTTATCCTTGACAGTTTTGGCATCCAAAGCTCTATAATCGACACATAAACGCCATGACTTGTCAGCTTTCGAAACTAAGAGGACTGGGGAGGATAAAGGAGACTGAGTGGATTTGATGATTCCCTGGGCCAACTTCTCAGAACATTGTTTTTCAATTTCATTCTCCTGAGCTTGTGGGTATTGAAAGGGTCTCACTACAATTGGACCAGTGCTTGGCTCCAAGGTGATGCGGTGGTCACAGTTGCGAGAGGGAGGAAGACCTTTAGGATTGGCAAATAAGGGAGAAAACTCCAGCAACAAATTTTGAATATCCAATTCTGGCGAGGATACCACAGACACAGAACAAAGATTTGGTGATGGAGTACGTGGATGGTTGGAGAGGCCGCGTAAGTCAATTGCTTTGCCCTGCTTTGTGAAACTCGTGCATTTTAGAAAAATCCCATAAGATGGGTCCTAAGGTTCTTAGCCAATTAACTCCCAACACAACATCGAATTCAGTTAGAGGAAGTACAAACAGATCAGTATTAAAAATATAAAAGTCCAGTCGAAGTAAAATACCACGACAAGTGCCAGGACTAGTGATTGTCTCCCCATTTGCTACCACCACTTTAAGATTATCACCTTTTTCTATTGTAGCATTAAAGTGGGCCACAATTTTGGAGTTGATAAAATTGTGGGTGCTACCAGAATTAATTAGGACCAAAATAGGATTACCTTGCCAGCTGCCTTTCAACTACATAGTTTGTGGGGCCTGGACTCTTGTAATTGCATTGAGCGATATTTCTGGAGACTGAATATCTGTTGTTAGATTTAAATCCTCCCCTTCTGAGCAATCATCTTCCCCAATTTCAGTCCAGAAAAGTCGCTTACACTGATGTCCTTGAACAAATGGCTCATCACAATTAAAGCACAGACCTTTAAGCCGCTTTTCTTCCATCTCAACTCGGCTCAAACGTTTTGTGAATTTTGGAGGTTGCGAAAACTGTGCAGGAGGAGTTTTTTTTGGAAAGCCTTCCGATGTTCCACTATTGAAAAAGGTTTGAACACCTTGCCTTTACGTTCATAAAGGCGAGACATGCTCATTGCAGTGACTAAATTAGTGGGGTGTGATAGGAACCAGAAAAGAAGGAAAATAGAAGTAACTAAATAATAGAACTTTATTGATAAATTTGAGAGCAAGAATCTTAAACTCCCAAGTCAGTCCGTATGGAGAGGACTAAACTCCAAAACAAAGGAATTAATTTTCTCAAAACTTACCTACTTGCTCTAACTATCAAATATTTATAATGCTAGACTCCTAATCGCAATAAAAGATAGACTCCTAATCGTAATAAAAGATAAAACTCCTAATTGTAATAAAAGATAGACTCCTAATCGTAATAAAAGATAAGATTCCTAATCGTAATAAAAGATAGACTTCTAATCGTAATAAAAGATAAGACTCCTAATCGTAATAAGACTCCTAATGTGTTGGAGGTGTCGTATCAATGCATCCCTCCTGGAAATTCGCCTTGTCCTCAAGGCGGAAAGAGAGAAATATCAGCAAATTCCCCTGTTTCGTAACCTTCAGCCAAAGTCTTTGCTGGTGCGCTGTCGCCGTTTTCATCGACCACCTCCATGAGATTGAGGGTTGCAGCCTTGCAGCGATGGCTGGGAGAGAACTTCTCGTTGCAATGAAAGCACAGCCCCTTCAAAATACGCAGTTGTCTCTCCTGCTCCCAAGTGCGCAGCGTCGCTGGTCGAGAAGAAGCAGAAGCAGATGTGGAATGTTGTGCTGTTGGGTTGCTGGTGAATGAACCTACACGTGACAAATTGGAAGTTTGGGCCTGTGAGGTATTGGGCCTATTAGAGTTGACCCATTGATTTGCTTTTGGCTCATTTTTAAGATTGGTCTTTTGTTCAAACTCTAGTGCCAAACTCATAGCCCGATAGACAGATCTGGGCTTATGGATTCTCACATCAGATTTCAATTCATCTCGCAGCCCATTAAGGAAAATACCCAAGAGACAATGTTCGGGCCAATTTTTGACTCGAGCCGAACGTTTAGCAAATTCCTGACAATATTCTTGTACTGTACCCGTTTGATGAACAGCACAAAGATATTCATCGGGATTCTGAAATTCAGCGGGACCATATTGTTCTTGAAGCGCGTTCACTAACTCCTCCCAATACAAAATAGTTCTCTCGGAATTGATCCAAGCGAACAAATCAAGTGCATCACCTTCCAAATACATAGCCGCTACGTCAACTTTCGATTCTTCAGGTGTTTGATAATACCTGAAGTATTTCTCAGCCTTCAAAATCCATCCACGTGGATCACCTCCTTCAAATTTTGGGAATTCTATCTTAGTATAGGGTGGACGCGTGGTAGTTTTATGACCCCAACATTGTTCTCCTTTGTCCCCTGTCTCATCGTTCCAATGAGATCTTCCCCTTTTTCGCCGATCATTACTACTCTCAGGTTTCTTCCCCTTGTCAGCTTGAGCTTTCAACGTAGCTACATCAGCAACTATGGTGTCAAATATCTCAAGACGAGAGGCTATGGTAGCTAATTGTTGAGATACTGGTTCCGGTACATTATTGTGGGTTTGTGGTGGTGGGTCATTGGTGGATGAACGAGTAATGGCCATGGCTTTGATACCAATTGATAGGAACTAGAAAAGAAGGAAAATAGAAGTAACTAAATAATAGAATTTTATTGATAAATTTGAGAGCAAGAATCTTAAACTCCCAAGTTAGTCCGTATGGAGAGGACTAAACTCCAAAACAAAGGAATTAATTTTCTCAAAACTTACCTACTTGCTCTAACTATCAAATATTTATAATGCTAGACTCCTAATCACAATAAAAGATAGACTCCTAATCGTAATAAAAGATAAGACTCCTAATCACAATAAAAGATAGACTACTATTCGTAATAAAAGATAGGATTCCTAATCGTAATAAAAGATAGACTTCTAATCGTAATAAAAGATAAGACTCCTAATCGTAATAAAACTCCTAATGTGTTGGAGGTGTCGTATCAGGGTGATGTAATTCTACCTCAACAGCAATAGCCTCTTGTAAGCCACTGATATATAACTAAACCTTCTGCTCTTGTGTCAACGATCCAACTCGAGAGACCAAGAGCTTAAAGCTATTCTGATAATCTTCAACAGTTCCAACTTGCTTTAGTTTGGCCAATTCCCCTAATTTGTTACTTCGAATTGGTGGACCAACCTTAAGTAACATTGGTGCTTCAACGCATCCCAAGAAGTGGTAGGGTTGTCATGTTCCAGTTGAAGGAACCGAAGGAACCATAATTGGGTTGCACCGTCTAAGTGGAATGAGGCTAAACTTACCCTCTCTTCTGTTGGAGTTTGTTGTTGCTGGAAAAAATGTTCATAGCGACTAATCTAGCCAACAGGATCTTCTTGTCTGTTGAAACGTGGAAAATCAAGTTTTGTAAATCTTGGAACAGTGTGGCCTCTTGACGATTCTGTTCCCGATTATGCTGCAAATCCCTTGCCTTTTCGAGCTCTATTATGACTACTCTCTTCTGCTGTTGAAGAGTCTAACTTGGTGGCTGCAAATTCACGGGCAAGTTCCTCCAATCTGGCATTCATGGCATCTTGGTGTGCCCTGTTTTCTAAACGCTCCTCCGGTAGCATCTGCAATATTCTGTCAAACTGTTGCTGCACTGAATCACCCATAGCGTACGGCTCTGATACCAAATTGTTACGGTCCCTAGCAATGGATCTGGTTATGGGTCTATAGGTGGGGTTTTCTAGACTTTCGGTAGTAAAAAGGACACGATTATTTCTTTTACGACCTATGGTTGCTACTTTCAGGCTCGTTAGAGAGAACCTGAAATCTCTTGAGTTTGAAGTACTCAAAGACTTAAGAAATTTTCCTACTTACTTTTTCATTCATCGAAGGTCAAAATAAATAGTTATGTGGAGAAACAACTTACCCTACAACTTAGGGGACCATAAACAAACATGATCACTAACACTGCATAAAACTAGGAACACGAACAACTGACTATCTGTCACATAAAATAAATAAATAAAAACAAAAACTAGAAGAAAACCAATTCTGCTACTGTTGCGCTACTACTGTTGCATAGGATGCGGCTTCTTCCTAAGGCTATATGTGAACCTCTTATAAACGTTAATAACACATTCGTTCGTGTTTTCATTGCATTAGCAGCCACCCATTATTGGCCTCTTCATCAACGCAATGTAAAAAACACTTTCCTTAATGGTGATCTTCAAGAGACTATTTTTATGAAGCAACCACTAGGGTTTGTTGCTCAGGGGGAGACTAATCTAGTTTGTCGCCTTAACAAATCTTTGTATGATCTAAAACAATTACCGAGAGCTTGGTTTGGTCGCTTTAGTACAGTGGTTATGGAGTTTGGTCTGCATTGATGTGATGTTGATCACTCTGTGTTTTATCGTCACTCTTAGGCTGGTAAAATTCTTTTGATCATTTATGTTGATGATATTGTTATTACTGGAGATGGTCCTACAAACTAAATTTCAAACAAAGGATCTTGGTTTACTATAATATTTTCTAGGTATCGAGATAGCAAGGTCCAAGATGGGGATTTGTCTATCTCAAAGAAAGTACGTCCTTGATCTTCTAGAGGAAATAGGATTGTTGGGTACAAAGCTAGTTGAGAGCCCCATGGAACGAAACGTAAAACTTAATGCTGATAAAGGAGAGCAGTTGGAAGATCTAGGTAAGTATCGAAGACTTGTTGGTAAACTAAATTATTTGACTGTTACTCGTCTAGATATTTCGTTTGCTACCATGTAGTAAGTCAGTTTATGGGATCTTCGCAAACTAGTTATTGGGTTGCAGTTTTTAGAATTTTGAGATATTTGAAAGGTTCTCTTGGGCAAGGTCTTCTTGACGAGTATCATGGACACATTCAGATTCAAGGGTATACAGATGCAGATTGGGTTGGCTCTTATGACTGACGGTCTACTTCAAGCTACTGTGTATTTTTGGGTGGAAACATGGTGTCATGGAAAAGTAAAAAGCAGTCAGTTGTTGCACGTTCTAGTGTTGAGTTTAAGTACAAGGCTATGGCGTATATTACATGTGAGCTAATTTGGTTGAAGCATCTTCTTGGAGAACTTGGTTTCTTGCACTCCCCTGCAATGAAGTTGCGGTTTGATAATTAAGCAACCACTCATATTGCCTTGAATTCGGTGTTTTATGAGAGAATCAAACATATTGAAGTGGATTGTTACTTTGTTCGTGAAAAGCTTCAAGAAGGATTGATTGAGACACCATATATCAAGTCAAAAGATCAACTTGCTGACTTACTCACCAAAGCATTAGGGGGTCTCAATTGAAACCTACATGTAACAAGCTCGAAGCTTATGATATGTATGCTCCAGCTTAAGGGGGAGTGTTAGGAAATATCAATATTAGATCTTAGGAAATATCTATATAGGGAGAGTATGATCTCCCTCTTTATTGTGTGATTTTCTCTTTATTCCAAAGATCTTTTCCTTATGTGATTACCTCTATATAAAGGATACAAGGGTCTTGAGTTTGAATCAAGCCCTTAGCTAAATATTCTCAGAATTTTACAAAAGTAAAGGACAGTCAACTAAAATAACAAACAAGGAGTTGAAGAGATTAAGCAGTGGCTACCTGGGATTCTAGAGCTTAGTGGCTCAAAACTTGATGATATCCTTAGTATTGCTAATGAAGATTGTGTTGTAGTGGTTGATGAAGGAGAAGCAGAATTGAATGAAGATGTGCAATTAGTACAACATAGAAATAAAGAAAAAGTGTGTGCACTTGCAAAGTCAAAATTAAAAAATGATGGCAAGTTAGTGCATCTGACTACAAGAAGCAACAATATGTATGTTCTTGATTCCTATGTTGTAGAGAAGCCATGTGGTTCAATATATTGGTCAAGACTTATAATGTTGTCCATACTGCTAAACCATTATTCAAAGAGATTGTACATCTACATGAATTACCTTTAACCATCGTTTATGATCGTGATGTGAAATTTATAAGTTATTTTTGGAGAATTCTATAGAAAACATTAAACATTTAGCTTCAATTTTCAAGTTCTTTCTATTCCCAAATTGATAGATAAATAGAGGTAGTGAATAGAATCTTGGGGGACTTGTTAAGATGCTTGGTTCAAGACAATGTAAAAAATTGGGACCTAATTCTCTCTGTGGTAGAATTTGCGTAAAACAATTCTATAAATAAGAGCTCTTTTGAGATAGTTTCAGGAGTTCAACCAAGGAAGTCTATTGATCTAGTTCCTTTACCATTAAACACCACGAGTTAGTGTTGAAGTTGAAGGTTTGCACAACACCTGAGGGACATCTTTGATGAGGTATGATGAAAGATAGCAACCAACAAATTGTCTTATAATGAGGTGGAGGGTTATCTTTCCCCTCCCATCGGTAATAGGCAGGTTACCAGGAGGAGTTCCATTTCCTACGGCGGTCCGGCTAGAAGGACTTTCTTATATTTTTCTAGCTGTGTTCTGCTGGTTGTGGTCCTGGTTGTGGCTTTTGGTGGGTTTTTCTGCAGGTCTTTGTGTGGTGTTTTCATGTCTGCTGGTGAATTTCTGTAACAGGGTAGTGGATTTAGTTTTCTTCGGTTTCTCGATAGGCAGGTTTTGAGGGCATGGTGTTTCTTTCATAATTTCCTTTGTATTTATTTTTTGTGAGCCGTTTTGATAGGCTAGAGATTTTTTTTGGAAATCACTAGCTGTGTATATAACCTTTTCTTATTTGTATAAAAGTTTTACTGATTTACCAAAAAAAAAAAATATTGTCGATTGGTGGATTTCAATGAAGGGGATTTGGTGATGGTTAGGATTCGTCCAGAGCGTTTTTCGAAAGGAAACTATACGAAACTTCATGGAAAGTTGGACCTTATAAGATCATCAAGAAGATAAGTGCTAATACTTAGTATATAGAAAAAATAAAAGAGCTTAAAGTATATAGAAAAAATAAAAGAGGAATAATTAGTCAACCACAAGCCTTAGTTTGGTGGGATGAGAATTGAGTATTGAGTTGACATCAAAGATATGGGCTGAAATTTTGATTTTGCTAGAATTCCTTATTAGATAGGAAGTAGTAGTAAGTTAAATATATTATTCTATTTTAGATATGTTATCCTAGTTGTTTAGGACTTGTATGATTTTTATTAGAACGAGATTTAGATTTGTTCAGAACCGATTCCTATTAGAATAACTGTTCTAAAAACTTCTCTATAAGTATGTGTATATTCAATCCTTCAATGATAAGCAATTTGAAATTTTCATACAAACTTGAGTTTTCAACTAGAATATGTGATAATTTCTTCTAAGAGTGATTCTCAAACCCTAAAAATGTTCCTAGTTTCCCATTTTCCATTTTTTTGTTCCTCACTAAAGTTCCAACAATCAAAATCCTATGCCTAAATTTCTAGCCTAAATTTTCAACAAACAAACCCTAAAAACTCAACTATACCTAATATGAGATTTTAGCATTCTTATCCAAAATCTAGCCTTGAAATTTGATATTCCAGCTGTCTAATATCAGCCATACATCCTAATTTTGTGATTTTTAGCTACTAGTTAATACTACCTCTATTTGTCCTACATTAGATTTGTTGCATGTAATGTGCCTTTGCTTTATTTTTCACTGTGATTCTGTAGTTCATTAACATATTTCTCCCATGCTGTAGTTAGAGCCAAAATTTTCTTTAAAATTCTTGTTATTTTCTTATTTAAAAGATATAATTTTATTGATACTGTATGACTGTCATTTATAAAGTCCAAGGATTTTTTCTTAGCCATAGTGCTTCTAGCAATTCTCTTCCCATGCTTTATGAGCTTAGCATTTTAGTCAAGAAAAATAACACCTTTCTCCTTTTGCAAAACCTAAAATTTATTAGGTTATAGTCATGTGGAAGCTGGAAGTTGGAATTCTATGTTAATGTTGCTTTCCTTATGTATTCTGGCATCAAGTTAAGCGGCACACTTTTGTGTTTGAACTTGAACAAATTGTTGTTTTACCTAAATATCTTGTCTGTAGAATTGCGAACAACAGCTAAACTTTAAGAAATCTTATAATTTTGCAAAAGGTTTCTCTTAAATCTTCTGATATTACTCAAATAACATAAAAAAATAAAACTAATACTAGATTATATGCTTTGCAGAAAATTCAAGTTCGGGGCTTCCTGATTATGATATAGAGAGGTGTGGGGTTTCTTTCTAAATTCTTGATTAGCATTCATTGTTAATTTGACCTTTTAATGTATCAATCATGTCTGATATACGCTTCCAAATTTTATTAGGTTCATATTTGTGGTTCAGGGTTTTGCAAGTCTTAAGTATGCGACTGGTGAAGTCCATCAACTGAAGGTATCTAATTTTTGCATATTAGATGCAACAAAATGCATTTCACCATCTTATAACTTTTTTATTTGAACAACAACATATCTATTTGTCAAAACAATTATGACATGGTTTTTTTATATTTCGGTAGGTTGATTCATTTGCTTATTTACCTCCTAACTTTGAACATTCATTGGAGGGTGGTACATCTGCAACCATTGTTACCATAGAGCGGAGGTTAGTTTGTATATCAATTATAATTAATTGGAGAAGTTTCTTTCGGTTATCTTTATGGTTTTGAATGTTGTGTATGTTTAAAAGTTTTAACATTAGGAAATTAACAAAACCTAGAAAATCTATGTTGGGCGTAGCATTTTGGTGAATTACAACAGTTAAGCATATGTTGTTGTAGCTGTTACTTTAATTTTATAATGATTAACCTGAAAGACTTTCTGGGATTCTTAGATATGCTTCACTGGGAACTAGTACGACTGAGCCAGTGGTTGGTGCCACAGATACACAACCATTTCTTGAAACTCCTGGTGAGGTAAGTTGGGTTGGTTTGATCAGTAGCTCAAAAGGCTAGGTACAAATTTTGCAAAAAACATGACTACATGCAAATACATGTTCTCTCCATAATACATATCATATTGCATGTGTCGGTGTGTATTTCTGTGTATGTGCATACATTATAGAGCAAAACTGGTGTCATACAAAAACTAATCCAAACACAAAATAGAAATTATGTTTGTATTATTTCCAAATTTAGAGAACCTGACATCATTATTGCCATCTGATAGGACACTAGCAAAGTTTACTGAATATTTATTCAACTATATTATCAAAACACCCAGTACAACCACTGTTCTCTAAGAAAATAATGGAGGACTCTTAGATACTAGACCAGAAAAACAAAATTAGAAGAATATAGTAGTAATGGAAGGATTGCAAGAACACACTCTCAGCCCTCTCTTCAAATGAACCTCCAGAAACATACAACACCTCCTCCACTCCAGGTTAGCTTTCGAGAGGCTAACTACTCTCCTCAATCTTGTCTCTCCCCTCTCTCTCTCTTCCTTCTTTTCACAGAAATACCCACTCACTCTTGCACAGTGGGCCCTACTGTTGCCAAGTTAGTTAGGATTGTCGCCTTTCTCCCCATGCAGCCCATCTCTCTGCCTTCTAGAATATACCTTCAACCCCACGTGTCCCTTTTTTCTTTTATAAAATTTTGTAATCAAGGGTCTATCATTACCCCCTTCGACAAGTTTCACCTTGGCCTCAAGGTGAAAATCCGGAAAGAGCTCATCAATAGTTTCATAAGCTTCCCAAGTACTATCATGATCTGGTAAATCCTTCCATTTCACCAGTACCTCTTCCCTGCCATCAATCAGTTTTCGTATTTTCCTTACCAATTCTGGCTGTAACAGCAGTTCATTGTTCTCGGTCAATGACTGTGGTAAGGGTTGCGGTGTAGTAGGGGGCAGCACTGACTTCCTTAGCTGAGAGACATGGAAAGTAGAATGTATTTTAGCATTTGGGGGTAATTCCAGGCGGTAGGCAACTTTGACGATTTTCTCTGTTATCTTGAAAGGACCATAGAACTTAGGACTCAACTTCTCATTCACCCTCTTTGCCAAAGACCTCATTCGATAAGGTCTTATCTTTATATATACCAGTTCTCCCACTTCAAACTCCACGTCCCTTCGATGTTTATCTGTTGTATTCTTCATGCGTTGTTGAGCCTTGCTAAATGTTCCCTCAACTCCTTGATTACTGCATTCCTCTCCTTCAGTAATTCATTAACATCTTCCACAGCCAAATTGAGGTCTTCCAACTTGAATAAGGTAGGAGGGTCCCTCCCATATAGGGCCTTGAAAGGAGACATCCCTGCGGACTGATTGAAATTAGTATTTTACCAATATTCTGCCCAAGACAACCAATTCACCCATCTTCTTGGCTGACTCCCAACAAAAGATCCGAGGTAGGTTTCCAATCCTTGATTTACTACTTCGGTTTGTCCATCCGTCTCTGGATGATAGGAAGAACTAAATTGGAGGGTTGTTCCAGAAAACTTGAACATTTCATGCCAAAATAAACTCATGAACAGCTTATCCCTATCTGAAATAATGGATTTAGGGAATCCATGTAGTTTTATTTATTTATGTATTTTTTTGGGTATTTTATTCACATAATTATTTAGCGTGTCAGTTTCTACTTATCTACTCTTTAACATGCATCACTTTTTTATTGTCACATCTGCATGTGGGTCTATTAGAAACAACCTCTCTACTATGTAGGGGTAAGGCTATGTACTATCAGATCTTCTCATACTTTACTTTGTTGCGGGACTTTGGATTGAGTGTGATGATGATGATGATGTAGTTTTACTATCTCCCTTACAAAAATAACAGCCACTTCCTTGGTAGTATAAAGGTGAGAAAGGGATATGAAATGTCCATATTTCGTCAACCGATCCACCACCACCACAATAGTATCAAACCTGTTGGATTTTGGCAATCCTGTGATGAAGTCCATGCTAATATCCTCCCAAACTCTTTTGGGAATGGGTAATGGTTGTAGAAGTCCTGCTGGGCTCAAGGCTTCATATTTGCACTACTTGCATATTTCACAGTTTGCAACATATTGTTGAACATCCTTCTTCATTCCTTCCCAATGTACGAAAGTAGATAACCTCTTGTATGTTCATAAATACTCGGAATGGCTGCCAAGAGGTGTGCAGGGGAATTCTCTCGTGAGTAGGGAAATTCTTGAGGATCCTTTGGGGAGCACCATTCGGCCCTTGTATAAAAGGTTGCCTCCCTTGACTGCAAATCCATCCGAAACCTCTCATGAGCAGGGGAATTTTCTCCTTGATGAAGTGCTTGTCAACCTCAACATGTTTTGTTCTATCATGAAGAACTGGGTTGTGAGCATTAGAAATTGCAGCTATTGTCACAATATACTTTCATAGGAACTGAAATAGGAATTTGTGGTTCCTCCAGTATTCTTTTAATCCATAGGACTTCACAGATTCCATGTGCCATTGCACGAAACTCAGCTTTAGCACCACTTCTTGCAACCACACTTTGTTTCTTACTCTTCCAAGTTACTAAGTTACCACCAACAAATGTGCAATAACCTGAAATTGATTTTCTATCTGCAGTACTCCCTACCCAATCAGGATTAGTATAGACTTCTATTTGAAGATTGTTTTGTTTCCGAAACATTAAACCTTGTCTAGGAGTTCCTTTTAGATATCTTAGTATCCTGTATACATCATCCAGATGTTCTTGGCCTGGTGAGTGCATAAATTGACTCACTAAGCTCACGACAAAGGCAATATCAGGTCTAGTGTGTGATAGGTATATTAATCTCCCAACTAGTTACTGATATCTCTCCTTATTAATAACATTTTTGAGTTGAACTGGTCTGAGATTTACACCAGTTTCAATAGGAGTATCAGCTGCCTTGCATCTTAGTAATCCGGTCTCATTCAATAGGTCCAGAATATATTTCCTTTGGTTCCCAAATATTCCATCCTTGGATCTAGCAAATTCCATTATGAGGAAGTATTTTAGAGGTCCAAGATCTTTGATCTCAAATTCTTTGGCTAATCTTTCTTCAACTCTACTATTTCAGATACATCATCTCCTGTTATGATAATGTCATCTACCTAAACAATAAGAATCGATTTCATACCTGCTTTGGATTGCTTGTAGAACAATGTATGATCAGCTTGGCTTTAACAATAGCTGTAGCTCTTCACAGCCCTTCCAAATCTGTCAAACCATGCTCTAGGGGACTGTTTTAGTCCATATAATGACTTTCTTAGCTTGCACACCTTATTTCTCCCACAGGTATCCTCAAAACTTGGAGGTAAGCTCATAAAGATTTCTTCTTCAAGGTCTCCATTAAGAAATGCATTTTTTTACATCTAGTTGATGTAAAGTCCATTCACAGTTTACAGCCAAGGAAAGTAATACTCGTATTGTATTTACCTTTGCAACAGGTGCAAATGTCTCTTGGTAGTCAATGCCATAGGTTTGTGTAAATCCTTTAGCAACTAATCTTGCCTTCAACCTTTCCACACTCCCATCGGCCTTAGACTTAATAGTGAAAAGCCATTTGCTACCAACCTTTTATCTGTAGGTGAGTTCACAAGTTCCCAAGTTTTATTCTTCTCAAGAGCATTTACTTCTTCCATAGCAGCTGAACTTGAAGTGCTTCCTGAATGTTTCTTGGCACAAACAAATTAGTGATTTTAGAAATAAATGATTTATGTTTGTGTGATAGTTTTCCATAAGATAGATACTTTGAGATGGGATTATTGGTGCAGGTCCGTTTCCCTTTTCTAAATGATATGGTAGGTAATTTTCAGCAGGGAGATCAATAGGAATATCAGTTGTACTTTGTGGGTCAGTAGGTATGTGCTGATCATCACTAGACACAATAAGGGGTAGAGTAGCATAAGGGTTACCTGAATCGTTCCCAGGTTCCTTCTCTGAGGGATTTGAGGGGCTATGCATTGTAGGTTGTTCTCTACTTCTTACTTGAGTCTTCCTCTTAGAATAAACACAAAGCTCAGTATTCCGTTCCTTAGGAAAGGATCATAGTATTTCTCCCCCAGTGAATGAATCTGGATTTTTCTGGCATGGACAGATTTAAAGAAGTGGCTTCATTGTCAGAAATTATATTATGATCAATAATGACTGTTGGTAGGGGTTTAGGAGTAACCCAAAAATTTTCTGCTTCATTAGAGTTCTCCCCTTGAAGGAAAATTTTTTTATGTTTTAGGAATGTGACATCCATGGAGACAACCATTTAAGTTAAAGGATTGTAACACTTATAACCTCGTTGACTAGGAACATACCCAATGTAGACATATTTTTCAGCTCTTGGACCTAGTTTAGAGTTTCCCTTACTTGAGTTGTGAACATAAGTCGTAAACCCAAATACCGAAGAGGAAGAGTAGAGTAAAGTCTATTTTCAGGAAAGGATTGTTTAAACATATCTAAGGGTGTTGCATAATGTAAAATATGACTAGGCATTTGATTAATTAAGTATGAAGCAGTCAAAACAGCCTCACCCCAAAGGTATCTTGGCACATTCATTGTAAACATAATAGACCGAGCAACTTCTAGTAAATGTTTATTTTTTCTCTCGGCAATACCATTTTGTTGAGGAGTGTTAAAACACGTAGATTGGTGAGCAATGCCTTTAGATTTAAGAAATTCCCCAAGGACTTCATTAAAATACTCAGTACCATTGTCAGAGTGAAGTATACCAATGCATGTGTGAAATTGATTTCCAACCATGGTATAGAAGTTTTGAAAGATTTGAGCAACTTTAGATTTTTCACGTATCAAATAGACTCAACATAACCGAGTATGATCATCAATAAACGTTACAAACCATTTTTTCCTGGTAAGAGTTTTAACACGGGATGGACCCTAAACATCACTATGAATTAGGTAAAATGGTTTAGATGGTTGATATGGTTTTGTAGGGTACGAAATCTTATGACTTTTAGATAAAATGCACTGCTCACAATGAAGTTTTGAACAATCCACAAATTTGAACAAATGAGGGAAAATTCTTTTTAGGTAAGAGAAATTAGGATGTCATAATCTATTATGCCAAAATAAAATCTGTTCTTTAGCAGGGGTAGAACGAGTACTACTTAGTCCGTGAGCTTCTTTATTCTTCAAGTTATCATCAACTAAGTAGTAGAGACCATCTATCAACTTAGCACTGCCAATCATCTTCCTCGAAGTTAGGTCTTGAAAAACACTATGAATTGAAAAAGGTAATGGTGCAATTAGAGTCATGGGTCAGTTTACTAACGGACAGTAGATTACAAGCTAGTTTTGGAACATGTAGGATAGATTTAAGGCAAAATTTTGAGGGTAGAGTTATTGAACCTTTACCAGCCATAGCAAAAAATGATCCATCAGCTATGCGAATTTAAAGTTTCAACCCTCTCCTCCACTCCTTGGGCCAAGTCCATAAGCCCCTTTAAAGTACCCTCATTAACCGGAGCTCTGCCCATATACCCGCCTTCAACCTAGTTTTGAAAGCTCCCATCAAGCACTCATTCGAAGCTTCCCTTATTGTGGCTGAAAGGGCTTCAAACCTTTCCCTGTACTCTTGTCACGGTTCCCTCCTGCCTCAATGCCATGAGCATTTCGTGTGAATCCCCTTGTTAAGAGAGTTGTCATCTCTCTAAGTAATTCCTTCTTGAACTCCCTCCAAGTACGTACTGGGCTCCTCACCTCCATCCATTGGAACCAATTCAGAGCTTTCCCTTCTAAACACACTATTGCCGCCTCCATCTTCTGTGCCTCTGTCACCCCATTTATATGAAAGTGTCTCTCCACTTTGAACAACCACCCAATTGGATCATCTCCTTTCAAAATGGGTAGTTCTAGTTTGCTAAATCTTTCACAACTACGCGTCTCCTTAGCCACCTCTCGCCGTCTGCCTTCAACTCCAGAGTCCGACGGTTCCACCGTGATTTCCTTCCCCTACCTTCTACCTACTTCTTCCATTCTAGCCATCGAGTCTCTTAGTTCAATCAACCACCCCTTAATTTCGGTCATGTCCTCCTTCATGGTTCCTAGCTCCTTTTCCACCTGATCTATTTTGGCTTCCATTCTGGTATTCACCATGCCCCAACGTCACTGCTCTGATACCAATTGATAGGACACTAGCATAGTTTACTGAATATTTATTCAACTATATTATCAAAAAACCCAGTGCAACCACTATTCTCTAAGAAAATAACTTAGAACTCTTAAATACTAGACTAGAAAAACAAAACTAGAAGAATATAGTAGTAATGGAAGGATCGCAAGAGCACGCTCTCAACCCTCTCTTCAAATGAACCTCCAGAAACATACAACACCTTCTCCACTCCAGGTTAGCTTTCAAGGGGCTAACCACTCTCTTCAATCTTTTCTCTCCCTGTTCTCTCTCATGCTTCTTTTCACATAAATACCCCACTCACTCCCACACAGTGGGCCCTGCTGCTGCCAAGTTAGTTAGGATTGTCCCCTTTTTCCTCATGCAGTCCATCTCTCTGCCTTCTAGAATATACGTTTAACCCTACGTGTCCCTTCTTTCTTTTATAAAATTTCGTAATTAAGGGTCTATCACCATCCTTTTCCCTCTTTCCTTGCTAAGATTAACTTTTGAACTTACTTCTTTACACATAACAGGAAATAGGAGGAAAACAAAATGTTTCATGTTGCAACTTAATATGCAGTTGAAATAATTGAAAGATGGATGCTACCAAGGTCCTTGCAAACACTAGAAGACAATCTATTGACTTTGAGTTGTCTTCTTCTCTTACCAAAAGATCACACTTCCTAAATTCTTGGTAAGCATCATAGGGAAAAATATTGATCATAATATTATAACAAAGAAAACCTGAATTAAGATTAGAAGACATAGCTTACTGGAGTAGTGACCCATACACCTTGCTCTTCTTCTTTGATGCTCTTGTTATAAATTATAATAGCTGAATGTAAAAAGCCCATCTTTTTTATCTCAAAGAGTGTAGGCTATTGTTTAGTTTTCCATGTTACATTTTATATGGATCATGCATATTAATCATTCTATTCCAGTTAGAACCATCTTGTGCATAATCGCCACTTAATCTTCACATATCATCCTTGTGTGCTACTGACTAAACCACTGTTCTGAAATCTCTATTCTTATGAACAGTGTTTGACCTTTATTATATTTCCTATATATTATATCAGACAACACACGTACACACAAAGAGACATACCATGGTTTTAATGAACACAAATAACCACTTATTAGATGTTCTCTCTTTATTTTGTTAGTTTTCTTTATTATGTTTCATATTTTGATGACCCATTTTTTACCTTTTGATAGGTCTTTGATCTAAGGAAGCTTCTTCCCGAATCATCGACTTATGACTTCAATATCCATGTAAGCCATTACATTGTCTTCAAATTTTAAAGATCTTTTTGGGAGAAGCCAATCTCAATTAATTGTTTAGCCGTCATGAATAAGTGTTTCCTTGAAGGGATTGCTCCAATAGTATTTATTTATGCGAAAAGGATCCTTAACCAAATGGATAACTTCTAGTTGTATTATCTAAATATAAAAAAAGAGAGATCCCAAGATTAGGAAGTTTGAAGATGAAATGTATATGTTTTTGGACACTGCCCCTCATCTTCTGTCCTATATGCTTTGTTACTAACTTTGGTATATGGTAGTTCTATCAACTACAAATGATGAGAACCAAGCTGGCCTAAGTAGAGCTCCAAAGGATCCATTGAGCATTTAAAGAGGCCCAATTACAAGACCTAGAGCCAGGAAGATAAAGGAAGCTATAAATGGGCTAATTGAAGAGGCATGGACTAGACAAGCTCTAATTAGCTTGGAGAGAATTCAAGGCCCAATAAATCTGATCCAAGTTGAGTCAAGGAGCCCAATGAGTGTCTAAGTTATTCAAATTTGGTCCAAGCATTCCAAGACATGTTTAAACTGACCAAGGTTTGGGGGAGACATTAAAAAACGTGTGCAAGTTATCCGAACAAATTAGGAGTGGTTTTAGGCATGACATAATATGTTTTATGCATCAAAACGTTTGCAAGTTGTCCCAACAAATTAGGAGTGATTTTAGGCATCAAATAATGTGTTTTCTTCTTGTTTCTTGTCCAGACCAGTTGTTAAGATTGTGTTCATACTATGATTAGCTTAAATCATGGGTGATTTTTTTATTCTAGTCAAATTATTCAATTAAGGTGTTTTTGTACCTTAATTAACTAAAACCTAAATGCCTATAGGGCAAGCATTGTATTGTTCAAGATACTTCAGAAAAATTCAGAACTCATTTGAGTAGTGTGAAACCCATGATCTAAGCTAATCATGGGGTTACAATTCTAACAGCTGGTCTGGACAAGAAACAAGAGGAAAACACATTATTTGATGTCTAAAATCATTCATAATTAGTTGAGACAACTTGCAAATGTTTTTGATGCATAAAACATATTTGATTCCTAAAACTACTCCTAATTTGTTGGGACAACTTGCACAAGTTTTTTATTGTCTCACAAATCTTGGTCAGTTTGAACATGTCTTGAAATGGTTAGAACAGACTAGAATAACTTATATACTTATTGGGCTTCTTGACTCGCCTTGAATTAGATCTATTGGGCCTTGAATCCTTTCCAAGCTAATTAGAGCTTGTTTAGTCCATATCTCTTCAATTAGCCCATTTATATAACATCCTTTATCTTCTTGGCTCTATCTCTTATAACTGGGGCTCCTTGAATGCTCAATGGATCCTTTAGAGCTTTGCCTAGGCTAGCTTGGTTCTCATCATTCTCCCACTCTTTAGAAGGATTCGTCCTTGAATCATCACCTGCATCAAATAGAGATAAATCAGCAACATGAAAAGTAGCACTTACATTGCCATATTCACTTGGAAGGTCCAATTTGTAGGCATTGTCATTGATCTTTGCAAGCACTTGAAATGGACCATCTCTTATAGGATGCAACTTTTATTTTCGTCGTGGTGGAATTCTTTCCTTGCCCATGAACCCAATCCCAATCACTACTCTAATATCTCTTTCTTCCACCGCTTGTTAGTTGAGTTTGATATTGCTTCGTCCTCTTCTCGATATTCAGCCTTACTTTCTCATGCAATGCCTTGATCAAATCTACCTTCCTCTTTCCAGCCAAACTAACCCTTTCCTCAATTGGTATTGGTATCAAATCCAATGGCATTAATGAATTAAACCCATCCACAACATCAAAAGTCTGTAGTTTGTTGCCGAATGGACACTCATATTGTAAGCAAATTCAACATAGGGCAAACACGACTCCTAATTCTTCAAATTCCTTTGTATGAGGCACGCAATAAGGTAGATAAGGTCCTATTAACAACTTCAGTTTGACCATTGATTTGGGGATGACAAGATGTTGAAAATAATAACTTAGTTTCCATCTTTACCCATAAAGTCTTCCAAACGTAGCTTAAGATTTTCACACCTTTGTCACTAACAATACTCCTTGGAATGCCATGCAAACGCACAATCTCTTTAAAGAACAAATCAGTGATATGTGTTGCATCATCAGCTTTATGGCGTTGGATGAAATGAGCCGTCTTTGATTTCCCCCTTTGGACCTACGTAAACCTAAAACAACAAAAATTGAATCCTTTCCCCCTTCTGACGTAGGTAAACCTAAAATAAAATCCATAGAAATATCAACCTAAGGTTCATTAGGTATAGGTAAAGGAGAATACAAACTAGGAGGCATAACTTTAGACTTAGCTTGTTTACAAATAATGCACTTCTTGCAAAGTCTCTCTACACCCCTTTTCATATGTGGCCAAAAGACGTGATCACTTTAAACATCTAAGGTTTTTCTAATCCCAAAATGCACCATTAAACCTTCACCATGTGCCTCCCTCACAAATAATTCCCTTAAAGAAGATGGAGGATTCACAACTTACTTTCTCTAAACAAGGAACCATCATGCTTATAGAACTTACCAAATGCTCCATTATCACATGCCCCCAAATATGCTAGAAAAGTCATGGTCATTAGCATATAATTTTTTAATGTACTTAAAACCAAGTAAGTTTGTATCAAGTTTAGAGAGTAAGGCATACCTCCTTGACAATGCAACAGTCACAATGTTCTCCTTACCTTGCTTGTACTTGACGACATATGGGAATGTTTCAATGAACTCCATCCACTTGGCATGTCATAAACTTACGTTGTCCCTGGAGATGTTTCAATGACTTATGATCTGTATGTATCACAAATTCCTTGGGTCAAAGGTGGTGTTGCCAAGTTTGCAATGGCCTCACAAAAGCATAAATCTCCTCATCATAAGTCGGGTAATTCAAAGTTGCCCCATTGAGTTTTTCAGTACAATAGGCAATTGAACGCTTCTCTTGCATCAGAACAACTCCAATACCTATTCTTGAGGTATCATACTCAATCTCAAAAGTTATTTGAAAAGTTAGGCAATGCTAAACAAGGTGCTAAACACAACCTATCTTTTATCAAATTGAATGCATGCTCTTGATCACTACTCCACTTAAAACCAATAGTTTTATTTTAGTGAGTGGTGCTGCAATGGTGTTAAAATATTTAACAAAAAGCCTATAAAAGCTAGCCAACTCGTGGAAACTTCTTACCTCTGTTATGGAATTAGGTGTTGGTCATTCTTGGATAGCCTTTACCTTTTCTTCATCAACCTCAACACCTGCCACTTACAACAAAACTAAGAAAAACAATCTTATCCTTGCAAAAAGAACATTTTAAGATTGGCATAAAGCTTCTCTTTTCTCAAAACATTCAAAACAGATGTTAAATGTTCTAGATAAAATGTTTATCCATATTCTCACTATAAATTAGGATATCATCAAAATAGACCACAACAAATTTGCCTTTGAATGCACGCAACGCATGATTCATTAACCTCATAAAAGTACTTGGTGCATTAGCAAAATCAAATGGTATTACAAGCCATATAAACCATAGTTAGTCTTAAAGGTAGTTTTCCATTCATCACCTTCTCACATCCTAATTTGACAATAACCACTTTTCAAATCAATCTTACTAAAAACATGTGATCTATGTAATTCATCCAATGTATCATCAAGCCTAGGGATAGTATGTATGTACTTTACCTTTATGTTGTTGATAGCTCTACAATCAACACATATCCTCCAATATCTATCCTTTTTAGGCATAAGAAGTATTGGCAACGCACATGGACTCATGCTCTCCCTTATATACCCTTTTACCATCAACTCCTCATCTTGCCTTTAAGTTCCTTTGTATCCTCGGGATTACTTTTATAAGCTAGTCGGTTTGGGATTGAAGCACCAAGAACAAGATCAATTTGATGCTCTATTCTTCTAATAGGTGGCAATCTACTAGAAACATCTTCAGGAAACACATCCTCAAATTCCTGCAATAAAGAAACAGCGACACTAGGCAAAGAAATGTTAAGTTCGTTAGTATTAAAATAAGCCTTTTTGTACAACAGTACAATATTGGCTCATTTGAAAACACAACCCTCTTGACATCACTCTATTTTGCATAAAGGTTGAATGCTTCCTAGTTTTTCTCTCACTGCGCTCTTGATCTTCTCCTTTTTCATCTCCACTCAAAAGTTACTTCTTTTCCTCTCCTCTTGAGTTCAACCACTTCATTCTTTTCACTCTTATTTTGTTTCTTTTTACTACTCTGAACTTCACTCTCTTTTGTTATGTCACTCCCACTTTTAACTCTTTATTTGATATCCATATACTTGTCTAGGAGTAAATGGTGCAAGAGTGATTGGTTTCCCATTCATTATGAAAGAATATTTGTTCTTGAATCTATCATGCATTGCAAGCCTATCATATTGCTAGGTCTCCCCAAAAGAATGTTTCTAGCATGCATAGGCAATACATCACACAAAACCTTATCTTTATACCTTCTAATTGAGAATGAAATTAGCACTTACTTTTCTACCTTAAGTTCCCCACAATCATTCAACTATTGAAGTTTATATGGCCGTGGGTGCATTGTAGTAGGTAAACTCAGCTTCTCCACCAATTGCTGCATTTGTGCAACTACTACTATCAATGATCATGCTAAATACCTTGTGTTTGATGTGGCATCTTGTATGGAAGATATTGTCACGTTGCTCATCATTATCTTCCTTCACTTGTGTACTCAATGCATGCCTAATAACCAATGCTTCTCCCCCAACAAGGTACTCCATGTTAGTAGCATCCTCCAGAGGTGGCATGGATTAATCATCTGATTCACTTTTAGTCTCAACAACTCCATTCTCTCTCAAAATCATAACATGTTTGGACATTAAAAGGTAATATGGCCTGTTCCCAAAAATCGAAAACACTTAACATCCCTATTTCTTTTTTGTTGGGAAGAATCGTTACCATTGGTGGATCTCATGTTCGTGGCTTTATAGGATTCATCTTTGTGCTTGAAAACAGCCTTGCCATCCTTTTTACCCCAATTCGGTTTCCATGATGAAGAGGAACCCGAATTTTCGCCAAACTTTGTAGGACCCTTTTGAGTTGTCTTTCTACTTTCGTGGCCATGTGCAACATATCTTCTAGCTCCACATAATGTTGTAGCTCCATCACATTGGCTATGTCTCTATTCAACCCTTGCAAAGTCGCTTCTCTATCTTCCTCAACATTGGCTCGAATCATTGCAAGTCCTCAACACTTTTAGACCCTTTATTAAGGCCTTGCAACCTTTGATACATATCCCTATAATAGTGATTAGGGATGAATCTCCTTCTCATTTGAGTAGTGTGAAAACCATGATTTAAGCTAGTCATAGTGTGAATACAATCCTAACCGCTAGTCTAGACAAGAAACAAGGGGAAAACACATTATTTGATGTGTAAAATCACTCTTAATTTTTTGAGACAACTTGCAAACATTTTTTATGCATAAAACACATTATTAGATGCCTAAAACCACTCCTAATTTGCTGGGACAACTTCCACATGTTTTTTAATGTTTCCCACAAATCTTGGTTAGTTTGAAAATGTCTTGGAAAGCTTGGAACAGATTGGAATGACTTAGATACTCATTGGACTTCTTGACTTAGCTTGGATAAGATTTTATTGGGCCTTGAATTCTTTCTAAGCTAATTAGAGCTTGTTTAGTCCATATCCCTTCAATTAGCCCATTTATAGCTTCTTTTATCGTCTTAGCTCTAGCTCTTGTAATTGGGCCTCCTTGAATGCCCAATGAATCCTTTGGAGCTTTGCTTAGGCCAGCTTGGTTCTCATCAATAGAGATTGGGGATCTGCATGGAATGTATGCTATACTTGTTGGAAAGTTGACTAGGATTGCCTAAATTAGTAGGATCCAAAATCAATTTCCAGATTTTTAGTGATCTCCATAGTTAAATTTATTTACTTCCAGATTTCTAGACTGATTTTTCTAGATATCTTTAATGTAATCCCTTAATTATTTCCTACTCCAATTGTATATATTTGTAGAGAAGGTTAATGAAGATGAGGTGAAAAAGATTATTCACATAATCCTTTGTTTCAGTACTTGCAATTGAACCCATGTCATTGGTTGTCTATAATAGCCTAATATTTGTACATATCTAAGCTGTCTTTTTCTTTTTTGTATGCTAGCACGTCTTGGTCTCTATGTGATACACTAAAATGAATTAAATAGAGCTTGAGAACTAAGAGGCTTGGGAGAATTTGTGATACGGAAACCCGAAGAAAACAAGGTTCTTGAAACCCCCTAATCCTATTGAATCAAAACTCTAATCTTTCTATTTTAAGAACATGCTAGTTCAAACCCCAATTATATGAAATTGAGACTCTAACTCAAAGAAAACAGAAGAATTGAACATGCCACAAGCGATTACCTTGATAAGTGATGCAATCCTTGAAGTAACAACAAAAAGAACACACCTTTCTTGAAGATAATATCTCTAAATTTCGTTAATCAACAAATATGATGTTTACAAGGATAAAATAAAGTATTTATACCCTTGCTCACGTCCTAAACCTAAAAGGAATAGGTTACAAGACCCTTTAATGCTAAAACAAGCCTAATCCTAACCAGTTTAGGAGTTTATAGCCCAATAATGCAATTTGATCCTAATCCACTTAGGATTGCGCTAAACTAACTTAAATAAGACTAAAATAACTTAAATAAACCTAAGGGGGCCGAATGGATCACTCTACTTAGGCTCACACGCTTGGTTGTCCAAAACTAGCTTTAACTAAACTATGGCAAGTACTAATAAATACCTAGCCCATAACAAGTCTCTTTGGGCCTAATAAACAAAGGATAAATAACTAGGCCAATGTATTAAAATAAGTCCATAAGAATAATTGAACTTGGCTTGAAATTTGGCTAAGTAGTAGCTCCTCCACACGTCCTCTCAAGAAGAATCACAAGCTTGACTACTCTACTTGAATTCTCCGTGGATGGTTCGGACTTGTCATCAAGGTGAGATGTAATGTGACTTTGAACAAACCCTTAAAGTGCTTGTTTAAGCCTTGCTACACGTTGCCTTGTAATAGGTCCACTTGGCAAAGTAAGCTTGTCTTGACGTGTTGCACCTTGATCTCCATTGCTATGGCTTCTGGTATCATTTTGTGTGAGAGACAAACTAGGAAGAAACAATGAGAAATATGCATTGATTCCTAAAACATCCCATATAAACGAAAGATTTCACTATTTATAGCCCAAATGGTAGTAACCATCAATAACTACATTTAGGCTATTGCTAACTAATTTATAGTGTTAAATTTTGTAATTTTTTTATTTTAGCGAAGGATAGGTCTATACACGGAGGTTCATATGTCAA
The DNA here is from genome assembly GCA_032467995.1 of Erythroxylum dillonii. Classification (NCBI taxonomy): domain Eukaryota; kingdom Viridiplantae; phylum Streptophyta; class Magnoliopsida; order Malpighiales; family Erythroxylaceae; genus Erythroxylum; species Erythroxylum dillonii. Next base: position 22,949,331 of record JANKYE010000224.1, read on the forward strand.
CCTAAAATTTTATGCCATTAGTTCATGTTCCCATATTTGTGAATAAGTACTAATAATTAAATAATTTTAATTATTGCTTCTTGTTCATTCCTAAGAATGGACAGTTGACATAATGTTTTTGTCCATAGGTAAATTTTTATATTGCTTTTTTGAAGTGGTTCATATGTAAGAAAGATTCATATTTTTACTCAAAACCTTAAGACATTTGGTTATCAATTAGTTATTGTATATGAACCATTCTAATCCTTTGTTTATTTCTAATATGTACTTAGTAAGGCTTTTATTGGAAATAGTCTCTATATAGTAGGGGTAAAGTTGCGTATTACTGGATCTTTTCTGACCCCGCGTCTCAGCATAATTTCTGCAGGAATGTTGTTGTTATTGTTGACATAGTAAGACTTTTAATGCTTCCCTTTTACGTAGTACATTCTTGTTCCTTGAAGTGTAATGCCATCAGGACACCATTATGCAAATCAAGTTTCATGATTGATAAATCTCCAGTCCATTCTCATATTTCACTCGAGCACATTACTCTCAAGCATCTGGCTCTACCAAGTTTTCAGTCCTATTACGGCCTTATAACTTGTCATTTGTGAGCATATATATTTTTAATTGAACTTCTTGTTTGAGAAATTGTATTGTTTTACTTGGAAATTGGCTGAATTTCATAATTTTTTAAGGAGTGGCTCTCATACAGGGAGGTTTATATCTCAATTGAAGTAAAAAACTTATCTATATATTCAGAAGATAAGGTTTACATATGCTGCAGTTCTTATATAGAGCTAGAGTACATAGTTATGGAAGTCTTCGCTAGAGTACATAGTTATGGAAGACTTCCATAACTATGTACTCTAGCTCTATATAAGAATTTC